>CM027674.1:23093571-23694285 GCA_015731905.1 Salix dunnii | reverse complement strand
GCACACTCGGAACAGTACCAAGATATTCTGGCCAACATTTGGCCGATATTTTCAGAACGGACCGGAATTAAAACCGAGACAAAAATGACACTGTTTTGTCTTGGTTTTTTAATGGCATAGAATGTTCCAGCCAGAATGGAACGGTATTGATAACTCAGAAATTATTAACTTAGTTGGTAAATTGTTTTAAAGAAACAAATAATATCATTGTTTTGAAGAAAAAAATAATTTAAACTCGAATAGGTTTTTTTTTATTAATATGAGTGTTCAAGTCAGATTGCATATACCACAACTAAACCCATAAATTCTAAAATTAACGATCATGAAAGTTTATCGTGGTTATCATTTAATCATAATAAACTTGATTAGATAAAATATATTAAATCAAGTTTAACTTCTTTTTTTTTCACTTGACCAAGGCTAAGGAGCAATAATATCATTGCCAAGAAAAAATGTGCATCTTGTACCACAAACTTGTATTAGAATGAACCAAGTAAACACTAGTTTATTATCCCATATTCACTGCTGTTAAATTAATTTTTTAAAATGTTAAAAAACTGTAAAAACTGTGAAGAGTTTTGTGACAATGTAATTCAACTCAGTAAAGTTTAAACCCTCAGATTTTATTTTATTTTATCTAACTCAAGTTTTAATTAAACTATGTGAAAGTTCACCTAACTTAAATTAATCAATTTTATGAATTCAAAAGTAACTTGAATAATTGATAAAAAAAATATTAATTAACTTTTAAAAAACCTTTAAAGTGACAATATTTAAAAAAAAAACATCAAAATAAAAACAAGTTTGATCAACCTCGACCCACCTGCAATCCAAGTAATAGACTTGATTGAGTTTAATTATTATTTTATAATTATTTTTATTTAATTACATAATAAAAATAAATACTCACAAAATTGAACACCAATCCTAAAACGTACTGAGGTTGTGATAACCTTGTAAAAAATAAACAAAAATAAACAATGAAGTTTATTTCAAATCCAATTCAATATTAAAGTATGAAATCAAAAAACAGTAATTAAAAAAAATAAAAGACCAAAAACAAAGAAAAACATATAGCATATAGACACACCCGTCAAACATGTGAATTAAATAACCTAAGATAGTATGTCAAAATCATGAATTAGGTTATAGACTTTATTAGGATTATAATTTGTTTTTTAACATTATTTTTATTTAACTATATAATAACAAAAATATACCAGCACAAAATCAAACACTAAATCAATACCAAGATATTTTTACGAGACAACAATAATCTAGTAGAAAGTGAAACAAAATCAATTATAAAACTAAGTTTTCAATAAACCCAATATCTATCTAAACGTGAAATTAAAAAAAAAAACAAAAAATTAAACTAGTTAAACCTGCTAACTATATTAACCAGCTAAACCTATAAACAAGTCCATGAATTTTATAAAATTTAATAACATAGTTTTTTTTTCTGAAACTATATTTTATTAACTATGCGAGAAAAGAATCAATGATAACAATAAAAAAAATCAAATAAAAAAAAGACACCAAACCAAAACCCATAAACCGGAGCCACTTGGATTACGCTGGCAAACCCATAAACCACTTTAACTTTATAAAAAATTAAAAAAAAAAAATCCAACATCAATTCTCAATACATTATCAATTCCTCTTGTAGCCCAGCAATTGGTGTGGATGAATAGTAATTACTCTACAGCATTTAGCTTTTTTGTTGATGTATCTTTCATGCAAGCCTCATCATTTTGCTAACCGACAAGAACTAATCCAAGGCATATAGACTTTCGTTGTACAAAATTGTTTTGAAAAGCCAGAATCAAGAGCAAGTTCTGATTCTCATGATCGAGCACATTTTGCACAGCACTGGATGTCTATCAAGTCATTGTAATCTAGAAGCTGAGTGGTAACAATGGAAACTTCATCTCTGCATGCTAGTTTTCTCACCTCCTCCTCTGTAAGCTTGGCGGTACAGAACTTAACTTTACAGTAACCTATGGAACCAGTGCTGGAGAAGATACCGCGCAAGAATTTTAATTACCATTATGAATTCCTGCATGCTGTGAAATTTGTCACCGGTGACTCGTGCAGATTTTCAATTTATGTTTGATATATGAGACAAAGAAAAGCATGCACTCATGATCATTTAAAGAAAGAAAAAAGTAACATCGATCGAGCAATTATAATCTTTTTGAACCATTAATCAATACCTTTCTCTCCTGTTCATGATCGGATGAGTTTTCTTTCTATACATCTTTCCTGCATAAATCATTACTTGAATCTCATCACCAACGTTCGAGCATGTATATCAGAACTGATGATCATAGGAAAGAAGGCAAAAGCTTCATGCATCACAGAAAATTTGACATCTCATCGAATTCATGTTATTCTAGATTCAGTTGATAACTGAATATAAGTACATTGAATTTAGCATCTAGCTAGGTCCATGTTACTCGAGTTCAATTGATGGATGAATCTAAATATTATAGTATTGATATCTCGTCAATCCATATTACCCTGAGTTCATAACTAAACCCAAGTATATTGAGCTTAACATCTCGTCAAACCTATGTTATCTTGGGTTTAACTGATGGCTGAATCCAATCATATTGAATCTAATATCTTGTTATATCCAATTTTCCTTGAGTTCAACTAATTGTCAAATCTAAATATTTTGAGTTTGATATATCATCAAAACCACATGGTTATAAACTTTTTAAGATCTTAAAAAATACATCAAAAATAATTATTTTATCAGTTAGGAAAGACATATGAAACTTATGGAGAATATTTAACATCAAAAGTATAATGAATTTAATTAGATGCATAAAAGTTAACTAGGTATGTATATATATATATAAGAGAATAAGAAATATATAAAATATAAGTAAAAATCAGTGTAAAATATTTGAATCCATATATTTCCTTTTCTTTTGTAGAAAATATTGAATTTTTTAACATTAAAAAGTCTTTTTAGTTTATTGATTTATATATTATATCTATTTCATTAAGCATAAATAACATCTTTATGTTTCACAATTTAAAAAGTCATAATACAATGCAATGCACCGACAACATTAACACATTCTTCTATTATGTTAAAAATTAACTAAAGATCCTACTCACATTGTAGTTTATAGCTTCTTTTGGTATTTATTGATGCACATATTTATTTATTTATTTTATTAAATATATGCATAAACCATTTCATTCACAATTAAACTTTTTTATGTTAAAAAACATGTTTACAACGACATCACATTCATTTTATAAAATCAAGCTTTTATCTGACATGCAGTGAAACAAAATTTAACTAAATAAATAGTATTTGAATAAGAAAAACCTAGTTCATCTTAATTGGGTACATGCCCATCAATTATAGATCATATGAACTCTTTGCCCTGCGCTTCGCCTTGAGATTTTTTTTTGTTTCATTTTAATATTTGTATTTTTTTGTATTCTGGTATCTCTTTTATTATTTTTTGGTTTAGTTTCATTATCTTTTTTATCCTTTTGGGTTAGTTCTTTCTACACACACACACACACACAGTCTTAATTTTGACTTTTAATTTTTATTGCTATTTATTTCTATATTAAATGTATCTTGCATTAAAAAACAAAGTAAATTTAACTTTGGTAGTTGTCGTGAAGGTGATTTTTTTGCGATTCACACCCCGTCATCCCTAGATTTGGAGAGAAAACGGCGCGCAATGTAAAGAGATATGTTTTGTAGTCATAAAAATTACAACTATAATTATCAGGAGTCTACGCCTAGTATTACGGTCACTAAGAAACCTATTGGTCTGCAAGAGTCTAGGTTAGGGGACTTGTTGTGTAAGGAAAAGAAGCATTACCACTAGTGCACCCTACCTAAGGTAAGCTGCATTGTTGTTTGATTGTTTTTCTAAGTTTAATTTGTTACACTGCATTTTATATATATGTGGGTATAATTTACAATGTAATTTTACACCCCGATAGTTGAAACAAAATAATTATTAATTTTTTTGATATTTTAGTCAAATTTCAACGGATAATCATAAACTGATTATGATATCTAATTTTTGTTCAAAATCTGAGAAAGATGCAACATGTATTTTTTACAAAATATATGCTTGAAAAATCTTGGAATTCAGTCAGATGCAATAAGACAATATATTTTTTGTTTTTTAATGCAATTTTTTGTTTTCATTTTTAATTTCAGAATGGGCCGACCCAACCAAGGTTGGCCAAGGGCCCAAGTTTGCTGGACTTGGACCCGAACCAACCAACTAGTCTGGGTCGAGAGAGGCCAGCCCAAAGCTAAAAAAAAAAACATGAACAGTGCGGTGAATTAATTCACTCGCACTGTTTGTTATGTGAATAATAAAATGGAGGGTGGCCAACGATGACGAGAGGCTCACCAACCACTATCGAGGTGCAGAGGAGGTCAAAGTGGTTCTCCTTGTGGTGGCGGCGTCGAAAATGATGGCTTGTGGTGATCAAGAAAGGCGTTGGAAGGGGCTAGCCTATGTTGTTGCCACTACTACTCTTTGTCGTTGGAGCTGAAGAGGAAGGTTGGGTGGTGGCTAGCTGCTACATGGTTCGACTGTGGGGAGAAACCAGGTGGTGTTCGGCGAGAGCTGACTGGAGTTGCTGCTGGAGAAAGGAGAGAGAGAAGGTGGTCGACGATGTAGAGGAGAGAGAGAGAGATGACTGTCAACCGATGGAGGAGAGAGAGACGACAATGCAAAAGGAGAGAGAGCTATCGACGGTGACTTTGCCAGAGACGAGGGAGATGAAGAGTGATTGCTGTTGGTTTTTAAGCTCGCATGCAAGTTCTCTGTGTCCATGTATATTTTTTCTCGTTCTTCTATGTCTATTTTATTTTTTTTTGCAATTGTTCTCCCTTTCGCTTGCTTTTTTAGTGTTTGTCTCCTCCTCTTTTTGAAAACTCCCCGTCTTTCTGTAAATTTTTCCATCTCTCCATGTAATTTTTCCCTGGTTTTGTTCCTTTTCCCCTATTCTCTCTATGTAAATTCTCCTGTAAATTTTCCCTCTCTCTCTACGTGAATCACTTTGTTTTTTCTCCTTTGTGCATGCTATGAATGGGGCTATTTGTAGGAGAAATTTGCATGCATTGGTGGCTCAACTAATGTGGTTGTCAACGGCGTGGTGGCCTGCCAACAACATCGTGCCTGCAGTGGTGGCTTGTCGGTGGTGGTACAAGTGGCTGTCAGCAAGCAGTGTAGGTAAAGGCATACGATGGGACTGTGGTTTTAGGAGAAAATGGAAGTGAATTTTGGTCTTTCAATTTGTAATTGTTCTAATTGTACCTCAAATTGACTTTCATTTTTTAGCTTGTGCAATTGTATCCCCGTTAAAATTTCAATAGAAACCTTATTTTTACACACCTTTTTTATTTTGGTTCTTGATTTTTTATTTGTGTGATTTAATCATTAATTGACCATTAAACTCTTAATTATTTTTAATTTGACTCCTAACTTTGCATAATTGGCTTAGAAAAATTTAATCGGATGTATGAAAATTCCAATCTTCTTAATTGAGTCCGAATTAAACTCAAGAACTTGATTTTTCATCAATTAAACCCTTAATAAAATTAATTTGACCAATTTAAAGTATAATTAAGTCCTTGCACTTAATTAAATCCTTCAATTGGACCTTCAATTAATTTCTAAATATAATAATATTTTAAATTGATTCATGATTAAATCAAATTGACCTATAAAAAATATAATTATTATTTTCAGCTTAATTTTTACCTCCATTTTGCATTTTCTCTTATTTTTTTGGCACAAAAGAGGTACGATTAGACTCCGAAAATGTTCAAAATTTTCACCTTGATTTTTCTATTTATGTCAACCTCCTTTTATTTAATTTTGGATAACATTTAAGAAAAAACCCAAAATTGGGTTATGACAGCAGTGTGAAATGAGAGTGAAACTATCTCTTATACAAGTATAGTGAGTCTTCTGTCATTATTGATTTATTATCTGTGTTTTTTTCATTTGTTTTATCTATGTATGACTTGATATATTTTTAGTTTAAAGTGATTTTTATTTAAGAAAAAATTAAATTTTTTTTTTTTGAGATTTATTCCTGATATTATTTTATTAAAAGTAATTCAGAACATTGACATTAAATTACTTTGAGATTTAAAACAAAATCTTAGTTTATATATATATATATATATATATATATATATATATATATATATATATATATATATATGCATTAATAAAAAATTAAAAGATATAATTAGTCTAACTTATTTTTTTTAAATACCTTAAAAATAATCATTATTATTATTATTATTAACACCTTATCCATAATAAAATGAATATATATATATATATATATATATATATATATATATATATATATATATATATATATATATATATATATATATATATATATATATAAAAAACCTAAATAATCAAAAGTTTTTTAGACAAATATAAAAAAAATACATTAACTTAGATTGTGCTTGATAGTCTAGTAATGTCTCATAATGATTATAATACTAATTTTTCTTTTGTTCTTTAATTTTGTTTTTCAAATATTTCCATTTATTCTTTATATAATTTTCCCCCAATGTTGGCAATATTGTTTATGGTCTTATTTTCAATTATAATAATAACAATGAGAATAATAATTCAAGTAATTTATCATTTGGAGTTGTATTTAGTAAGAATTAAATTTTGCAACTTCGCTACATAATATTTAAAATCCAATATCTCAGATTAATTATTTGAAAACATTTTGGGACTCAATATTGTTTTGATTTTTTTATCTTATTTCTTTGAAATTATATGACTTAACATTTCTATCAAACAAAAAAAATATTAAACAACAAATTTTATTATAATCCAAGCGATTATAATAATTATATTTATAATGATAATAATACCAATTTTGTTTTTGTTCTTTAATTTTGTAATTTGACTATTTCATTTTTTTCTTTAAATATAATAATATTTTTTATGCTGATAATATTTGTTTTGCATTCAATCATAAGAATAAAAATTAAAATAATTTATTATTCAATAATTTATTTATTATGAATTAATATTTACAATTTCTCCATATATAATGATTTAAATCTAATAAGTTATCATTCAATATTGTATTTGTTAAATATCTTGTAACTGAATCTTGTCTTTAATTTTTTTTTACCTTATTTCTTTAAAATTATATTATATAATATTAGTACCAAGCACAAAAAAAATGTCCTATAATTAGTTATTTTGACATTACCTAATAAAAAAATCTCTAGGTTGATTATTTTGTTAAGATATGTAGCATTATAAAAAATATCTAGCACCATTAATATTTTTTTACATGTTAAAAAATTTAGTTTTGGTTGCGGTGAAGCACAGGGCAAATGACTTATATATTTTTTCATTGTAGATCATTTAACCCAATTTCTCCACCAGTTTTATTTATGTGTGGCTCCATATTTTTTTATTTACGTGATATTAAATCTAAAATATCATAAATAAAAAAGGAGAAAAAGTTATTTTTTTAACAAAATCAACATCGACTAATGAATTGTTTTTATAATTATTTTTATTATTATTGTCATAATTATTAAATTATCACAATCATTATAAGTGTTATTATAATCATTATTATAAATACTCAATATTGTTATTGTTATTGGCAATATTATCATTGTCACTATCATTATTACTATTATCATTGTCATTATTACAACAATAATCATTACGATAACCAACACTCTTATTTTTATTAGTATGCTTTACATTATAATTAATATTATTATCATTATTAATATCATTATCATAATTTTTTGTCACTATTGATATTTTCATATTATTTTATGAATTATTGATATTATTATCATCAAAATAATAATTATTAACACCATAAGCACTACAACCAGTACAATAAATTAGAATTGTTATTATCATTATGATTAATAATGTTACCATTATTACTATGATTATAGCACCTAAAATTAATTTTACTATTATTGCTTAAAGAATAAAAATTATTAAATTACTAAGAGGAATAAAAAAACTCAAAAACTTTAATAAAAGAGCAAGCAAGAAAAAAAACTAAATTATTATTATTGCATAAATAATGAAAATACAAAATTACCTCGAAGAATAAAAAAAACATAAAACTTTAACAAAAGAGCAAATAAATAAATAAATAAATGGAAAAACAAAAACAAATATTATTAGCTTAAAAAATGATTTCACTTGAAGAATAAATAAAAATAATATATATAAAAAAACCACAAAGAGAAAAAAGAAGAAATATCAGAGAATGTTAACCGATTCCATGAAAAAATCTAAAATACCCCCGAGTCCAAGAGTTAAAATTCAATATACTAATGGGCAATACAATAATTATACTATTACAATCCACTGTGATCTGTGTTTACTATTATAGTTAAAAACTCACACAGTTTAACTTAACAGTGAATTTGTCAAGATTTAGGAAAAAAAAAAAGAAGTATCAGTCATTTAATTACAATCACTTAATTACCAAGTTAAGTTGATGATTTTAAAGTCAATTATTTATTTATTTATTAAAGTGTCGTTTTATTTTTTCTTCCTTGTTAATAATCCAACCAGGCTTTAATCTGATTTGGTTGTTCCATTACATCATTAAAAACTTAATTAGGTCATATAAATTTCACTCGATCAATATCTTATCTATTCAGCTATAAATTGAGTCCAAATGAGGCAAGAAATCCTTAATTTTCAGGTCTATCCAAAAGACTAAGATAATATTTAACATTGCATTTCAAAAATATTTTTAAAATACATTGTCAAACACTTCCTAAACTAAGTTTAACAACTATATTATTAACAAACTAATTCACGTTTGTTTTTTTGTTGTCTTTCAAATTGAATATTTTTATTTATAACCTTTTTATTTAATTTTTTCATTTAATAAATAAAAAAGACATGTCATAAGAGTTTGCATATCCATTCTTTTTCTTGAAAAAATATCTGGCTCGCGATGAAGTAAAGTTAAATGGCTAGTTACCAAAAAACTTAAAATGCAAGGAGATTTCATTGTGCTTAGATGTATATTATTATTCACCACAATCATGCAATTACTACTTTTCCCATTTAAAAAATGTTTGTTGTTAGGGTTAAAATGATTTTTTTAATGGTGTATTAGTCATCATAAAATTGATTGGAGATATTTTGATCTTTTTACCTTTTAAATGCGCGATGTAATGAATATATAGACCTAAAAATGAAAATATTACATGAAGATAATTAGATCTTTTTATATTTTGTAGGCACATTGCAAAGAAATGTATTACTCTAAGATGTAAAAATTGATAAACTTACATCTATGAGCTTTTTAATTGATTTTTTTTTGTAATAAACAAGTTGATATAAAGGTCGTTTGATCTTTTTATTAATATAATCATTATTAAAAAAATTGATAGTATGTGCAAGGCATGCTCCCTCAAATGGAAAATGCTCGCGATGACACTCCATCTCTAAATGTTGCCTTTTAGGGTAACGTTGGAAACATCATGTTTTTCCTTTCCCATTAGTGTTGCGTGTGCATATAGTGGCGAGATAGTTTAATGAATTTTTTCCTCTTTTCTCTGTCTTTCCATTGCCAAAAACAAGGTATCATTTAATTTGCCTTATGTTTCCAATTTGATCAACTTTTCTTATTTCAAGCATAAACAAAAAAGTAAGAGTGTAACTAAAATGACCTGATCAACTTGAAAGGTTCAAATATAATATTAATGACTGATAAAAATATAGATTTAAAAAAACCAAGACGATATCTTCTTGAAAATGATTGAGAACAATATATTAAATCAATTCGAGCCAACCTAGACAAAATTTTAACTCAAACCAATAGTAAATTAAAATATATGATTAAGACTGTAAAACAAGATATATTTTTTTTTTAAGAAAAAAGTATTATTGGTTAGAACAAAACGGGTAAAATGAAAGCAGAATATTTCAATTACCTTGTTTGACATTGCGTTTCAAAAACACTTTTGAAAAAAATTAATTTTTTTTACTTTAAATTAATTTTTTAGTATTTTTAGATTATTTTCATGTGTTGATATCAAAAATGATTTTTTTAAAAAATAATAAAATATTATTTGATACATTTCTTACAACAAAATGGGTAGAATGAAAGCAAAATATTTCAGTTATCCTGTTTGACTTTGCGTTTCAAAAGTATTTTTTGATTTTTTAATTTAAATTATTTTTTTATGTTTTTATATTATTTCATGTACTGATATCAAAATTAATTTTTAAAAAATAATAAAATATTATTTTAATATATTTTTTAGAACAAAATAAATAGAATGAAAGCAAAATATTTCAGTTACCCTAACATTGTATTTCAGAAAGCACATTTAAAAAAAATAAAAATAAAAATATTTTTATTTTAAATTATATTTTTTAATAATTTTCTTACACTAATATGAAAAATAATTTTTTTAAAAATAATAAAATATTATTTTAATATATATATATATATATATATATATATATTTATTATTATTTTAATCTAATTTCAACCCTAAACATTTAGCATGCGGTAAGGTTTCAACTTTCAAGCATAATAAAATTTGTTTTAATCTAGTCTAATTTTTTTAACCGGAATAAAATATAAAAGTTATTGAGTGAAATAGATTCGACAATCTTGATTATACTGTGGTTAGCTAATCTCCGAAGGCAAACCTGAATATAAACAGAGCACGGGCCGTCAGACACAGCAAAACCTCAAAATATTCATCTTCTCTTTTTATATTTACTTTTCTGTCTGTAGAGATAGATAGAAGGAGACATGGAAATGCAAAACGACTTCGATAGGATGCTGTTCTTCGAGCACGCTCGTAAAACAGCTGAAGATGCCTATGCTCAAGACCCTCTTGATGCCGATGTATTTTTCTTCACTCTCTTACTTCATTCATTGGGTCTATCTTGTTTTTCTTTTCTTTTGTTCTTAGTTTTCTATTATTGATTGAGAAGTGATAAAGTTTGAAACTCTGAAAGGACCCAAGTGGTTTTGATTTTGTAGAATTGTTGGGATCTTGGGATTTTTGTAAATTAATGAGTTTTATGGTTTTCTGGACAGAATTTGTTGAAATGGGGAGGAGCTTTATTGGAGTTGGCTCAGTTTCAGAGTGTTCCAGATTCGAAGAAGATGATGCTGGGTTAGGTTCTAATTTATCTTTTTTAGCATGAATTATCTATAAAGAGACTATGCTTATAATTTTTGCTAAGAAATGATGGAATCTAAATCCCATTCATGACAAGGAATTGGTGATGGAATGAGTTGATTATTCTTTTTTTTTTTTAATGTTATAGTTAAATGTGTCAATATGGATGGGGTGATAGAGTTGAATATGCAGATGGAATTACGAAGCTGGAGGAGTCGTTGCTGATTAATCCCAAGAAACACGAGGCTATTTGGTACTTGGGAAACGCGCATACTTCATATGCATTTTTGACGCCGGATCAAGATTTGGCTAATGAGAGTTTTGAAAAGGCAGCTGTCTACTTTCAACAAGCTGTTGATGAGGTGTTTTTCTTTCTCCTGTGGAATCATATTGCAAGGGCATTACTTTATTGTCTGTTTGTTATTTGAATGGTTGTAAATGTGTGATGTTGGTTTTTGGTAGGATCCAGATAATGAACTTTATCGCAAGTCTTTGGAAGTGTCTTCTAAGGTACACCTCTTTCTTTATCTCACAATCTGATGTGATAATAGAAAAATGTGGAAAGAGAATGAGGTAGTATCCATATCTGGTCATTGGATTATACCCTGATCTTTGATATAATTTCTGTATAATATCATATTACATATATTCTGGGATCTTTGCTGGGAAATAATACCTTTGATTTGGCTACCATCACTGCCTGAATAGTGGTGTGGTGTCTTGATAAAATGGATAGGTTTCTGCATGGCACTTGAACTGAAATTTTAAATCTTCTCTCTCGCTGTTTCGAAAGTGGGTTGAGGAGTTCATTTTCCCAGGCTGTGGCATATTTATTACCAAACCTCATTTTACTCGCATTGTTAAAATGGTATGAAATATTAAGAGGAAGTGGTTTGTGATGAGTTTTTGGAATGTTTTAAAATTTGATAATTCCATTGTCATTTGAAGGGTGAAGTTTGAACAAAGCATACAGTCATGTTTTCTCTGAAGTTCTTGTATTCTGAAACCAAGTAAACTATTATGACCCATCATTTTTATGCTTTGAATAAAAAAGTAGAAGCTTCTGAGCAATTGACGGGTAAGCATCCATCCATGCTGAGATGGTGCTATATCCACCTTGATCTGCTTTTGTTCTATTAAGGTCTTCTATTGCCAATGAATGATGAGCCTTGATTTCATGAGAAATGTGAATTGTGACTATTGAGTTATTGTTCTAATGAGTGATATCTTCTATAGTTTTTCTTGATGAGATGGTGCTGTTGTTTTTTGTGATACATTTTGTATACTTCAATTGGTCTAACATTTGATTCTCTTGCATTCATAGGCTCCTGAGTTACACTCACAGATTCACAAGAATGGTGATTTAGATCAACTGGCAATGGGAGCTGCCCCTGCTTCTGCAGCCTCTACTTCTTCCAGTGCAAAGGTGACCTTTTCTTGATACTTTTTGCTGTGCTATGCTTGTTTTGTTTCCCTTTCCCTCTCTTTCTAGTTTTTTGTTGGATAATAAACTATTTATGTGATGCAATGTCTTGATGATACGGTTACAAGCATCTAATTTGTTAAAACTGATGGAATATTTTTTTATAACCATTGTTGATTAGGTGTCTAGGAGTAAAGGTGAGGTAGAATTCACCCTTATTGACTTATCTACCCCAATAAGGGTTGATATATATGTGTTAATGAGTTTTGGATTAGATTCTATTGGCAATAAAAAGTGTTTAAATTATGTTGCATTGCATTGAGCTTGTTCATAGAGTTTAAGTTTGCAAACTTACCATGAATCTAGTGTGTTGATTTTTGCATGTAAAAATGGCATATCTACAACATATACAGACATGCATGGGATGAATTTAATGTGTTTGACAATCGTATGTGATCCTTGAGACTTATCACGCTATTTTTTCTAGTTTGCCATTACATCTATACAAGTTTAATATATATATATATATACTGATGCATTGCCCCTTCTCCTTTTGTTCAGAGTTCTAAGAAGAAGAAAAGCAGCGATCTCAAGTATGATATATGCGGATGGGTTATTCTTGCTGTTGGCGTTGTTGCTTGGATTGGATTTGCAAAATCCCAGGTGCCGCCGCCTCCACCTCCTACAAGATAAGCATTTCATTTTTCAGAAATATCTAGCAGAGCTCCGAGATGGTCTACGCAGACTATTGAGGAAACATGCCATCTTTCTTTCACACAGTAGCTAATTTTAGCCTAGCGAGGTTTTCCCATTGTAAACTGATAATAAGCTGTGAGAGTTGTCATCTTTTAACGAGAAAATGCTGATTTTTTTTTTACTCGCAATATGCTGAAGCTTGTCTTTGATATTGATATATATTTGCGTGTTACATACACGCTAAACTTCAATTTCATTCTCTAGTTGGTGGATTGAAATGGAAAGTCATTATTCAAAGCGTCAGGTTTTCTAGTTGAACTAGAAAAAATATTGATACGGCTAAAAATATAAATTAAAAATAAAATGTTGCTGTTGTAATAAAAATAGTTGATGTCTATGAGTCAAAACAACATAATTTTTTTTTTAAAAGGGATATTTTATGTTGTGTTTATTAAATATAATTATAAAATTTAAATTAAATGAGTGTGGATATAATTTAGTGCATGGTAAAAATAACAATAACTAAAACCCTCCTGTTTTATGAAACTATAAACTATATATTTAGAGATATATAATATACTCAGCAAAAAGTTAATATAATAAGTAAGAGCAATGAAGGTATAAATTAAAAATAAAATGTTCATGTTGTAATAAATTGATTTCCTTGAGTCAAAACAACGCAGGTTTAAACTAGAAAATTGCCTCGTTAAAAACATTACCAGAAAAATTAAATGGGAAAAAACCTTGGTTAAGGAAAAAAGAGAGTGGAAAGTGTATTAACCTTCTTTTATGGCTGTATCACCTTAAAGGGGTGTTTGGGAGTGTGATTGCGGTTGTTTTTTAAAGTGCTTTTTGTGCCGAAATATATCAAAATGATGTTTTTTTTTTTAAAAAAAAAAATTATTTTTGACATCAGCACATCAAAATGATCTAAACGCACCAAACCGCGGTTATTTAAAAAAAAAAAAAGAGCCAACCGCAGCTAACCTGCGGTTTGGCCGTAGTGCCAAACAGGCACTAAATCTTTTAAGTTATTGTATTCCAATATTGTATCGCAATCCTTCAAAGTTGTAGTTGATAATATTTTAACGAAAATTTTTGTTATATTCTATTTTGAGTGAATTTGTTAAACATTGATATCACCACACTTATTAAGTTCATGTGTGAAAAAAGAATTTTGGTGAAATATACTTTGTTTTATCTTTTTTGATATATCCTTCATTTAATTAAGTTATACGTGCAATATTGTCTTTATACAAAATAGTTGGAGTTTATTTACTAGAGAATAAACCACATGTTCATGAATATTTTGAGTCATGCATCTCAATCATACACATTCTCAACTTGCTTCATGGATTGCAAGTATTTCAGCATAATTAGATGAAATGACAATTAATATTTTCTTTATAAATTTTCATGGTATAATAGTATTACCTTATATAAAGAGATAACCAATATGAGATTAACTTTTGTGTGGATAAGATAAATTACTATGCAAGTTGATTGGTGAATGAAAATTTAATTTGCTAAATGTTTTATTTGTAGACCGAGATAAAAATTTGTTTTTCCTAAAATTTTCATCTCAAACTTTCTTTAAATAATTTATTGTTCTTGATATCTCTCCATGAGTTCTAATAATATTTAAATCATCAACATACACAATAATGATAAAAATATCAAATTTTAACTTCTTTATAAACATATATGGGCATATAAGGTTAAAACAATACCTTTATTTCAATAAATACTTATTAAGATATTATACCATATGTATTTTGATTGGTTTAACCCATATAAGAATATTTATAATCTGATTGAGTAAATCTCTCAGGGATTTGAATTATATGTTTCAATTATTTTAAACATTCCAAGAATTTTCATATAAATATCATTATCAATTGATCTATATAAATAGAATTTACATATACATATTTAGTTTTTCACAAGTTGTTAAGAGAAATGTAATTGCTTTTACTACAAGAGAATATATTTTATTGTAATCAATGTCTAATATTTGTGAAAAACCTTGTGTTACTAGCCAAGACTTATATCTTACAATTTCATCCTTCTTGTTTTGTTTTCGTATAAATATTTATTTTTATCCAACTGGTTTACACTTTGAGGTGTTTGGACTACAAGTTGAAAAACTTCATGTTTTGCAAGTAAATTTAATTTAGTCTAGATTGCTTCTTTTTATTTTGACCAATCATTTTTGCATACATATTTCTTGATGAATTTGGGCTCAAGATTCTTATTTTCATTAATGATTTAAAATGATATATTATATGAAAAAATATTGTTGACAAACTAACTTATTTTTTGTTTGATTGTTTCTTCATAGTGAGATAACTTATCAAGATCTCTGTATTTTTATTGTTTTCAGGTATCTGAACCTCTTTTAAGGTTTATGATGAATTATATATCCTTAAGAATATTTTCTTCCTCCGTAATGCCAACTTGATCGTTTGTTCTATTTTTTCCATGATTTTTGTCTTTTAAAGCTATTGATATACCACAATTCTAACGTGATTTAACTCATTTACTATAATTTTAGTGGAATGTCTTATTGAGATTTCAATTATAACTAGAACATTTATTGCTAGTATATGAGATTTGATTATTTCTTTTGAGTTAATAAATGCATCTAGTAACTGATTTGCTATGTTTTGCAAACAAAGTATATTTTAAACTTCTTGTTCATATTGTTTTGTTTGAGGATCAAAATTTGATAATGACAATGTATTCCATATAATAGATATATCTAACTATTTTATTTTTTCCTTTAATGTTGGGAACATAGTCTTATCAAAATGTTAATCTGCAAAATGTGTCATAAAATCACATGTTAAGGGTTTAAGATATTTAATTATTGATGTTGACTCAAACTCTATATATATTCTAGTCTTTATATGTTATGATGGATAAATTAAAATATATACAGCATAACCAAATATTCATATACGAGAAATGTCTAACTCATGACTAAAAATAATTGACAATATTGGTCTAATATATATATGTGTGTTGTTGTATGTAAAGTAAAATAACAAGCCTCAAATAAAGACTAAAAACTCAGTTATTGTAAGTAATGGTCTTGTAATTAACTAGAGGCATTTAATAAATGGTTTAGCAAGACCAATCCAAGTATGAATATAGACAACAAGATGTTTAATGTTTATCCCAGGTGACATGCAAAAATCATTCAATGTTTGGGATATAAATTCACCGTCTTGTCAAGACAAATAGTATTTATTGTGTGGTTAGGAAATTATGCTCGTAATATAATAATTTGATCAAATAATTATAAATATCAGGTTGCGAGTTGATAATAAACACATATGTAATCATTTTATAGATACATATACTAAAACCATAAAATATCTAAATGGTTTGCATGGTGGGTAAATGAGCCCTTGAATATCACCTTTAATGCATTACAAAAATCATAGGGATTCATTTCCAATTTTAGATGGTGATGGTCTAATGACCAATTTTCTCTAAGATACAACACATGATAACTCCTTAAATTGAACAATCTTTTAGTTTTTCAGTGGATGATTATGTGAATTTTTAATGATTCTTTATATTATCATTGATCTATAATGGCTCAATTGATCATGTCAAATAATAAAATTATTTGGTTAATTGAAATCTCGCTTCATTATTGCATTAACTTCAATAGTACTAATATGTGTGTTGTATAATATTGAAGATAATTTTATTTTTTTAAAAAAAAACTTCTTATTAAGTCATTTGATATAATGTAAAAATATTCTATATCATTATCATTGACATTCTCAATATGGTACATGTTAAGTCATATATATTTGAAAGTTAATAGATTTCTCTTTGATTCAGTAGAGAATAAAATATTATTAATAATAAATTTTGTTCCACTAGGAATCATCAAATTAGCTCTTTTAGAGCCTCCAATGAAGTTTGTTGAACCTGATATTGTAATCACTTTTATTTTCATCATTCTTAAATTTTAAAAGCATTGTTTATGTCTAAGAATCATATGCTTGTTGCATTATTTGCTGAGCATATATCTCTACCATCGATATTGGGTTTATGGTGCAAATCTATATTTTCTTGATGTAGGTGAGAAAATTTATCTCTATGTTTTCTCCTTTTCTTTTAATAAGGACTCATATAAATCCATAAGATTTTTGGTTGAATGACAAGTATGAGATCAATGTCGTTTCATTCCACACCGATAACAAATATTTTTCACATTCTTGATATCCCTGTTATGTATGTTCTTCCCCTTTTCTTATTTCTCTTTATTTTGTGAAGGTTTGTTCTAATTAATTGAATTACAACCATTATAGTTACTATAATTAAATTATTTCCATCCATGTCTTTTACCATGACCATAACCATAATTATTTTTATTATTATATTTCATAGCATTCACTTGAGGGAATGAAGTTGAACCAGCCATATGATTCATGATTTTTTATTAAAATTTTATTATTTTGTTCAGCCATAAGTAGACATGAAATCAGTTCAAGATATTTCTGAAAACCTTATTTTCTATATTGTTGCTGCAAAAGCTTCGAGTCATGAAAAGTAGAGAATATTATTTCTAACATATATTCGTCACTGATATTATCTCCATATAATTTCAATTTATAATTGTTGTTAAACAATACATTATTGTAGTCACTTACTGATTTAAAATCATACAATCATAAATGTATCCAATTATAACAAGCTTTTAGGAGAATAACTATCTTTTAAGGTCATATCGTTTTTTCAAACTTTTCCAAAGAATAAGATTTTTTTTATTGTGATATACTCTATTTTAACTCCTCATGGAGATGATAGTGTAAGAAAATAATGACTTTTGTTTTATTTTGATCAGATGTTTCATTACCATCTATAATGGAGTCTTCAAAACCTATAACATCCAGATAGGTTTCAACATCTAACATCCATGATAAATATAAAAAATAACAACATAAAGAAATTCATAGAAATACAATGATAAAAAAACTCAGTCAAATCAATTAGTAAATAAAATAAAAATAATATATGACGTTGTTATACCTCAATCAAAAAGAGATTTTACCTTACAATGAACCAATAACCTGCAGGTCAGAGGTTCATAACCTGTATATCAAATTTGTAAACACACAGTAGATTTTTTTATGTGAATAAAAAAAACAAATCTTATGAGGACATGATCTTTAAATACAAAATATAAATAGTAATAAATATAATGATGAATAAAATTTGAAGAAGTTTTACTTGAATTTGTATTAAAATGAGTATAGGAGATAATACACACATACTTTACTTCTTATGAATAAATAAAATATGATTATTTGTTTCAAAATAAAAACAAGGAGCAATTTGTGTTAATAATGCTTTATGAAACTATATATTTAGAAATATATAATATACTCAATAAAGAATTAATTTGAAGAAAAAAAAGAACAATAGATATTAAGGGAATAAAGAAAGCATTGTAGTTTCATATGATTTTTTTTAATAATATATGTTTATTCTTTCTTCTCTTAACAATGCATCAATTTACAAGTTCACGTATATAAATATTTGTAAGCTTAGATGATATAAGAAGATGTAAATTCAAAATAACTTAGAAAGATTTAAATGAATTTGAAGATGATGAATAAACATAATAAAATAATGATTTTAAAAAATATCTACACATTTACATATACAATATATAATTTTATAACATAGTTTTTTTTTTATATATAATCCTTATTAAATTCAAAATTAATTGAGGGTGAGAACATGGCTTCTTATGTTTTATTACGAGACCTATGAATTTCAATCTCATTTTATATTTTATAATTATAATGACATATTCTTGCTGAAAGATTTTTATGCCTGTTGACTTATCAAAAGATCTCTATCAATGGATTCTTGATATTTATTATTGGTGCCATCTAGCAAAAATCAAGATAGTTTAATGGACTATGACTGAACGACTTGTCTTTTGATCATTTTTTTTTTTCCAATAAATAAAAGGCCCTCTGCTCGTCTCTGCTCTTTTCCAGAAACAAACTTCACTAACTTCTAAAAAACTACTCATAAAAATGGCGGAAACAAAAATATACGGTCACAAGCTAGCTCCATCACTCTCATCTCTACCCTCTTCAACAACTTTACGACGACATGTCGCTCCATTTCCAAGCCTTGTTTCCTTTAACACCCCAAAACCCCCTCGCCTCCGTGTCTTATCCATGGCTATTAAAAGAAGCCCGAAACGACTCAAGTACTCTGCTCCTCGTTTTACCAAGGTTAATATCAACCTATCACTTCCTTACGCTTTCCGGGACTTCTTGTTTTTTAATTTAATGATGGGTTTTTGATGCGATGCTAATTTTTTAATACAAAAATGTTATGTTGTGAGGATGGCTGTATTAGGAGGGCGGAATGCTTTATGTGGAAGCTGACGAGTTAGGAGCTGACACGTGGAAACTGGAACCTGTGATTGAGCTTTTGAAACAAGGAGCTGTTGGTGTTATTCCTACTGATACTGTGTATGTATGCTGTTTGCTTGACTGTTACGTGAATAAGCATCAATGGAGATTTTGTGGTTTTTTGGTGGGCTTTTCATCTTGAATAATCTCATTTTATTTTATTTTTTATGGCTACGCGGGTGTAGTAAACTATATGGAGTTACTTGTGTGTGTTTTTTCCCCAGACTTGTTGAACTGGAGTAGGATTTATTTGGATATGATGACAAATTTTGATTGGTATAGATTTCAATAGTGAAAGTTTTTCCATTGAATTGGGAAGTTTGAGATGTACAATATTGATTCCCTTGCGGTCCCTGCATTTTTCATTACAGTAATTGTAGATTAAATTTGAGTGATTTAATTGTCACTGATTGTGAATTTTGTCTGTGTGAACATGTTACATGCGACCATTTCATAATTTGGGTCCTTCTCGGTTTACTTTTTTTTGTTGTTGTTAGGTATGCGATAGTTTGTGATTTGAAAAGCAACTCAGCAATTGAACGTCTTCGTAGGTAGATTATGTTGTACTTAACTTCAAAGCTTTATACTTGATCCTTTGTTTTTCAGTCTGAACTCTTAAGGTGATATTGGTTCTGTATGTTTTGCATTGCAGAATTAAAAACATAGAACCTTCCAAGGCAAGAAACATGGCTTTTCTTCACTCACCACTACAATCTGCTTTGATAGAAGCACTGGATTGGGCATTAACTGATACATGTTTATTTTCTTCTTTCTGTATTCTCCTGTGGTGATCAAATTCATATCACCCAACCTCACTGATTTTATTTTCTGTATTATGTTTTAAAGCGTTTCCTATTGTTCTTACTTTCTGACTTGTCTTTTCATTCATGCAGCCCCTTAGCATCTTGTGCTGTTCTCTGAGAGACATGGATACATATACTACTGGATTCCCAAGTGGTGATGGTCAAGGTCATGCAGATATATTTCGAGCCGTTAAGCATTGCTTACCTGGGCCAGTAAGGATGTTATATGATGTATTTTACTGATAGTAGGAAGTAATCTAGGTACTCATTAGAGTCATCCTTGAGCTGATATATTAGCCTCAAATCATTGCATGCAGAAAGCATAACCAGAATCACAACCAGCCATTCAGTTGCTTTTCTCACATATTATAATCAGCAGACAACTTTCTATGTGACTATCTTGTATTTCTTTCCTTGGTGAATGGAGGCACGACTGTATATTTTCAGAGGGAATTAAATATAATCTCATGATTTTAGCTCTCCAATTTTAATGATATCTGCGCTCCTGGATGGTGCCTTTTTTATGGCTTTGCATTCTTTCTGGGAGTCTCGGCCTGGCATTGTATGCAATGCTGGTGAACTTTTCATGTACTGGATGTTTTTGGTTAATAAAGTTTCTTCACTCTTCTTAAGTGGATACTTGATTGAAGATGGTGCTTCTATGTGACAGTATACTTTCATCCTAACTGCAAGCAAAGAACTACCAAAACAGTGCGTGCGGTATGGGACGAAGACTGCCAAATATGCTTCAAGGAAAAATGTGGGTGTACGAATGCCTGATGATGCTATTTGTCAAGCAATCCTAGAGAAGATAAATGCACCACTTATATCCACAAGGTTGTTTTTGTTGTCTTTTACTAGCTATAAAAAACAAGGGTGTGTTTTTGTGTGCATTTTTGCAGACGTTTTCTGTTTCATGTGGGTGCCAGTAAAAAAATGGGTTTGACTGCAGTGACTTTGGACTGAATATCTGTACATTGTGCCAGTGTCAGGTCACCAAAGGAAAACGAATGGATGGTTGATCCAGTTGTAATAGCTGATATATATGGACCAGAGGTATGTTTGTTATTGCATCAACAAGTCTTGCTCAATTTTGTACTCCAAGACTAAATAACTATATAGGTCTGGTGGAAGCTGGATACGGTGTTGATTTCTATTGCTTAAATATACCAATGAGCGATGCTGTTAATAGGAATTGAAGAATTGGGGGGGAAATAATGATGGTGTGGCACCAGCTTAGTATTTTACCCATCAGGACATTTTTTGCTTGATATAAATATTGGAACCAGTGTAAATTACAAAGAACACGTCCACTTAACTATCATACAGTAGAATCTAATTTCCTTTTTTCCTTAACAAAAACCATTCTAGGTTTTGTCCATCAAAATTTTACCTGTGCAACCTGTTTTTCTGTGAACAAATGCGAAGTTTCTCTTACATTTCGTGCTTTTGCATCTGTATCACAAGAAGATTGAGCAATGTTTACATTTGGATTTTCATTTTTTACAATGGGGCAGGGGTCTTTATGCTATAGGGAAATTTTTCAAACTGTCTTAACTCTCTGTGATTCAATTTCTGCAGGGTCTTGATTTTATTGTTGATGGAGGTGTCAGAGTGGCTGATCCATCTACTGTAGTTGATGGAAAATGAACTGGAAAACACTTTCCAAGGTTTGTTTAAGTTATGGAAAATGATCTGGAAAATAATTTATTAATAAATTAATTTTTTTCAAGTTTATTAAAATAATGAGGAACAAATCTTACAAATTAAAAAGTTGAATGAGAATGAAATTGAAAAAAAATATAATTTCATAAATTATCTCAAATAAAATAAATAATAATCAAAATAATAGAGATCAAATCTAAATTTTTTTTTTAAAAAATAAAAGGTGAATAAATTAAAATAATAATAATTAACATTTCATAAATTATTTCAAATCAAATAAGTAACAATAAAAAAAATGAGATAGATAAAAAAATTTTAATAAAAAAATGATAAGAAAAAAACAAATAGCAATTATAAAAATAAGAACCAAAATTAATATAAAAATTAAATTTTAAGAGATGGAATTGAAAAATAAATATTCAAAACAAATTATATATAGCAATCAAAAGTTTGAGGATCAAATTTGATATAATCAGCAAATAATGACATTTCTAAATTTTTCACAACTTCCGGAAAGTGTTTTCCGCCCAAATTTTCCGGAAAACACTTTCCTGAAAACCAAGCCAAATTCTTCTTTGACCGGAAAGTATTTTCCGTTGACCAACTTTCCGGAAGATAAACAAACACAGTAAAGTTTGGAAAGTGGTTTCCCGGAAAGTGAATTTCGGAAAACAAACGGGGCCTAAATCTCTGTGATTCAATTTCTGCAGGGTCTTGATTTTATTGTTGATGGAGGTGTCAGAGTGGCTGATCCATCTACTGTAGTTGACATGACAGGAAGTTATCCAAAAATCACACGGCTAGGAAAGGTAATCACACATGTATTTGTTTCGTTTTTTTTTTTTTGCCATATTTTCGAGTCAGTCCTCATGGTATATCTCATCATAATATTGGAAAGCTTTTGTTTATTACATAAATGCACTACTTGGTGGGAAAATGCTATTTTTAGTGATATTTCCTTTTCTGCGACTGGTAACTGAAAAACTATCAGATGCTAATCAAAGAAAGCATGGATTTTTTTTGGGACTGCCTTTTCTCTTCTTTTCTCTAGAAAAAATTCTTTTCCCAAACTTTCTGGCTACCTTTTGTTTTATGCGTGCCACTGGAGAGTTTTTGCTGCTCCATTGTCTGAAGTAATTTTGCACAAAATATACAAGGGAATGCTATACTTGCTGCTTTTGTTGCAATATTTGATTTCATGGGTTATAATGTTCAGGGGCCTAAATTACACTGGATGGTAGCTGAAGATGACGATGAATCTGCTTTTCATGTTGAAGATCTCATACCGTCAGCTACTTCTTAAGGCAGCCCTGTAAAAAATAATAACCCAAATCTCTTCAAGGTTGGGTGGTTGCTTTTGCTTGCACTTAAGTTTCAGCTTATTGTTGGATATTTAGCACCTTCCACTGACAAATTAGTACAAACATCTGTGCTATGTAAATTTATAGCAAGAGCAATGATACAGCATATGTACAGCAGAGAACCTTGATAGTCATGCTTTTGTGCATGTCACCATTTAAGTTTTTGAACTTAATCGTTGTAGTAGTTAATGTGATGGTTATCGTAATCCTTATCCTGAACTTCTGAATTGTATGTTTTTAGCACCCAGAAATCTGTCCAAGATTCTCACATCCCAGCATAAACTCACATTAAGAGCAGCCTTGAAATTCAGATTTATAACAGCTGCCAAAGCTGTCGTGCACCACTCTCTCATCACTGCCCATCTGCTGGGTTTGCTTGCATTAAATGTTGCCTTGGCCTAACCCTCCTGTTCTCTATGATTTTCTGGTCAGCCTGGAGATGGCTTTCTTTCTTTCTTTTCTGTTCTCTTTCAATCTTGTTTTTGTTTGGGAGCGGTCTCATATGAACTTTATTTGGGCTCACTTTCATAAATATGGTTACTCTGGTTCTCTCAGTGTCGAACCACCTGTTAACATACATAGCCTCATTTGATAAGCACTTCAATTTATTAAATTGGCATTTATTACTCGACATTAAACGAGGAGCACCAAGCAGGTCAAAGATATGTACCATAGAGAGCGTGGAAATTGAAATTCGTTGGAAAATAGAAATTTTGAAATCACTCAATCAATTAGCCATTCTTTTACCGTGCATTGTGAAATTTTGACCGGCTTTGAGATCACATGACATTAACTTTCCGCGTATAGGAAAAGGTAAGGACAATAAAAAAAAGAAATTAGTACAAGAAAAAATGAAGAAAAAGATCGGCAATAAATGAGGAAACGTGAACATCTTTAAGTAAGAAGTAATGAAACTGACAATTGTGGGGGGTAGTTGTCAACAACTTTTTCTAGTTTCTCAGCATAAATTCATAATGGACGTTGGAATGCCAGCTCTCTTTATCCAAACTCTCAAATGAAGCACATGGCAACTACTGAAATTGGTTTGCTCCAACTTCTCAAACTAGCTATGTGTATTGCAGTTATGATTGTGTGTGCATTAGACTCAAATGAGTCAGCAGTTTTCATTAACTTTCATCAAGCTCCTCCTGAACAATCAAGGATCTCTACTGCTGTTTTCCAGTACTCAGCAGAGTTTCCGGATGGCAGCAACGCTTGCAAGAACAGCAGTTGTCACATTTCCTGTGAGGTAACATTCCTGTTGAAACATCTTTCCTTCTTTCTCCTTAATTTGAACCTGCAAAACTCCAGTAAATAGTACTGCTGCGAGTTAGCTTTTGCTCTTCTTGAGATTATTAGTTGTTTTCAGGACTTTTTCTTTCTTGATGAATTCATATATTGATCTGCAGTAGGTCCCCAAGTAAATAAATTTCCCCTTTGAAAAGTAAACTGCTTGTAAAATATAATTAGAAGCACTTATTTTTTCTGAAGCAGCTTGAATTTGTTTGAATCATTATAGAATTTGACTTGAACACAGCTCGATGGCCGAACTTTTAGATCATGTCCTGCTGATATAATAGTATTCAAGAACTTAACTGTAAACCGCAAACACAGTTTTCTTCTCAACGTCTCAACTCGTAATGGAGAGCGAAATTCATCATCTTATTCTTGGTTCATAGGTAAGTAACTCTGTCCCTTTTCTATTCTTTCAGATGCCTAGAGCTTAGACAATGTCTGGTCTTGGAAGAATACTCACTTAAGTGTTCTTCCTTCCAAGACTTTTATCAGCTGGGACTTTACTTGTCTTTTTCATGATTGCATCGTCCAGACACAATTCCACCAACTGCAACAATATTTAGCGAGAAGAATTACACAAATGCTGGAAATATAATCATTGATGTAACATTCAGTGAAGCTTGCACCGGGTTGGGTGGATTCAAGTGTGCGAACTCATCAAATTGCGATGTAAGTGCATTTCAAGGTCCAAACTACTCTTCAGTTCCCCTGCAGAAAACATGCATTTGTGTTTGTGAACTTGTATTGTTATCAAAGGGTCTAATAATGTGAACTCGGGTAACATTTCACCTCTTCAGGTCATTTTGAATGGTCCAGCGTATCTTCATGCTTCTTCTCTACACATCATCAAACCTAATATAAAATACAGGCTTGACTTGACTCTCTCCTTGAAAAGCTTACGTGGCCGCATCTTAGTCAGAATGGCAGATAATTTTTGTACAGATAAGGCTGGAAACTCTTTTACAAGGACAAACAGTTCCTCTCTAATTATTCACTTTGGTGAGTTATCGTTCGTCATTTGTAACTTGCAGGAGATAAATGAATAGATTTGCGTATGGATCCTTCTGTTATTTATACTTCAATTTCTGTCTTAGATAGAAGACCAGTGCTGGTAGATTTGTGGATGCCAGTTCCATCCTATGTAATGGAGATCAATGGGGTCCCAAGAACTGTTCTGGCAACTAACAAAATGGGGGACTTGAAAATTTGTTTGGACTTCAGCATTCCCATTGGAAATTCAACAGAAGAAGTCCTAAATTCCTTGCATGTAAATTCAGATAATGTTTTACCTGTTCTTATTGGAAATCATGGGAATCGCAATTTCTTTTTTGAAGTAAGTAGACTTTAAATGTCACCAGCATCTTTTTTCAATAGAAATCAATACATAAATAATAATATTAAGTTCATAATCACTTCCTGTGAAAATTTCAATAATACTCGAAAATCTAATCCGTATTTTCAAAACTCTAATTTTCGTATTTGTAGCTCAGGAATGCATCGAAAGCTGAAACCATTACGGTTAAACTAGAATCTGGATTAGTTGGCAGAACAGGCACTCCTGTTTCACAAGCGGCCTCATTGACAATTCTCTATGGTACTGCAGATGTCATCGTTTGTTCTTTCCAAACTAGTTTCTTTCATTTCTGTTTCATAGATTTACTAATTCATGCAGTTTCTTTTAAGATTCAACAAAGCCTGAGGTGAGACTGAGCACCAGCTCACCAAACATGACAAGGGCATTTGACATGAAGGTGATAGTAGGGTTTACAAAGCCAGTGTTTGGCTTTGAGGCCTCCATGGTACAAGTGGAAGGAGGAAAAGTTATAAGGCAGGTGCAAAGTTTACTCTGAAAGCTATACTGTTATAGTTCACAGTGCTCTAGAATTTCATACAGCACAAACTTTCAAGAACTGCAAACAATTTGAAAAGCAGTTTAAATACTACCTAACTCTTTCGTTTCTTTATCCAGGTTTAAGGAATTTTCAAGAGCTCTATACTCGCTGACTGTCCTTGCTGTTACTCAGAATGTGGTCTCCATCACTATTCCTGCCGGGAAAGTACATGACATTTCAGGAAATCAAAACTTAGCTTCTAACCTGCTTGAAGTGAAACACTGTAAGAACAATGTACTGCTTCACTATTCCAGAGCTCAACTACTGATTTTGCATCTGAATTTAAAAATCTTTACAATAGATTCAACTCCGGCAATATCAATGGCATTATACTCTTTTGTGACTTCTGGAGTAATAGCAACATCGCTGACAGCTGCTGCACTTTCACTGTCCACTGCAAATCTTGGAGCTATACGCACTCTTGCATACGGAGATACTGATAATTTTGCTTCTAAACCATCCATGAATCTGCATGTGAGTGTTCAAACACTGGCAGGGCCAAAGCTGCAGACAAGTTCTTCCAATAACTTTGTACTAGACATCATGTCATTACTGAACAACCATTGTGTTTTGTGAAATTATTTGATAATTATGAACTTCCTCTGTTGTAGGGATTTTTTGGACACCTTCAAGTATTTGTTCTCTCTGACTGGCTGTCTTCCAGTCATCCAATTGAGTACTCGGAGACAACAAAAGGTCTGAGGTGGCTCATACCTCGTCAAAATCTTCCATGGAAAGACGATGGCACCTCTATTAGGCCCAACCATGTTTATATGGCTGAAGAAGATCTCAGAATCTTACCACTTGAATATCACAATTGGTTTAATACAAACTTGAATAAGTCTTCTAATAAGGAAGATCAACTTCCATTTCAAACTGAAATCAACCTCAACTTTGGGTGGCGTCATGGATATAATACAAGCATGAAAAGTACTCCATATGGTCTACCCCTCAATTCCAGAGAATATCTCACTTATTTCTTGGTTGGTATTTACTATCATGCTTAGTTGTATATTGTGATTTCATGAGAATTTACATCAGCTGTATTCATCTGTCTTGCAGAGAGGGGAACCGTCATCTGCTACCATTCTCATCAAGGAAACTGAAAACTGCAAAGGGTAGCCCAACACTTGATTTCTAAATTAGGATCTGCTTATTCAAACAAAATCGCATCCGCTAACACAATATTAAATCTTAATACCTGAAAGTTATAAGACTGCAGCTGATTTTAACACATATTCATGATTAAAACATGGATATAGGTGGCAAGACTTGGAGAAGAACTTGTTCTGGCTTGGTGTGGGAGGAGGCAGTTTAATTATAATCCATGTGCTAATATTACTTTTCCTAAGGTGGAGAACAGGAGCACCAGCTCAAGGGATGTTTTCGGTTCCCAGGTTTGAGCTGCTACTTCTAATTCTCATGTTACCTTGTATCTCTCAGTCCTCAGCATTTGTTATGAAAGGTGAGAACTTGCAGATATTCTTTCCGATTTAATTTAAGGCCTGTCAAAGATTTTCTTGAAATGAATATTGCTTCATTTTCAGGCGACTCACCTAGAGGAATCATTATCGGGGCTTTGTTGCTAGTAGTCCCAGGAGCACTTATTTCATTCACCATCCTTTTTCTCATAATTGCTATCTTCTCTGGGAGTTTTTCTCAGTACAAGGAAATCAGAGATATTGTTGTAGGGGATCCATGGTATAAAAAGTTGTGGTCTGTCTTTATTGGTAAGCAAGTAATTGGTAAATGGTTTTATAGGGAGGGGTTGCCCACATCTCTCCTTCCACGCTTTGGAATTCTCTTTGAAAATCTAAGGGGTCCTCCATTATTTGTCTTCGTTGATCATAGTGACCCAAACACCTTGCCTGTCTGGATTGAAAGTGGTCAAAGTGGAATTGGAAGAATGAGAGCTGTGAGCTCAGATGACAGCAGTGAAGAAACTAAAATGCCTTGGTCCAGGAGACTCGTGGGGTGTGCTAGATCTTCCTATGTTATTCTGGATCTTGTGAGAAGAGTCAGTTTGGGAATACTATCCGGAGCATACAGATCTCCAGCATCAAGCCAAAGCCTTTTAGCATTGGCAATCACATTGATACAATTCATTTATCTGCTTACACTCAAACCATACATCAGAAGGAGGGTCCATTTGGTGGAAAGTATTTCTCTCTTATGCGAGGCAGGCATCTTCGGTTTTTCTATTGCTACAAAAAGATCAAATCCTATGGAAGTAAGCATTCTCGGATACACAATGTTGGCTCTCCTCTTTCTAACCTTCATTGTTCATATTGTAAATGAATGGTATGCATTGGTAAAATGCCTTCTAAGACTTTCTCAGCCTCGGAGGAATTCTTTCAAATTTGGATTGAAGCTTGCCGCTAAAGGTCTTGTGTTGCCTTTCCTACCAAGGAAGGAATGGTCAAAAGTCATTCCAAATTTCTCCCAACCAGAAACAGGCTTATCTGCTATCCCTCCTTTAAGTCCAGAATCGGTAGTGAGAAGAACACTCCATGGTGATCCACTAAGTGCTATATCTGCAACGGTGGTTCCTGTGCTCAGACCTGGTTCACCAAGTCCAGATGTTACTCAAGAAACAAGTTATACAACTGCAGATACATCCCTTTATAGTGTTCAGAGCGTTGAGGAAGGAAAAGGTTCAAGGGGACTAAATTTAGACCGAAAGAGTGAACTAAAGAAACTGAGGCAGTTGGCAAGGGCTAGTTTCTCTGGGAACTCGAAAGGTGAGGAAAGTACAAGTACAAGCTACGCATTTAGGGACCAATTCTTCTCTCCTAAAACCACAGGTAATTGTCAAGCCTCCACTTCTAAGACCAGACAGTACTAATTTACATAGAAAAGCTACTAGATATAATCTGAAATCTGTCATTGCTTTTTACTGATGTAACAGTATTAAATTTGTCTGTTCTTTTTGTTTGTTTTCCTGTGTAATAAAGATGTTAATCTAAAAATGGAATTCAGTACCAGTACCTCATTTTGCAGGAGGATGCAGATTTTATTGATGATTAATTAAATTCAGTACATTGCTCCAAGGCCAAAGAATACATTTTCTATTTATAGGCAATCTGCACAATGACGTTACCTAAAGAGTCGTGGGGCAATTGAGAGTAATTTCTTCTGAGCTCATTTGCTGAAAGATAGGGTGACGCTTTTGACAAATGATAATGTGGCTTCCAAGGAGCTCAATATCAAATTGTTAATCTCAAGAATACATGACAAAGATGGATTTATTGAAAAAATTTATCTGGTAGACTGGTAACAAATTGGGTCTGCACAAGCGAAAGTTGACATCAAGGTCGTCGTGGAAATTTTGAGAAATCTGGGGGTCTACGTTCCATAAATGCAGACTTCCCCTCGCTGCCTTCCTCAGTACCGTAGTATATGAGTGTGGTATTCCCAGCAAGCTCCTGCATGATACAAGTACACATGAAAGAGTGAGAAAAAAGATAAAAGGTCATTCCTGCTGGGATGAAAATAAAACATTCAGTAAGTAGCTTGAAGAATACAAATACAAGTAGATGGTCTAAGGGTACCTGGAGTCCAGCGTGACCATCATCAACAGCATTAAGAGCTGACTTGAGGACTCGAATAGCAGTAGGGCTATTCCTTAGAATCTCTCGACACCATTTGACTGTTTCTTGTTCTAAATTATCTAACTAGAAGACGAATTTAAACGTTAGCAATAATGAGCATCAAAAACAGAATGATGGCAATGGGAGAATCATACAGTTTGGAAGGAGACAGTTTAATATTTTAATGAGTCAAAATACCAACAAATCCTACGCTATCTATTGGATAAAAATTGAGAGAATGGTGAACTCACTGGTACAACAGTGTTAACAAGGCCCATTTTCTCTGCTTCAGAAGCTGTATAGAATCTCGTCAGAAACCACATTTCACGAGCTTTTTTAGGCCCGACCTGTTAAATTTTCAGAAGCAGTACAACAAGGTATAAATGATATCAAATAAAGAATGATCAAGGAGATCATTTACTTGTTTTAGCATTGGTGGTTGATAAGGCGGCCTTAAAACTAGAAGAGGGAATCTTCAGAAGAATCAAATGATATATTAAAAATTTCCTACTCGAAGGTAAAAGTGATATGATGCTAAGCATGGAGTCAACTAAAGATATGTTCAATTACTTACCAAACGGGACATGATGGAACTTCCATAACCTGCATCAAAGCTTCCAACCTGCAAAGAGAAACAATACAGCGGACATTAATCAGATCTAGACATTGGACCAACAAAGAAATGCAACTTGTGAGAGGTGATTTGTAAGGTTCATATACTATTATACGATTAACCTTGACTTATAGGAACATTTCCAATGTAGGCTCAACTCAACTGAATCATAACTGGATCCCATGTTAGAACCAATCCAGACTACAATCAAAACTCTAAGTCTGCAAATCATAAGAGAGACAGAAGACAGCAAGACTACCTTTGGACCGGTCTGGCCAAATATAGCATTATCAGCTGCAATTGTGAGATCACAGACCATATGCAATACATGTCCTCCTCCAACAGCATAACCTGCAACCTGGTTTATACTAAATGTAATGTGCCCGAAAATGCAGTGAATAAAACAGTTACACTCATGGATTTGGATATTTGATATAGAATCCTGAATCTCACCAAGTAATTAATACAGAGTATGACAAAAAGACTTTGTATTTCTTATTTTTGTTCTGATCATATCTTCCACAAGCTCATGTCTTCTCATCTAGTTACCAAGTATATCCATGAGAGAGAAAACGTGAAAAGTGAACAATACCATACCATTGCTATTACTGGTTTGGGAAGGCGCCGAATTTGAACCTGCATGAAATGAAGAATTGAAAAGAGCTGTAATGTGGTAGAAGGTATGAAGCACAAAATAGTGCCTAAGATAATATATAGCTACAAATGACTTCGGCCATTTCTGATGGGGATGAAAGTGGAACCCAAGAAAGCTACTTGATATCAGAAAGGTTAAAATTTGAATGGAAGCAATTGAACTACAATTGAAATGGAAATGATCTATTGAATTGTAGTTGCAGACCGTGAGAATGCATGTATGTTAGGCAAGCTTCCAACAAATTTCAATTGGAAAGTCCAAAGCATGTACAATTTACAAAATCTTCAAACTAGATTACAATGTTGCTAGCACCTGCAAGTCTAAGACATTCAAGCGGCCCATGTCATTAGGATCAGCATAGCCATCCTTGGTTCTTAATGCCTGATCGCCACCGCTACAAAAGGCCTTGGTTCCCTACAGCAACATTGTTTTTTTGCAATCAAATCAAGCCTCCTTATAGAAACAAGCATCTCGAAATTCTAGGAATTTCACTCTTAAATCTCAGTATGCTAGATCCAAGGTTTATATAAAAATTGGAAATTGCAATATCAAACAACAAGCATGTTAATCGTATTGCTTCTTAACTTAGAATCATCCTACCGAAGCTTTAAGCTGCTCTACATCCTTAACATTGCCTACGAAACCAAATTACTTACTACTACACGGATTCCTAAGGCTTGAAAAAGGCACGAAGAAGAGGAAAACCTTGCCAGTAAGAATGATAACCCCCACAGAGCTATCATCCCTAGCATCAGTAAACGCAGCAATTAGTTCCTTAACCGTCTGTGGCCGGAACGCATTTCTTCTCTCTGGCCTATTAATAACAATCTGCAAACACAGTAAAACCGACATTAAACAAGCAAAAAGAGAAAGACACCAGAGCCATGATCAAAGATATCACTGTACTTCTGACCTTTGCAATGCCTTCACCAACAGCCTTTTGATAAATAATGTCAATGAAGTCCTTAGTACTGCCATCGGAAACAGCAACATTTCTCCAAACAACTTCTTTATTAGAAACATTACCATGGACTCTATGGTAGTTATCATTCATGGAAGCAGCATTGGGTACTAGCTCAACTGAGTCAAATTTTGAACTGGAAGCTGCAGGAGAAGGTACCATAAGATGGTTGGCAACAGAGGCCATTCTTCTCCTTGCAGAGTAAAGCTCCTTGTCTGACGATATTTGGGCCATTATCTGCAGACCTCAACGATGGACGACTCCAAGGTCTGCCCTTTGAGCTACTGTTATCCTCTTTCTTTAGGAACTGGGCAGGGAGATAAAGTGAAGGGTAGAAGATAGGGAACCATATCTTGTGTTGACTAATGCATGAAATTTGAGGGTAGATCGGATAAGATTGATAAGAGTAGCGGTCAATTTTCTCCTTATAGTTTTTACATCATCATCTTGTTTGTCGCCTTATTGTATTAGTAATCGTTCATGGGTTTTGTACAATTTTCTCCTACTGGTCAAGATTTTGTTTTTTTTATTCGACAATAAATGTATTTTGAATTAATTTATCTATTAAAAAAAAATTATGTGTTTTTTTCTTCTTCTCAAGAAAAGAATCACAATCCATACGAACATGCTTCATCATTCATGTTTGAAACTTTGCATTACACTTTCGTTTTTGCAACGAATCCCACTAAAACAAAAGGGTTTGCAAGTGCATGGAAATTACATTTTTTTATTAGAATAAATTAATTAAGTTATTAAATAATAAGCTATTGTAATATGAAAATTGAAAACCTAAAAAACCCATATATCCATGTTGACAACACAGCAGTAAGGACCTATGCTCATGTAAGTGCAGACATTCTTTTGAAACTCTTGGAATACTCGTCAGTTTTGCTTCTAAGAAATAAAATTTACCAGTATCGTTTTATATTATTGTCTTCAAGTAATATATATAAAATCAGAACAAAATATATATAGATAATGAAGGCAAATAAAACTTAGTTATAGTCATGAAAATATAAAGAATCACTCTAAAATTATCTTGAACTATATTTATTTTATATTTTTGTTTGTCTTTTCAATTAACCATAAGTTAAATTATATTCCATGAAACAGATATTAATTGATATTTTGTTCGTTTAAAATCATTTCCCTCTAAAATCCAAGATAAGTTACTTTAATTATATCGAAATCTTGAGCTTAGGCAATTATTGTTAGATTAAATGTTGAATATCCTCTGAAATAGATGAGAGAGAGAGAGAAGATGAATTTGTCAACGTAGGAATTTAAGTTTTCAGGTAAGATCCTATAATATAATTTATATTATTCTCTAACATACATTTTAAAAAAAAAAACTCTTTAGATTTAAAACTTGCATAGAATTACACTATTTTATACTTAATTTTTATCGAATAGAATTAGAATAATAAGATTTGAACCCGTGATCGTTGTGTTAACGAGACTTTAATATCATATTAAAAATTATTTCATTTAAAAACTTAAAATTTTGAATAAGTTTCTAAAATACAATTTATATTATTTTCTTACGTTGTGTCAAAAGATAGAATATAAAGTCCAAACCTACTAAAATTAATCTCCAGTGTTCAAGAAATCTGCTTTATTTAAAACTACTTTATAAAACCAACCAATCTGCCTTTTCTGATAAGAAAACAATCTAAATCTTCATAATCCCACTTCTAGTTTTAACTATAATCCCTTCTATCAAACTCAGCATTACCATTGAATTCATTGATTTCAGAGAAGTGCGACTGTTGTGGAAAACTTGTCACCGGAAGCTGCATCGGCTGCATGGTTGGGGCAACGGATCTCACTGAAGATACATCATTATTAAACCACACATTATCCAACGTCCAAGATGCAGGGTTGACATAAAAAGGTCCATTGCATGAGAGGTATTGATTGTTACTGCTACTAGCCTGACAACCAAATGAATCGTTATGGCTCTGATAGCTCATCATCATCTTCATCGTCGCATCCTCAGTTATATTTGTTTGTGATGGAGTCCTACAAACACTCTGCTTAGATTCATAATGAGCTGGCGGAAAAACACTCAATGGCTTTGGTTCAGAGTAAAGAGTTGAATAGCCATTGTTATAGGTCCTCTCATTTAATGAGTTTTCATCAGGTGTAGCCATATGAGAAATCATCTCAGGCTGGAAAGGGATAGGCAGCTGGGCTTCGAATGACTTCCAATTCGAAACAAGTTGCAAGAAATCAGTAGAATCCATATTATCATTGCTGTTATCGTTTCTCTTCCTGTGCTTTTGTATTTCGTGGGAGATGTTTTGGCAACGCTGAGAACTAGCCGGCATCCATGATGCATCGCTATCCAATATCACATACTGATATTCTTTGAAAAAACTGAGTGTTTTGTCAGCAGATTCAATTTTAGTATCCAGCTGAGCAAGAATTGCCCTTAGTTGATATATAGATAAACGGTTCAGTCGGTCATCCCAGATGGGGTATTTAGATTTGAGAACTTGCCTGTGCAATTTAGCAAACTCTGCATCTATCTTCTTCTTCTTGGCAGTGAAATAGTCAGAGCCCTGGTAACATTTTCTTGGCTGATCACATGCCCTGTACCTGTTGATAATACATCTGACTTCATCGAGATTTGAAGGCCAGGTCTCAGCAGTGGCAGCTGGTTGATCATTCTGATTTGGCCCAAAGATAATCACACATGCATCAACACCACAAAGAATAGAGAAATCTGAAACCTTTTTTAGCAAATTCGTCTTCCTTTTCCTGAAGGTATGCATGCGAGATTTTTCATTCCTTATCAATTCCATTTCTATTCTTCTATTAACCATTCTTTGATCTAGCAAAATGGACATACCATTAGAAAATATACATATCTCTTTTTATTTCAATAACTCAGAATGGTTCTTATTATACAGAAGGGATAGTAGCATTGCTGGCAAGCAAGATACGGTACCAAATCAAAAACCTGAGTTAGCTACCATCAAGGAAAATACAATAGACATCAAGACTGATAGATATGTGCAACTTTCCTGAAGCTTTCTTTTCCATCAGAAAAGGATAATGAACTCGTCCAGGATTTGAAATTTTAGCAGAGTTAATGCAGGAAACGACAAGCAAAAACTATAGCAGATACAGAAGCAAATATAGCAGAATAACTCTGGTCAATCCACAACAATACATCTCAATTCATTATTTATCCCCAACATGAACTCCATGACCAACTTAAGAAAAAGAATCACAATCCATACGAGCATGCTTCAACATCATTCATGTTTGAAACTTTGTATTACACTTTCGTCTTTGCAACGAATCCTACTACAAAAAAAAAAAAAAAAAAAAGTTCGCAGGAGCATAGAGATTACATGTTTTTTTATTAAAATAAACTACTGTAATATGAAAATTGAAAACCTAAAAAACCCATTTATCCATGTTTGTTGGTGCCTGAACTTCTCACTTTATTCAAGTTACTTCCCACACTCAGAAAAGATAACATTCAGTCCTTTATATAGTTACAATTTGGTATACTGACTTTGTAACTATACTAACCAACTAACTGATTGTAACTGAATTTGTAAAACTGAATACTAACTATCATTATTCATCTAAAAAGCTGAAACAAACATAACAAACCTTCCCTTAAACTGATTATCCTTATAGTAATCAGTTTACACTTTAGGAATTACACATACCCCAAGTTGCTCCCTTAATTTCTCAAATGTATCTAGCTTCAAAGGTTTGGTCATAATATCTGCAATTTGTTCTTGAGAACTGCAATATTTGAGCTCCACCTCTCCTTCCTTTGATAGATCACGCAGAAAGTGATATCTAATGCCAATGTGTTTGCTCCGCCCATGCATAATTGGATTCTTGGACAGCTTGATTGTGGAACTATTGTCACAATAAATCACACAGCTCCTTTGATTCCACTTCAGATGACTTAGAACCCTTTGCATCCAAATAGCCTGACAAGCACATAAAGCTGCGGAGATGAACTCAGCTTCTGTTGTCGAAAGAGTAACTACAGCCTGTTTTTTCGAACTCCATGCTACTGCTCCAGAACTCATTGTAAACACATAACCTGATGTGCTTCTTCTATCATCCAAATCTCCTGCATAGTCACTATCAGAGTAAGCAATTAGTTCATTATCACCATTTTTCCTTTTGTAACAAATTCCCATCTCCGTTGTCCCCCTCAGATATCTCAATATCCTTTTTATTGCTGTCACATGCAATGTCGTGGGCCTCTCCATGTACCTACTCACCAAACTCATTACATACATTAGATCAGGCCGGGAAACAGTTAAGTACATTAAACTACCAATGATTTGTTTGTACTGAGTTGAATCTGTTTGTGTGCCTCCCTCATCCTTTATCAATTTAAATCCCGGAACCATAGGTGTTTTTGTAGGATTGCTGCTCTCCATCCCAAACTTCTTCAATATCTCTTCTGCATACTTCCTTTGAGTGATGAAGATGCCTGAACTGTTCTGAATCACTTCAACTCCCAAAAAATATTTCATTCTTCCTAAGTCAGTCATGTCAAACTCACTTTTCATTCTGCCTTTGAATTCATTTATCAATCCTTCATCATTTCCAGTAAAGATTAAATCATCAACATATATGCTGACAATTATCACCTTCCCTGCCTCATCACACTTTATGAACAAAGTGTGTTCACTGGAGCATTTACCAAACCCTTCCTTGATGAAGTAAGCTTCTATCTTACTATACCAGGCCCTTGGTGCTTGCTTCAGCCCATACAATGCCTTCCTGAGCTTCAAGACTTTTCCTTCTTCCCCTTTCTTGACAAACCCTTTAGGCTGCTGAATATATACATTCTCCTCCAATTCTCCATGTAAAAATGCACTCTTCACGTCTAATTGATAGACATCCCAGCCATGATGAGCTGCTACTGCCAGTATTAGCCGAATTGTGTCCCACCTGGCAACGGGAGCGAAGACTTCTTTGTAGTCAATACCATGTCTTTGAGCATACCCTAAGGCTACCAACCTGGCCTTATGTTTATCAATTTCTCCCCTTTCATTCAGCTTTATTTTAAAGATCCATTTGACTCCAATTGCTTTTACTCCCGCAGGCAAGTCTGTTAACTCCCATGTGCAATTTTTCTCTATGGCTAATATTTCACTTTCCATAGCCTTTTTCCATATGGAACTCTCTGCAGCCTCTTCATATGAGCTTGGTTCTCCTGTTTCTGTGTACATAATCATGTCCTCAACTTCATCACTGTCAGACAGCCCCTCTCCAGTCACATGGTCTTTCATCCATACTGGTTCCTTGCTTATTCTTCTCTGTGTTCTGATTTCACTCCCAGAACTAGCAGCCCCAAGGTTTCCAGAATTTCCAGCCCCAGTCTCCAGGTGTCCAGAACTTGCAGCCTCAATGTTTCTTTCATAACCTTGCACTTCTTCATGCTGTGCAGGTTCTATTTCAGCCCCATTACCAAGATTTTCTTCTTCAACTGATTCGGCAGCAGTTGTTTCAACAGCAGCTCTAATTTCATTATCCCCCCATTCTAGTATATCTTCAGCTTCCACCTCAGTGTTATCCCAGTCCCAGCTCTCATTCTCATCAAAAACTACATCCCTACTCACCAAAATCTTCTTTGTTACTGGGTCATACATTCTGTAGGCCTTTGATTCTTTACTCATCCCCAAATGAACACATTTTACACTCTTATTGTCCAGCTTCTTCCTCTTCTGGTCACAGTTGTGAACATACCCAATACACCCAAACACTTTCAGGTGCTGGACAGATGGTGTTCTATTTTCCCATGCCTCCTCCGGAGTCTTGTCCTTTACAGCCATGGTGGGACTCCTATTAAGTAAATACACCGTCCAATTTACCGCCTCAGGCCAGAATTCCTTTGGGACCCTTCTTTCAATCAGCATGCTTCTGGCTAGATTCATAATGGATCTGTTTTTACGCTCCGCAACTCCGTTCTGCTGGGGAGTATACGCAGCAGTGAGTTGTCTACCTATGCCATTCGTCTTGCAAAATTCATCAAACTTCTCTGAATTGAATTCCCCTCCCCTGTCAGTTCTCAAACAGCATATGGCTTCCCCAACTTCCTTTTCTATCATCACTTTAAAATTCTTAAAAGTGACTAAGGCTTCTGATTTTTCCGAGAGGAAGTACACCCATGTTTTTCTGGTGTGATCATCTATAAAGGTGATAAGATATCTTTTCATGCTATGTGACTTAGGAGTTATAGGTCCACAAATGTCTGCGTGGATCAATTGAAGTCTCCTAGTGGCTCTCCACTGACTAGTCTTAGGGAAAGGGTCCCTATGCTGTTTTCCCATAAGGCACCCTTCACACAATTTTGTTGGGGCCTTTAGAAGAGGTAATCCTGTCACCATCTTCTTATAGTATAGGGTCTTCAACCCTTTGTAGCTTAGGTGACCATAGCGGCAATGCCATAATTGAGTTTCTTCCTCAGTGGCCATTTTAAAACATGCATGTTCACTAGGTGCTACTGCTGCTAACAATACAAACATCCTATTAGCTGACATTGCACTTTTCATAATCAATCCTCTCATAGGATCAAACAATTTACACATACCATTCTTGATCAGTATAGCCAGCCCCTTCTCCTGGAGCTGACCTATACTTAACAGGTTATTTTTCAGTTCTGGGATGTAGTATACTTGGGTAATTATTTGAGTTACCCCTTCTACTTCCATTCTCACACTTCCTCTGCCCATTACTACCATCCTAGAATTGTTACCCAATTTCACATACTGTCTAAATTCAGAGTCAAAGCTAATAAACCATACTTTGCTACCAGTCATGTGATTGCTACAGCCAGAGTCAAGGAACCATACCTCATCCCTCTTTGCATGATGCAAGTCAACGTGAGCCATAAGTAGCCTTTCTTCCTCCTCTTCGAGTTCTGTGTAATGTGCTCCCTTCTCCCACATGTCGCATTCATACTGATAGTGCCCTAACTTGTGACACTTGTAGCATTCAACAAGTTCCTTATTGAACTGCTGTCTTCCTCTTCCTCTTCCTCTGCCTCTAGTCCCTCTAAATGTACCGAATGCTCCCCTGCCCCTCCCTCTTGTTGTCCTTTCATCATAGACAACCTTGAGGGCTTGATCTTCTTCCTTGTACTCATCCATTCTTTGTTCATGGACTAGAAGACTGCCATGCAACTCATCAATGCTCATACTGTCTAAGTCATTCGACTCCTCTATTGAGCATACTATATAGTTAAATTTAGAGGTCATGGACCGTAAAATCTTACCCACCACAACCTTCTGCTCAATTTGATCCCCATGCACCTTCATCTTGTTCACAACTGTGAGTGTTCGAGAGAGGTATTTGTCTACCTTCTCTCCTTCTTTCATACTCAACAGTTCGAACTCCCTCCTCAGTGCCTGTAGCTGAGCTCTTCTGACCTTGGTGGACCCCTGATATTTCTGTTTCATTGAGTCCCAAATTGTTTTGGCAGATCCTTTGTCCAGGATTGTCTCCATTACTTCTCGATCGATGGCTTGGAAGAGAAAGTTCTTAATCTTCATGTCCTTCAATTTGGCTTCTTCTACAAGTTTCTTCTGTGCTTCACTCGCCGTTGTGCCCCTGGTGAGTACTGGAACACCTTCTTCCACCAATGTCCACATTTCCTTGCTTCTAAGGAAATTCTCCATCATCATGGACCAGTGGTCATAAAAACCCACAAATTTTGGAATGGCTGCCTGTACGAACTGATCTGAGTTTGACATTCTTGAACTCTTCTCTCGTGTTTCCCTCTCTTCTCTCGTATTTCCCTCTTTTTCCCCGTGTTTTCCTCTCTTCTCTCGTGTTTCCCTCTCCTCTGGTTTTTCAACCTCTCTCTGTGTTTATCACTCTTCTTTCTTCCTTTCTTTTCTTTCAAGAGTCGCGATCTGTGGTGGTAAACAGATCGTAACACGCAGATTTCAAGCACGAGCTTATCTTCTACTTTGATCTCGTCTTCAATCTCAGGTATCTTCTTCTTCTTCAACCATGGATTTCTTGAATCGCTGTGTGTTTCTTTCTTTCTCTATATCTCTCAGTCAGTCCCTTTACTTGTGGCTCTGATACCACATGTTGGTGCCTGAACTTCTCACTTTATTCAAGTTACTTCCCACACTCAGAAAAGATAACATTCAGTCCTTTATATAGTTACAATTTGGTATACTGACTTTGTAACTATACTAACCAACTAACTGATTGTAACTGAATTTGTAAAACTGAATACTAACTATCATTATTCATCTAAAAAGCTGAAACAAACATAACAATGTTAACAACACAACAGTAAAGACCTATGCTCATGTAAATTGCAGACTCTTTTTTTAATAATATATTAATTAACTTCATATATATTTAAAAGGCAATAAGATTTTTATGCGATAGAAAATGGAAACAGCTAATACGCACCGAAGGATTGCATGTTACTTCAATCATACAGAAAAATCAAAGAAAGGAAAAGACAGCAGAAATTAAAATGGGAGAAGGAGAAAAACAGAGCCTTTTCTTCCATAAAGTATAAATATATAAGAGAAACCGAAGAAAGTACCTTGATTAGCTTCGGTGGATCCTCACAAGACAACTCCAAAAACCCACTACCGCACTCAATGCAACGAGCTATGGAGTTATATTTGGATAGCTATTCATAAATAAACTTTATTAAATAGGAAATTTATGGGATCTCCATGATTATAAAAATATATTTGTTTCCTTTCCTGTTAAAGACTCGAATTTTTCATTAATATAATATTCCTCAGAGGGTCCGGACAATTTTTCATTACTTATTTCCTTTTCTATAAATTTCTTCTTTTAAAAACAATGATTCTGTCATAAAATATATTTTTATTTTAAATTAATTTTTTATATTTTGTGTGTTAATGTCAAAAAAAATTTTAAAATGTAAAAAAAAAAGATATATCATTTTAATACATTTATAAATAAAAAAAAAAACTTTAATGACACTCCTAAACTTACCTTAAAACTTTCATGTGAGATTCTGTCATATTACTTTGAAACAAAACTATGTGCTTATAATATCTTATAGTCTTATTTGTGAATGGTGTTTTATAATATTATATAATAATAATTTACAATAAAATTATAAGCATTGTAGCTAGTTATTGAATTTGTTTTATCAATAAAATTTGATTGTGAATTTAAATTTTAAATGAGAATAATGCTTAGGTTAAAATATTACAAAGGTTAGGTTAACAAAATTGATTTATTACAGTAATTGAGGATTATAACACCCACTAGAAACCTAAACATGCCAACATTTGAGCGAGTGGAGAATGGTATAGAACTTGTACAGTGAAATTGGTCGGTTAAATCATGATCAAGACAAGGCCAGTAAGATGCGCCGCAACCAGTTATCTGACCTGGATTTCATCATGGGTATTATAAAAAATTTTTATAAAATAAAAATATATTATTTTTTAGTTTTTTAATGATATTTTTAAAAAATAAAAAATAAAAAATATATGAATAAAAAGAAGAGTATAAATAAGTTAATTGTAGAGTGATACATATTCCATATATTCTTGTATTTTTTTCTTTGCACTTTTATATTATTTATTATTATTATTATTATTATTATTATATATGAGAAATTGTGTATCCCCCTTTTCAATTCCATTTTTTCTATTTTTTTTTCAATTTTCTATCTCTTAGCCATTGTTGCCTTCACTGATTGTTATCTACATTGCCAGTTTTCTCTTCAACAAACATCATTATCGTCTAACAAACTCATTTGCCATCATCATCTCTCATCGGAGTCTCTTTCACCTACCCCTCATCAATACATAATTATCAAAAATTAAAATTAAAATTGAAAAATATTTTCTTTTAATATTATTAAAATGTAATATTAAACAAGTAATTAGTATGAATGTGATGGTATGAAAGTAATATTGCTTCCTATAGGAATAAAAGGATAAAACTGCAAGTGGGTTATTGATTCAGTGATGGAAGGGTTTTGTGTTTTTACTCTGTATTAGGATTCAAGTCTCACCTTTCATGCTTGTCATTCATGCAGTATCTTATATATTCACCGGGTTTGCAAGATATTCGATGAATTTAAAAATTAATTGTGATATATATAAGCTAACTAGTATCTTAATTATAAAAAAAAAAAAAATTGTTTTTTTCTCCGAGGTACCAATTAAGATAACTGAGTCTAGATATTGTTTTCTTACATTAAAAAAAATATAGGTCTGCACGAGAAGTAACCCAATGTCTTCGATCTTCAAACCATTATTACAGTTAACTGTTCTAGGCCCCGTCTTGGAACTGTAACCATATATTTTCGACTTAGAAATGTAAAATAAAACTTATTTAAATAATTAAAAAAAATGTCAGGAAGGAAACGTAGGTGGATCACAAGCAGGAGTTACTCCAGAGAAATTTTGATCTGCCAAGAAAAATCAAGTTTTAATTTATTTAATTATCATATAATGAAAGATAATCACATCATTTTATAGTTTTGCAAATCCACCCTTTCCCTTTCAATTCTTTAACAGTCAATTTTAAACCATGTTTTTTATTTAATCTCCATTCTCACGCAGCAATAAAAGAAAAGAAAAACATTTTATTTCTGAAAATCTCATTTATCCACTAATAAATTATTGTTCTAGCTATAGTTTCAACCAAGAAGTTGGTCTTACATTGTAATTATGATATTTTGGAAAATTTTAATTTAATTCTCAAATTTAAAATTTATACAATTGAGCCATTTTGAAACCAAGATAGAGCTAATTATATATTTTTTGGGGCTGAGTTGAAAGGAAAAAAAGTTTAGCAAATACCCATTATACTCTTATAACATTTAAATTTACTAATAAAATTATTAAAATCGAGCCCGAGTTAGATCGCGAGTTAACTTTAGCCCACTCAAAAAAAAAATAGTTTAGTTTTTTTAAAATAATAAAATTTATTTTTTAAAAATCAAATTAAATTTTGATAAAATTACTGAAGTATAGATGAATTTTTTAAAATTGCATAACACTCCACAGCTCGCAAACAATCCAGCAATAAAAAACGAAACCCCCACCAACCCTGCCCGTGAAATCTAACTTCAAAATGACCATTCTGCCCTCCTGGACTTATCACAATATTCAAACCAAGCCACCAATCAAAACCTGAAACGTCACCTATCCCAAAACTTGCCCTATTGGCTCCGGCCTTCAAGTTCATTCTCCCGCAAGCTTCTTATTAAAATAATAATAATAAAATATTCAAAACCCCCGCCCCTCGTATCAAAATTTCAAAACCCTCCCTCGCTTCCCCGTTCTCCATTATCCCCTATAAAAAACCACACCCACACAACTTCTTCTACTCACCACAAGATACCCTAGTTTCACTCCTCCGAACAAAACAAAACAAGCCTCCAAAATGCCTGCAATCCCAGAAGAGCCTCTCCTCGCTGAAAACCCAGACCGTTTCTGTATGTTCCCAATTCAATACCCATCAATCTGGGAGATGTACAAGAAAGCTGAAGCCTCATTCTGGACGGCTGAAGAAGTCGATCTCTCTTCCGACCTCCGTCACTGGGAAAACCTAACTCCTGACGAGAAACACTTCATTTCTCACGTCCTTGCCTTCTTCGCCGCATCTGATGGAATCGTCCTCGAGAATATCGCCGGACGTTTCATGAAAGAAGTCCAGGTCTCGGAGGCGCGTGCTTTCTACGGGTTCCAGATCGCGATTGAGAACATCCACTCAGAGATGTACAGTCTTTTGCTGGAGACCTACATCAAGGATTCTACCGAGAAGAACCGGCTGTTTCATGCTATTGAAACGGTGCCTTGTGTGGCCAAGAAGGCCGAGTGGGCTTTACGGTGGATCGACGGGAGCGAGACTTTTGCGGAGAGGTTAATTGCCTTTGCTTGCGTGGAAGGAATATTCTTCTCGGGGAGTTTCTGTGCTATATTTTGGCTAAAAAAGCGCGGGTTGATGCCAGGCCTTACATTCTCGAACGAGTTGATCTCGCGCGATGAAGGGCTTCATTGTGATTTCGCGTGTCTCCTTTACAGCTTGTTGAGGAAGAAGCTGAGCGAGGAGCGCGTGAAGGGGATAGTGAAAGAAGCTGTGGATATAGAGAGGGAGTTTGTGGTGGACTCGCTGCCATGCGCGTTGGTGGGGATGAACGGGGAACTGATGAGTCAGTATATCGAGTTCGTAGCTGATAGGCTGCTGGGAGCGCTTGGGTGCGGGAAGGTGTACAATGTGCCGAACCCATTTGACTGGATGGAGTTGATATCCTTGCAAGGGAAGACAAATTTCTTCGAGAAGAGAGTCGGAGAGTACCAAAAGGCTTCAGTGATGTCCAGTATTAACGGGGATGGCGGCAATCATGTTTTCAAGATGGATGAAGATTTCTAGTTCGAGTCTCTGTGGGTTTTACTAATCCTGTACTAAATGCTTGATTAATAATAATCACAATTTTCATTTTTTTCCCGGTAATTATAATTTATCTGGTTTTAATATAATGGTGTGCGGTGTTTTTTAAAATTTTAATGTTTAAGATATTGAGAAATACTGAAAATATTTTAATTTAATAAACTATAAAAATTAATGATCTTTCTCGCAAATCTTTTGGGAGCCTAAAAAGAAAATAAAAAATATTTCAAATTTCCAGACTAGAATTTCAAAAACTCCCACCGTCAAAACTGCCGCCAAATCTACCTTCCTATCTTTTAAGCTGTGGGCTTCCTTCCCCGTTCTCCAAATTTCAAATCTACCTCCAAATTTTCAATCCGCCATTTTTTATTTGTTTCAATTATCTTATTTTTAATTCTTTTTAAACAATAAAATAAAATAATGTGAAATTGAGCTCCAACCTATTGACAAGACCTTTTTTAAGATCCAATAAGAACATGAAAAGCAAATCAAAACAATTATCAAACCCAAATCCCAATCAAATATAATATCGAAAGATAAATTTTCAGAGATAAATTGATGGCCAAAAAAGGAATAAATAAAATTAAAATAATATTTCTCTAATGCGCAATACTTTCTCCATGTCTTTTAAATTATTTGTAATTACTAATCTAACATGTATTATCTATGGAGCAGTCAGCAAAAAGCTATTGACCTAGTTTTTACAGTTAAGTCTTGGTTATATATGGACTTGAAAAATGATAAAACACTTGCTAATAGGATTTTGTGAGTTAGATTTTAGATATTCATATATTATCTATTATTTATTTATTATATGAGAAATTTGGATATTCATATCAAATTTGTAATATCCCACACCGGCGGCTGAGAGAGTGTTCCTTGGCCTTATTAAGAGTGCCGGTTGACAATTTGTCATACACGTTTTGGGACGTTAGGCCAATGAGCTCGCGTCACCAGAAACAAAACCGTGAGGACGGTAAGGCCCAAAGCGGACAATATATGGCAAGTTGGGCCGGGCTGTTACACAATCAAATTTAAGGATTTCATAATATGAATATTGTTTATTATTCATACACACAAGTGTTATTATTCACACTTGCTTGGATATATATTTTTGTTAGATTGTTCCATAGACAAGTTGCTCCAATATAGTTGGATCGATGTATTAATAAAATAATTGTATTAACAATTACATCACTACCTAGTCTCAAGTGGAAACATGAAGGCATGTAAAAAGATGTAAGCTTGTAAGTCATTCTAGGAAGCTTATAGACTATTACCCGGCGATGAAAATTATCAATGAATTTTTTGTTGTTGACTCTTACTCAACAATAGAAATTAACAATGGATATTTCATTGTTAATTATTAGCAACGAATAATTTGTTGCATATAAATTTGTAATGATAAATTTGCATCGGATAATTTTCGATGCAACTTCTTTTGCTAATGTTTTTTAGCAACAAATTTTCTTGTTATCTACGATGGATCGTGTAGTTGCTAATAATTTCTTTTTTTAGTAGTGTTTGATTTATTTTTTTCCATCAAGATGAAGACTCAAAACTACCATCATAAAATACTTCTTGTTGAATGAAATATTTTGACATTGAACTTCCATTTAGGCTATCAAAATGGTGACAACTAAACATTTTCTCTCTTTACCATTATTTTTCAATAAGTCAATCTCCCTCGTCTAGGGAATGAAAAATAATTAAAATAAATTTTAGGATTAAAATAAAATTATGTAAAATTAGGATTAGACATGTGTTGTCCTCATGTCTTACATTTGAGTCCTTTGTCATTTAACTTTATTGATATATTGAACAATATTATTATGAAACTATACTATTAATATATAGGATAGCATTTCTAATATTTTGTTGCAATTATTAATAATCAAATCAATTTAAGAGGATGAAGAAATTACTTCTTTCAAAACGACACTCGTAACTCTTAGGTTTTGTCAAATTCTAATATATTTTTTATTTTATTTTTAGAGGTAGTCTGGAAAGAAGATTAAACTCTTAAAAAAATCAAATTATAATATTATGACATTCAAAATAATTTTTTAAAATAAAAAAAATAAATACTAAACACTAATTTAATATAAATGAAAAACAGATTGAAAAATAATGTCTAGCACGCATTATTCAAGCTATTTTAAAAACAATAAATTTAAAATTGATTTGATTACCTCGAGCTAGTTAAAAATTAATTACTTTTAATTTTTATTTTCGTAAGAATATATTTTTATTTTTATTTTAGAAAAAAAAAAACCTGGATGAACTAAAATTAACATGTTCAATCCGAATCTTTAACCCTCATAAATTAAAAAAAAAAAAAAATGATGACAAATCTACAAGTAGTGTTTTTAAACAATGAAAAAGTGTGGGCTCCCATCCCCTGTTATCTGTGGATATATGGAAGGCTAAGGGTAAGTTTGAGTGGGGTTTAATTATGGCCGTCGTGTCTAGTAAATGAAAGGCTCCATTTTGCCTTCTCTTTAAAGAGAAGTGAAGTGACAGCACCACAGCAGTATCGTCTGTCTGATTTTATTTTGCATAGAAGTTTCATCATCATCAATGGCAGCTTCACCGTTACAAAGCTCAGGAATGCTATCAAGAGAACAGTTGCTTTATCTCTTCAATTCCTTCTCTCAACTCACTTCCCAGCCTGGTAATTCAACCCCCCCCCTCCCCCTTTCCTTTCATTTTTATCCTTCATTGAACTATAAATTTACCATTTTCATGTAAATACTCTTTGTTAGATGTAAAGAAAAGAGTTGCTGACGCCGTGAATGACAAACAGGTGAGAGTTTTTAGAATAAAAAATGATGGATTTTCCCTTTGAGTAACAAGTGTTGCAATTGTTCGTGAAAAATTGAGATGGGATTTTTAATGCAGGAAGCTGTTGCTGCTACCACTGCAATCCAGGAATCTATATTTTTGGAAATGGGGGTTGGTGAGTCTGACCCATCTGTCAGTTTAGTATCTTTGAATTTCTCAATATATTCTTCCAAATGGGGGCTGCTCATTTTCAAAATGCTGGGGATTGGTACTCTTGCAAAGCAATGTGGTTAGGAATTTTGCTAGGACAGGGGCTCGAGTCTTGGCTTTGAAAATCCATTGTTAATCTAAAAAAGTGATATGGTTGGTTTAGCTTGGTTGGATTGGAAAGTGCACTGTCGCTTGACTTGTATGTGCATTTCGTAGGTAACTTCATCTGTTGCACTTGCTTCATTGTGCTTGGGCTGAACATATAGTCGTTGAGGCTTGTTGATAGAATGCTGTGTTCTTTCCTCGTATGTTCTCATGGGCTACAAGTTGCTGATGTAAAATTTTATTTGTTATTTGCTTTGCCTTTATTACAGTAATCTCATGGAGATTTATCTGTATTTAGTCTTGTTCTTAGAGCTTTGGAAATTTGTGTTGCTGAACCACGCATCTTATTTTCTTTTAAATAGCGATTGCATCTGCAAAGTGAAACATTAGCTTAAGTAAACTCATAATTGCAATCTTAAAATAGGGCAAATGAAGCTTAATGTGACGGATAGTGCATTATAGATTTGTGGAGGGGATAACAGCTGCTATGCTTTCAGCAGTTAAACTGATATAGAGGCCATCTCACTTTGGACTTTTTTACATGATTATTTTTTTATCCTGCAAAGCCCTGTTTTTGGTATTCAAGATATCCCAAGCATCTTGACTTGTATAGTTAAAGTGATCGTGCTGTGATGACAGACATTGAAAGATCCAACTCACATTTGTTATTCTTCAATACTGGTGCATGTTTTGTGCCAAGAAGTTAAAGCAATCTGATATCATGAAAACTCCTTTTTTGCTATTGCAGATCCAAGTTTTGGTATTTCATGCTTGGGAAAAGTGAACACCGTCTATGAAAATGATCAGGACTTGATGATTTGCTTTTACAAATTTGTTGCAAAGTATGTTTTCTCTCTGTCTCTCATACAGATTTCTGATTTAGTAATGTTTGTTAAGGCATTGGACAATATGAGTATTCTGCTTTATTCTTTTTTATTTATATATTAATGTGAACTATTATTACCTCACACAGGGAAAACTCTCATTTCTCTTTTTGACCTGTGATGTGCAGCATCATGTCTCCAGCATCCACTGTAAAAGTTATTGTCATTATAGGTTTTGGCCTTTCACAAATCTTCCAAAGATGTAAAAGCAGTGCCTCTTTTTTTCCTAGGAAACAGTTGCAGTCATGTGAGCTCTTACGTTTTCCCTAGAAGTTAAATGAAGTCTTGCGCTTTTCTCTCTCCAACAGCTTGCAACCTTTTCAACTTTCCAAAATTTTTTTCTGGTTGAAATTTCTGTTCCAAGTAAAGATACCATTGATAAATCTTGAACTCTACTGGGCCTATGGAAAATCGATTTTCTATTTTAGCATGATATGTAATGGATGTGGAAGATTCCTTTCTTTCCAATGGGATTGGAGGATATAAACGCAGTTTTCATTGCCTTGCAATGAAAATGAGCAACTATGTGGATGAGGTTACATGCATGAAGTTTTATGCATGGTAGGGACAATACTAATGGCGATTATGAAATAAAAATGATAGACAATTCAAATGCCTTAGATAACAAGCTGAATTGGTTGAGGGTCAGGGACTCTGTTTTATTCATCTCCTGAAAGCTCAAGTTTAAGACTTGGTAAGTAAAGGCACTTATATTTGTATTTTCTAGTCACACTGGGAAAAAGCCTAATGACATACTTGATTATTCCTTTTATATTTTTGTCACTGAAATGGATTCACTCAAGGAACATGACCTGTCTTTATTAATGCTGTCCTTATTGGAGAATAATTTTTACTGTCTCTTTGTTTCCAAATTCATTCCTTGCAGTGCCTTCACTTTCCATTCCAAAAAGTTGATGTCATTTATGATGTCCCTGCTTTCATGAGTTGAAACAGACGATGCATTTACATGCGATAGTTTTTGCAAGAGATTGAATTATCTGATTCTGTATTTTTGGTGTTTGATATGCAATGAAATGACAGCGAAGAAATGGTCTGCATTGAAGCAGAGCATGGACCAGATGAGTTTGCTGAAAAAATGCACTATCAACAAAAACTACAGGAACAGGTACTATCTAGTTGAATTTTGGTGTTGGAGGTTTGTTGAAGATGAATACAACTAAATGATCGAGGTTTTTTTTGCAGCAACTAGAGATGCTGAAGTACATGCGGAAATTCCACCTGGATGATCAATCTGCAATTCTTGAGAAGGTACATGCCTGTGCGATTCATTTCCTCATTCACTTTAGCAGTTTTTGCTCAAAGATAAAAATGCAAACCTCATTTGCTGCTCATATTTTGTATAGTCTAACAACAATTCAGTTATGAAACAATTAATCAATTTCATTTGAAAGGGACCTCTTAACATCTGTCAACTCTTTCCTGTGTTATACAGTTGCGTCAGCAGATGGAAAATGCCAATTTTGAAGATGAGGCATCAGTTTTGTCACCCGAACAAATGCAGGAGAGTGTTCAAAGAAGGGTTTCGCCGCTGTTTCAGCCTAGGTAGATTGACACTCAATTTGTCTGTATTCTAGTTTCATTTTGGGCTGCTACATTCCACATGTTTCTAATGTAAGCACTTTGTTGTAGCAGCGAGTTTTCATAGATAGCTAACTACTGTTGTTCGCTCCTTTTCCAGTCCCCTTTATTAGATGTTCTTTTTTCTCGGGATAGTGAGGCATCTAAAGTGGTGATTGATGATATCCTGCATAGGCCTCACTCAATCCCTAACATGGCCTAATTAGCAAACCATTCCAAAATCCAGTTGACCATTGAAGTTTCCGTTCTGGTCCAGTCGTCTAACCCTTACTTCTGAAGAATGTATGCGTATCAAAACAGTGCCCATAGCAGGTGAATTCATGGAACATAGGTCATGCTTGCTGGCTCGATGCTAATATATTTCAAGAGCTTTCATTTCCCAAAGCAATGAAGATTATGCAATTAAAGCACATCCAAAACAAGTGATCATATATTTCCTAAATAGATCAGGATAGCAGCAGGGACAGGTATAACATGGAAATGATAAGTTGCTGGGCATGGCATGCAACCTCCAAGGTGGTCAAATGGTCATCCAGATTTTATTTTATTTTTTGACCTGGATTCTCAAGAGCTGCGCAAGTTAAAGAAAGCAGTCATACTTGTATTATCAAGAACCTTTATAGATTTCCATTTTAGATGAAAACTCTCAATTCTCCAACATGTTTAAACCCAAAATTGAAATATTTGAGCATGCATGTTTCATCAAAGAGTATTTTTGACAAATTATTTACAATTATTTTTATCGAATCCGAATCTTGAATCATACATGCTAATCAAGCAAGTTTACCAATGAGATCCTCATTTGTGACTTTGGAACTGTGGTATCTACTGTATCACTTAGAATTGGGATGAAAGCATGATAATTGAGCCGCCCCTCACTTAGATATGTCTACTACTTTGATTGAACACACAAGTCCCTAGATTTGCAGTCACCAAGCTGCACGTTTTCACTATTGAGAACACTTGTACATCCAAAAAAATAAAGCATCGCAACTTCCGTCAGCCCGCTTCAAGGGGCCAGAACTACATTATTGGCAAAGGCTAGTAATGGAGATCGGGAGAAGAACAAGAAAACGAAATATGTCAGTGGAGGAAGGAGAGACCAGTATGGAAATTAAAAGAGTATAGGCATGAAATGTATCTTTAACCCCCCCTCCCTCTCTCCCTCTAATCCACATCACACTCTCACGTGCTTAATACTATCGCACGTGTGTACCTTTCAAAAGATAAAGCTCTCTCCCCTCCTCTCATCTCTTCTGCACCTGCACATGTAACCATAAAACAAACCCTATAAAGCACTCTTTTTTTTTTAAAACAAATTAATTTTTAGTTTTTAGTTCAATTCACCACACACATAAACCTCTCATTCTGATTTCTTGGTCTTCAAATTTCCAGCTTGAAAAGCAATAATGGCAGTCAGCTTCAATCTAATTGGTTCATTCAAAGGCCTATCTTTATCTTCAAGCTCTTCATCTTCCTTCTTTAAAGGAGATGCTGGGTCCCTTAAATTTGGTCCGAAAAGCTTTGCTTTGTTTCCTTTTAAGGCTCCGGTGAAGGCTCCATTACCTCTGACGATTCAAATGGCTCACAAGAAGGGAGCCGGGAGTACCAAGAACGGCCGTGACTCTAAAGGCAAACGGCTTGGTGTCAAGATTTATGGTGACCAAGTTGCTCAACCTGGTGCAATTATTGTTCGGCAGCGTGGTACCAAGGTAACAGTTCACTTCTGTTTTGCACTTACATATTTATTATAAGAGTTTGGTTCTGGGTTAAGTTTGTAGTTGTTATTACGTATAAGTTCAACTCAATGGGAATTAGATGATTTCTGTTTGCAATGCTTGATTTTGTAATAAGGGGTTTCATGTTAGGGAATTGTGTGTGGTGTTCAATGCTCAAAATGGAGAAGAAATGGAGTTAAATTTCATGTTAGGGAATTTGATATGCAATGTAGAGAAGGGGAGATGGGAGAGCAAGAGGTCTCTATTTTGGACTGTCAAGGTAAAAGAAACGAGTATTCCGTAATTTTCCAGCTTTCACTAACACTGAATCCCCCAGTCACCCTGTATCCAAACTATGAAATCCATGACTGCAGTAACCCTCATTGTAATGGCAGTCTCTATCATCGTAGGTCACCAGTGAAAAAATTTGCAAGGCAAAACCATATCAGATTTGTGAATCTTGTGTTCTCTTTTCTGATTCGCTGACTCTTATGTGATTGGTTCGTGTATGAAGAGTGGATTGGAGTTTTGCTCTGGAGGGTGAAAGCTATCAACTCTGAATTTAGGGATCATGGAAGGGATTTCCTTTTGGAATAAGGGGATTTAAATTTGATCACTTTGAGATGACTGTTCTAAGCATACTGAAAAATGCGAAATTCTTTTCTAATATTGCTCTCTATGGAACATATCTGCTCTGCTGTTTCCCACTGTCATTCACTGTCTATTAAATAGTATTGTGGCTAGGTTTTCATGCTATCACATTTGAGTATTTGTCTACCTTTTCAGTTTCATCCAGGGAAGAATGTGGGAATTGGCAAGGATCACACCATCTTTTCTTTGATTGATGGATTGGTGAAATTTGAGAAGTTTGGGCCTGACAGGAAAAAGGTTTTTTCTATATTTTAAACCGACAGTTTGTGACATTGCTAAATATTCCAAATTGAGATGCATTATGGTCTTGTATGTTTGGCAGATTAGTGTGTACCCAAGAGAAATCCAGCCTGAGAATCCCAACAGCTATCGAGCAAGGAAGAGAGAGTACTTCAAGTTGCAGCGTGAACGTATGAAGGCAAGAAAGGAAGGAATCGCAGCTCAGCCACAGCTAGTTCTTGCCTCCAATGTTGATGCTGCAGATAGCACCCCGGTTTGCTGAATTTGAAAATTACGGATCTTTTTTAATTGCTTTTGCTTAATGTTGTAGCAAATAGATGTGCACCACTCCAACAATTTTTTCCTTGTGCATTATGATGCTAAATGTTTGTTTTTAATCTGTTAATAGTTGGTTTATCGGGAGTCTTTTTGTTTATACGCCCTTAAGATTTGAATTTATTAAAACCAGCTCACCACATTTCTTCAGATTTGAATTTATTAAAACCAGCTCACCACATTTCTATCATTATATCAAGATTGAAAGCTACAAATACTGAGACATACTGTGGCTGTTTGGACGTCATCGTGAATGGTGTCAAATTAGCCAGTTTCATCAAACGGAGGAAACCTTTGTTTGCCATGGCTTTACTAAGGCAATACCCAACCATTGGGTTTTCTATGCTCCATATATTGACAAAGAAGAAAAATTTGAAGCCAATTTGTGATCTGAAGGCATTCCAATAGGAGAAGGATAGCCTACGGTGTAGATTTATGACTCAAAAAAGCCACCCCCAGCTTACCCCAATAGACAGTAATTTGTCTGCTCGGAAGCTCCGGCACAAGGCTTATTCCTACCGTGTACGACCGACCGAGGCCGAATAAAGAGTCGCGATACTCCCTGAATTTCATTTTGGGCTATATACTTTTATCACGATTAAGGAAATGAACATTTGCTGGAACACATAACCAAGCCAAAAAAATAAAGATTTTAAATCCGACAAAGCTACTGGATAAAAGGAACAAAAGTTTCATACAATATCCTCAATTCTACAGTTTCAAGACAAACATACAGGCAAAAAGCAAACATCAACAATGCTAATATTCCATTTCACCACATTGCCGTCTCTCTCTGGATCTTGTAATCAAGCCTGGATCCATGCCAGCCTGCAATGTTAACAAAACGTTACACTCCAAGTCCAAGTCACCCAAAAGCACTCAAATTCATCCATGGAATTTTCATCTCATTATTTTAAGGTCCTGAACAGCATCGGGTTTACCATTTTGATCAAATCAATTCAAATGTGTCGTGCAAGCACATTCATGCATAATAATGTCAATAACTATTCATTCTGTTTATTTTGAAATGATCATTCATTCAAGCGTGAGCTAGGTGAAATCTTATCTGAAACCATAGGCAAAAAAGGCACAAACCGTCAAGTGTAAGCTAAAAGGAATCAACATATCTATCTCTTCATACCTAATACTAAATCCAACACCTATATATTGCCTTTGGATCACCCACCTTGCTTCATTTTAATGGGGGAATCTAATGACATGCATTTTGTAACCCATTACAACCCAACCATGTACTCTACAGATGGACCCAATCATACACAACAGATATCTTGTAACATACCACAACCAACCACCACCTCACACACCACCACCACCAATGACAGCATCAAGGACTGCGGGCTTCGCCTTGCTTATTATTCCTACAAGTTGCTCTATAGCCCATACCAAAACAACATGGATTTTCTAGTTAGTGTCTAGGTTGTATCACAATAAAAAAAAATTAAGAAAAATAAAAATAAGCAACTTCAATTATTGATCATAAAAGCATGAGATCAAATAAAATTCAAATAAAATTCAGTAACAGATCTCAATTTAGCAACTAATCACTTTCAATAAATAATAAAACCGAATTACATTTAGATCACTCAAAGAATAGAGCTTACTTAAACGGATCCAACAATGATGTTGTTGATAGGAATAAATATGAGTTTCACAAAGAAACCTACGAATCCCATCACTACGAATCCTATCGCTGTACGGAACGCCACCTTCGTGAACTCTGGAGAGAAAAAAACGTATCTTTTAGTCAGAATTCACAACAAGATCGAATCTAAGGGAGAGAAAAGAAGGAAAGAGAGGGCGGGTGGTGCCGCTAACCTTTGCGATCGGGCTTGTGGCAGCGCTTGACGAGGCGAACGCTGTCCTTGGAAAACTCTCTCAATGGATCGAATACTGAATCGATTGCGTCCATTTCTTTTCGATTTTCTCTCTCTCTCTATTTTTGGTGGGCGTGGTGGTGTAGGATCTGTTAGCTAATGGGATTTAACAGGGCGAAAGAAGGACGTGATGACTTAAGATATTGTTTTTGGACATGGATGCCCCGGAGACGTCATCTGGTTTGACCATTTAGCCCTTATTTGAAACGACACAGCTTAACAGAAGCAGGGTTGTGGAGTGCATAAAAGAAGACACGTGCATGCGGTGGCAGTGCAGCTTGTTCAAGAAGAACTGCACTTAGAATTTCCTTCAAACTATTCAGACCTTGAACCGGACTACTATACACATCTTTATTTGTTAAAGGTGAAAGAGATCAATCCATTAGATAATTTTTTATTGCTGCTCGAAATACAAAAAGAAAAGAAAAGAGTCAGCATAAAAATACACACCCTGTTTTCCAGCTTGTAAAAGACTCGCTTAAAATTTATTTTTATATTTCCATCCCTCTAAATTTGGCTTCCATTTCAACACAAAAAGAATAAATTCACGTGTAGTATTGGATTCAAAAAAATCATAACAAATAAATCATGGGTGATATGAGTGTAATTATCAGTACACAATAATGCATGAAAAAACGTGGGATTTAAAAGAGAATTGAGCATCAGCTTTTCCACAAATTCAACTTTCAGACTTGCATTCGTAGATCAGTCCCACAATTACATGCAGACAATGTATTTACAAGTGTTCTGGTTATTGCTTCGCTCCTGTTGGCACAGAATCTGCCTTCTTCTCTCGCTGAACTGCTCGAGGGACAAATGTGAGGCCACGAGTGTTGCGGCGGCCAAAGCTGATTGAAGAAGGCGGAGAGGAATCTGAAGTGCTTAACTTAGATACTGCTGAAACAAGGCCATCAATGGTTTCACCTTCTATGTCCATTTTGCTGGAAGTTTCCTCGCTTCTATGAATAGATTGTTTGCGTTGTTGCTTCTGTCTTGCTTTCTTGGAGAGGTGGGCTTTCTTGAAGAATTCAAAGGAACTAGGGAACTTATGTTTATCTACCAGGTGTTGTTGCCTACCTTTGTAATTCTTGAATTTTAATCCACAGCCTTCAACCAGACATTCATACTGTTGCAGGAAAAAGCAAGTATTAGAGTTGGACAACAATATAGAGGCAAGAAGATTAAAAGGTGCGCATTCAAAATGTTGAAGGTTTTTTTGTCATGATTTCATTTATATAGAGGGTGTCGATTCTAAGAATCACAAAGTAGATTAGACAGATTAGGAAAATCTTGTGATTCGGAAATGATCAGTCATTTCTGAAAGTAATTGTAAGCAATTATCCTAAGCATTGTCCTCTCCAGTTTTTTTTCAGCTCTTATTTATCAACTCACCTTTAGTGAATGCCATTGAAAAATGGAGTTAGGATAGTTTGGATTGCTTATCAAGTTATTTTAAGCAAGACAAATAGCCTACTAATCACTAAAAAGGAAGAGAAAATGGATCAAAACACAAACTGAAAGTGCATAATGAAATGGGATTCAAACCACAACCCTCCACCAGGCATTCATACTGCTGCGGGAAAACACAAGAATTAACATGAAACAAACACAATAGTGAAAATACACACATGCACAAGCATTCAAACAAATTGAAGTTTTATCGCCTTATCAAATTACAAACAACAATGGGATTCTAAGAAGACAGACAAAACCAATAAAACTATGTGTTTGCATACACAATCATCCCTACAACCAGTAAAAATTAATCCAAATGAGCTCTAATCCAGCCTTTCTTTTGCCATTTTCTCTCATTTTCGTGATTCTTGTATGTTCATTGGGGAGTGGAACTACAGGCCAGTTTAGATTGTTTATGTAGTCATGATATTACAAAGGAAGGGAAGATAAAAAAGGCAGCAAGGGCATATATTATTTTTTTATGGTAATGCTTAGGTCATAACGCTTTCAGCAAACACTATTACAACAAAAAATAAAACTAATAATCTACCAGAGCATTGATAATAAGAAAGAACTAGACATCAAAACAGGATTTAACAGTACAAAAGCTCAATTAGAACCTAACAGAATGTTATGTTAGAAGCTCATAATGCACCTCGTTTCACAAAAGAGGGAAACCAGTAAAGAATACCATGGCATAACCGCGTGCAACTTTTGCCTGAAAGAAAGAGTCGTGTGCTTCAGATACATGAATGCTGAGCAGGAACGACGTTGGGTAAACTCTGGAGCAAACCGAACACGACGCAGTGTGCCGTCCATTATAATGATCTTCGAAGTGTTCCAAGGATATCAAGTGTACACCACAACCAACAATCGGACAAAACACCTCCCTACGACACAATCATAAGCTTCAATGCACAAACCCAAAACAATACAAGCTTTTAAATTTCTTATAAATGATGAAACCCTAATTCATAAAACAATTCGTACCTTCCACCCTCGTCTACCAAATTCTGCAGTCCATGTTTTTCTTCTTCACTTAAATCCAACGCAACCTAATTTTTTTTTTTAAAAAAAGGCAATATAATTAAGTAATGAAAAAAAAGATGAAAAAAAAAAAACGAATTTCAGTAAAGATTTTGCGAAATTAAAAGTGGAAGATGAAAATGAGAGAGTGATGACCTGTTTGGCGAGCAGTTCTCTCTCGATGTTGCCAGAAGAGAAGAAGGGAGATTCGGGTCCAAAAAGTCGACGAATGGGTTTCCAGTACGGAAACCCTAACTCGGTTTTGGTGTCTGAATCTACAAGCATCGCCATCGTGAATACCACTGATTTTGAGTGTTCTGAGAGGGAGGGGAGAGAGTGTTTTGAGTTTGGATTTTCAATCAGTTTTTCTCTAACGGAAAGTTTTGTGCAAGTTCTGGAGACGATTAGTGTGGGTATTTTGGTTTAGGCCTTCTGGGCTTTGAGCTTGTCCTGGTCAAATATCGACACATAGAGTTTAGTGGGCCATGATGTGGGCCATAAAAATAATGACCATGAAAGTGCAACAAAAAAACATAAGAAAAGAAAAATACATACAGTCAAACCATTATAATAATAATAATAATAATAATAATTAATTCTTATCAATTAAAAATATATAAAATTAATATCAGTTATTATTAACTATAATTACGTGGTAGTATATGATATAATTTAGGTAGTTGACATAATGTTTTGAAGTACATAATATAATTAATTTAACAAATAATTTAACCTTATACACATGATTTTTAAGTAAAACAAGTATTAAATGATTTATATAAATAATATCCAGGTGGAAAGGATTGGAATTTTAAAATGATATATATTTAAATTTAAGTTTTTTTTATAAGCTTTTGTTTTTAAAGAATTTATACATATTTCTCTTGATTTTAATGCTGCAATCTAAGATATATTTTTTAGTTGATAATATAAAGGTTGGAAAAATTATTATTGATATTTTATAAATTAACTTTACTAGTATTCTTGAATATTTTATAATGTTAGAACATTTTTTATATAATACAAATTAATCATTACAGAATATATCCAGTTAAAAAAATATTTTTTTTCTTAAGATGTCAATATTTCAAGTACATATTATAAAAAAATTAATAAATAATAAGTTCATAATTTAACATTTTACCTATTTTTTGAAAACATAAAAGAGATTGTGAATGATTGATATCATTAATAATTTACTAATCAGTGTATATCATGATGTTTAATTACAATTTATATTTTTAAATTACATATGCTATTGATATTTTAAACCTTGCTTATAAAAATAACATATAAGTGTGTGAGATTATTTGCACACATTTCTTAGGATGTAATTTTGTTAAATGTTACAAAGAGATTTGTTTTTAATAAGAAAACAAACTAAGTTGGGTAAAGTACTTAGATGGGTGGGAAACCCTCAACCTTCGAGAACAAAAATTATTCCATGTTTGAGAATGTGGTTGCGATTGTTTTTAAAAGTGTTTTTCATTTAGACATGCATTAAATGATTTTTTTTTGAAAAATTATTTTTGACATCAATACATCAAAATGATCTAAAAACATTAATTTTTTAATTTAAAGTAAAAAATAAAAATAAAAAAATTCAAATTTTTTCATAAGTATTTTCCAATCACAATCCCAAACAACCCCTTAGTCTATAGCAAACCTTCACAACCTGACACAGATTATTAGAACAAGATAACTCACTTGAAAGACAATTAAAATAGATTATAAAGTTCAATTAACAGCTTATCCAATATTTACTCGAAAAAAATCAAAAGACAACTTGGTTAACCTATCAAATACACAACTCGAATTATGAAAGAATGATATTCTTATAATTTTTTTTAAATGACCAATATCAATCCCAAATCAACTTGATATTAAAAGATAAAATTGAAAGACAATATACAAAGTCAACTTAGATAAATATTTCAAACCGACAATTCAGGTCATAATACTAGAATTATCTCATAAAATACAAATAAGAAAAGTATATTTTCTAACAAATCAAACATTAAAGAATAAGATTGAAAAAATATTAATGAAAATAATCTCTAAATTATCAATTTTTGAATTATTGCATGAAATTTTAATTGTTTAAATCAATGAAAGCATCAATTGAAAACAATTTTTTTCCCCAACACCGTAAGAATCCCATGTGGACCGAATCAAAGCAAGCCATAATTTCTTTTCAGAGTTTATTTTGTAAAAATATTTTTTTTTATCAAATGCATTGTAGAACAAGATGTAATTTAGGTAGTTGATGTAATTTTTTGAAGCACATAATTTATATAAAAAATGATAAGCTTATAATTTAACACTAGACATATTATTTTTAAACTTAAAAGAGATCTTGATTTATATCATTAATAATTTACTAATTAGTATTGATAGTTTAGGAGGTGAAAATCTTGTTTTAAAACATAAACATATCACTAATAATGTTTTATGACAATTCTATATATTAAAAGCACATATATTATCGATACTTTAAACATTATTTAAAAAAATAAAAATTATAAAATTGAATCGGGTCAAGTAATTGATAGGAAAGCAAAACTTGGGGCATTTGTTTTTACGGTAGAAATTGGGTTTCATGATTTTTAAATTTATTTATTTATTTTTATAATTTTAGATCATAATATGATAATATAAAAAAAATAGATTATAAAAAAATATTATGTTATCGGTGTATGTCTCCCTCTGACTGGCTTATTTTTTAGTGAATAAAGTCAAGTTTAAAGCTTTTCGCCGGCTCATTTGAGGTCATCTACCGGTCTTCCTTTCTACATTGCATCCACATCAAGATTGCGAATAGAAGGTTGTCAAATCAGGGATGCAGCTTTTCAAAACAAGAGCTTGACACAGAATTCTTGAGACAACATCGGATTTAATGAAATTTCACCATCCATTTAATGATAAAAGTTAAAAACTGGCTACCTAGTTGTAATTAATGATAAAAGTGGCTTTGGCCACCAAGAATCAAAAGCTTGTTGCTGATGAACATGGCAGAATGGGATATGATGGAAAGATCCCAGCATTCTCCTTATTCAAATATTGTGCATCCATAAAGAAGAAAAACTTTATGACCATTCAAGCACAGTTTATTAACACCCGATGATTGATGAACAAAACTGCTTCATCACCAAAAAATCACCGCTTTGAATTTCCAAACAGATATATAAAAATATACAGCAATTGCAGCATTCCAAGAATGACTTGCAGGAAGTATTACAAGATAGGTTACTGCAGGGAGCTTGATTCAGCCAGCTCTATGGCAATGTGAGAACACACATATGAAGAAATCCATCAAAACCTTTCTCTGAATACACAGAAATTGCCATAACTGGATGTGGTCTAGCTATAAATGCCTGCTTTAGCTCTCTTGTGAAAGTCAACCCCGTGATTTTCCGTAGAGATTTGAATAGACAATCTTTGTCCGATGCACAAGAATCATGCTCAAGACAACCGCGACAATGCAAAATCCTGACATGATCATTGAAGTAAGGAAGTAGCATATGGAACCTTCACACTTTAGCGGTTCATTAAGACCAAGCATGCCTGGAAAAATAGACCCTGAATTCTGAATGAGGTAGTTGTTTCCATGAGCTTGCTTTTCAGCTTCACGGTCATATATGCTGCTCGCAATTAGACCGGAGAAGACTAGTGAACCTGCTGGATTTGCCAGAGTGAGGAAATTGTATAGAGCCCCAAATTTTTTCAAACCAAACAACTCTGAGGCAGCAGCCGGCACAATTGCCCAATGAGCCCCGTAGCCAAGTCCGATCAGCAGAGTACCAACATACATTGCCCCAGGCCATCCAAATGCAAAGAAGACGTGCCCCACTGCCATAACAAGCTGAGCAATGGCCATTGCCACTGGCCTTGGATAAGCATAGTCCCTGGACGATATTAGGTAGACAAGGGAGAAGAAAGAGTCGATATCAAAACTTGCATTAAAATCCATCCAGCATAGAGGAGAAAAAAATCAGTTTTTACCTGACAATAATCTCAGAGAAGTAACCCCCACCAACACGGCCAAGGAAGTTCCAAATGCTAATCATGGACACAAATATATGTGCATGATCATACCCTAGAGACTGGCTCATCTGACCAAGATTATCAATCACTGTCAGTCCAGACCCAGATCCCAATAAAAGTGAGAAAAAGATAAGCCAAAAGTCTGCCTTGATCAATGCTTGCATCAAGGTGAAATCCTCGCCCCTGTGTGGACCTCTCCTCCTCTTGACCCTCACTGCTCCTTCTGCAGCTGCTTGGAACAGCTTTGCTTGCAACTGTGCAATCCGTTTTTGCCTCTCTGATGCTGGTAGCAGGTCTACCTCCTTGGGTTTTTCATCTTCAAGCTCACTGAATATTACCTCAGGGCTCTCCTGCCCAGATTTCCCAGGTTCTTGTTTCAGTGTCTCAGGTAGAAGAGGCTCTTCTACTGGATCAAGGAAACAGCTCAATGACACTGGAATCACAATAGGAATCAAGAGGAGGACGAACAAAACTACTGTAAAAATTATAACCACAATGTGGCTCAAATCAACTAGATCTTCAAGAAGCATCACCCCCATTAAATATGCAGCCAGTAAAAGACAGACACTATATACAAATGTGAAACTTGTGACATCAGATGGTCTGACTTGTCTGTGACCTCCAACAGGTCTGACGATGAACATCAGAGCAATGACTATCATTGCTGGCCCAACCGCAACCATAAAAATGAGAGATGCGTGATCAGGGGAATGGATCGTTGCATATATTTGAGTCAAAATTGCACCACTTAATCCAGCAAAGCCTTTCAGTATTCCCACAACAGGGCCACGGCTTTTTGGAAAGTTTTGCACGCAAGAAACTAGAGCAGCTGTGTTGAAGTAGGTTTCACCATTGTTCCCTATGAATATAAGAATGCACATCTGCAAAAATATACAAGATAGCGACTTATCCCAGGCAAGCACTGTAAGGTTTCATTAAATCTTTGGACCAAAAATGTATGCACGCGATATGATGAAAAATTCGTAAGGCAAAAGTTACTGTGATAGACAGGAATAGCAGAACAGATTATGGCAACCAAGAATGCATAGGTCTGATTCCAATGAATATATTCCTATGGCAACCACATACAGGCCTACTACAAGCAGGGAAATCCATATCACTAGTGTTTTTTAAAACATTTATCAGAATGCTATGTCAAATAACTCTCCTAGATCTTCAGTAAAATCATCTTTCCATGCCAATTCTTGTCACCGTACCATTCTTCTCCTGAGAGATGAAATTTGACAATGGGAAAACACACACATCCTGTGAAGCAGGTTTAATTTTATAATGGTATTATTAATTATGCTGGTCTAGAACATGTAGAATCCCATTCAACTTAAATTCTACAGTAAATCTAATATTCCTATAAGATATTTTTCTTAAGGGTATTGAGATCACGTCTACACGTTTTCCAAGAAACCAGTTGATTTCTTAAAATAGAAGATCCAGACAGGATACTTTCAGACATGGAGAAGGGCAACAAAAACAGATAGCAATCTGTTGGTTTCCAGAGTTCAACAGCCTCTATGCGTATTTAAACTAAACCACAGCTTGCTTTTTGGTTTGGCAACAGCTAATTGCCAGCAAATGCCGTGATATTTCCGACCAAACAAATTCAAGAAATTTACATTTTGGTAAAGCGCACATGTTTCCTGGTCCATAGGTCATATGCATTTTGCATAATTTGGTCCTGCAAATCAAAACTCCACATAATTGTTGAGAGCATGAAAGAATATGCCCCCAAATCCATTAAAATCACGTACTAAATTCTAAAACTATAACATCCTCCCTCAGAACATAACTCTCTTTGTCTATCCAATGATTGATAGATCTATTGAAAGAATCATACAATGGTAGGCATAGGAGGAAAAAACAAGAAAAAAGAATTACCATGTGAAGAAAGAAGAAGAAGAAAATATCAGGAAAAAAAAAAATACTGCACCAGACATTTATCTAGTACTAAGGTAAAAAAGGACGAAATGAAGATAATTTTAATTTCATTACTAAAACCTTAAAAAAAAAAAAAATTATAGATCGCTCTGATGCATGAGCCATTCGGAAAAACAAAAACAAAAAACAAGAATGAAGGAATAGGAATGATCCATTGCTGTAGAATTTTATCAAATATCATAATTATCTGGTAGACCAACTTGAACAGATGAAACATAAAAACAAAAAATCTTAAAAGCATTAACTTGCAATAACATAGATTGATGAACAAAAACAGAGATAAAATCTGTAACAGCAATCCACAATAGGAGTAAAAAAAATTGAACGCTGAAGATCTCTTTCCAGCAACGTAAAGTATCAAAAAGTTTCAAATTTACATAAACGGACCAAACAAATCATCAACTTTAAACCATGATAAAAGTCAAAAGGTCGATAGATACTCACAGCCCATAAGGGCATAACAGGAGCTCTGCCTGTTACCACAAGCCAAACCCAACCATATCCAACAAGATTCTGCACAGCACCAACTAATAAAGCACCCCATAAAGGCAGGATTTCTGATAAGCTACCAGCCAAGAAACCAACACTGTCACCAAGATCTTTAGCCACACCTAAACTTGCAAGCTGCCTTTGATTATAGTTCAAAGAACTCTTTATAACTGGTGATATGCTACCAAATAAATAACCAATCCCTGCACAAGATTGAATCCACATTGCTGCCACAAAAACTAGCCATCTATTATTGATAAACCCAGCAAATCTTTCATGTAACTTGCCCATCACCACCAAAACAAAATAAATAAATAAATAATTTTCTTGGTGTTTGATTCTTTGTGGGTTCTTGATAAATAAACTGATGAAGTGAAAAAGAGCAAATGGAGAAAGGGGTTTTGCGAAGAAGACTGGACTACTTCGTTTTATCAAAGAAAGGAACTTTTGAGTTTTTTATATCATACATGGTAGAAAGAGAAACAAATAGGGAATTACGAAGATGATGATGCTGATAATGATGATATGTGCGCTGTTTTGTCTTTTTGAGGGTTACCGATCCTGAAGAGCTGTCCTGTTCTGTCTGGTTTTTTTCTATGTCTAAACTTGAACTAATAATTTACTCCTTGTAATTTATTAAAACTTCTGATTTGACCTCTGCTGTAAAAAATGGCTTACAGAAATTTATTTTAAGAACGGTGATTAAATGTGTTAAGGTAAATAAATTAAATGGATAAACAGTCATGAAATCTTAGATGATCATGTGAGAGAGAGAGAGAGAGAGAGAGAGAGTTTTGGAGAGTTAGGCTGAGGTTGCAAATATGTAAAAACCTGAGGATGAATATGAGATGTTTTAAACGACAGGGGTGAAAGTGTGACACCTGCTAAACTTTAGCTAGCAAAACACATGCTCGTATTTTTGTTTTTGGACAGACAAGGTAACGCTGGACGTTTTCTAGAAATAAAATAATCTTAATTATTTTTGTTTCTTCTTTTTTTAGTTAGAATCTTTTTTTCTATTTTTATTTTTAAATATGTATTATTAGTTTTTTTTAGTCTTTAATAGATTATAATTTTTTATTTTTCATTTAGAGTTTTTAATTTTTATATAAAAAATAATAATATTTTTTAATAAATGATATGCTTATAAATAAAATTAAATAATTAAATATTTTAATTTTAACATATAATAAACCTCGGAAATATCAATGGTGTAATAAAACAGCGGAAGATCAGTCAATCATGATTTATCTCTTTTATTTTATTTTCTTTTTAGCTTTTCAACATTGGCTCATTCTCCATTACTTTCGGCTACTCTGTAATAATGTTAGTTCTTGTGCCTTGGATTTATGCCATGTGGCAACGTGCCGAATCCATTGGCTAACACTGACCGCAGGATTTTCCTGGTTTAAGAAAAATGACGCCATAAACACGAGGGCCCGCTGTCCTATAAAGTTCCTGACAATGTGAAAAAACTGTGGACCTTTTTGAAATTAGCAAAAACTAAGTAGTTGGAATTTTTAATTATTTTTTTAATGGTGTTTGTCTAAATCAAATTAACAAAGGAAACTAAAAGTGAAAGTATAGGAAATGATATTATATGGTTTTTTTTTTAATGAAATATCATTGTTTAATCTTGTCATGGTTATGAAGCGTGATAACTTGGGTGTTGGGCAATGACTTTTAAAAATAATTTTAAAAAAATATTTTTATTTTAAATTAAAAAATTTTATATCTTTAAATTATTTTCATGTGCTGATGTTAAAAATTATTTTTTAAAAATAATAAAAAAATTCTTTTAATATATTTTTAAATGAAAAATACTTTAAAAAACAATCGCACTCTCATACATGCAATTAAGATATTTCATCCCATAAGTGCAATATTAATTAAAATTTAAATAGATTAAATATCAACAAACACACACAAACACTCCTATTCTTTTTTGAAAAAAACTAGTTAATCACTTAGATTTTTTTATTAAAACAACTAAAAATTAAACTCATCTTGATCTTTAAACATATTTGATGTTTTTGTGTTAAGAGTTCATCATTAGTTTTGTTGTCGTCGTTGCCCTAGCCCCAATCATTCTTGTAGTTATATAAACAGCATACTAAATTGCAACTAATTTGTATTTATTCTAGTTGAAATCAAATAATTGTTTAAGTTAAATTTATGATTTATGGTGAATTTAGGGTTTGTTAATCAATAATAAATTAAATAATAATGCATTCAAATGAGTTTATTTGATATAGTTAAACATGAAAATAAATTGAATTGGTTGTTTAATTAGTTATGTGCTGCGTTTAATTTAGGCTAAGTTATCAAATGAAGAATTTTATGAGTATTATTGAAATTGGGTGGTAGTGTAGTTTGATATGCACACACCTTCTTGCAATATAGCATACATGTGGTTGAATCATAATGAATTACATGTGTTTATTGAATTGTTGATAAGCTAGGTATTCCTTTTGAATTAAACTAATTTTCTATAGATTTGTGTTTGATATAATGCATTTGAGCATGAAAAAATTCATCGATAATTTATCATGAATTATATTTATTTTATGTTGTTAAGTTTGCTTTAACGTTAAATAATGAAAAAAATAATTGAATTTGCTGTGAATTTTGTCAATTAGGATTGAGGTAAAGCAATCTAGTTTAAGATTATGTTAAATTGACTAGAAATTGTATTTGTTTTTTTTTGATAAAATGCCTAATAAGATATGTATGTTATGTCATTATGACGACAATATTAGTCTTAAGACGATGAGTAGTGTCATCATGTTATTAATTGGTAATTTGGGCATGTTATATGTAAAAATAAAAGAAATCATTTGTCATGGGCTTGGTGGAGTGATAATTATATTAATAATGAAATAACTTGTTGGTGTTAAATTAGTGAACATAACTTTTATCATGTATCGATTATGTGTGATGATAGTTTTAAAAAAAATGATTAATTCTTTCATTCAAGGTGTTTTGAATATTATGATATTATATATGAGTAGTCAACTAAAATCAATGTACATCCCAACTTCAACTGGTCCTTCCAATTCAATCAGTGAAAGGTGAAATTTTTTTGTTGTTGAACGATTTGTTGCAAAGAATAACTAATAACATGCTTGATAATCTTTTTGTTTATCAACATAAATTTGACTATACCAAGCCTAGTAACAATATACATGATGTTGATAATGATAATGATATTGATGATAAAATTATACCTCTTATTCCTCAATTTGAATATGCTTCTGGGTTTAATTTTATTGTTTCACATTATTAAACTTTTAGTCATAAATATATGTTAGTCGGGTCTAATTTAGAGGTTGGTCAACATCTAGTAGTAAAAAAGAATTGATTAATGCTATTAAACGGTAACATATTTCATACTTGGTTGAGTACATGCAATAATTCATGTACATTTAAATAAATATGTAATGTGGTTGTTTTTTTTATTGTATATGTGGTCTAGTCCATTTTGTACACTTAAATTAAATTTCTCCTTGGTAATTTTAGGTAAACCATTAATATTTAAATTGATGTAATCGGAAGATTTTTGTTCCGTCCATTATAGAATATTAAATTCAAAATGAGAGCACAAGAAAAACATCAGCCCACCAGCTAAGCTAACTCTCCAAGCTATGAAGCATAGGCGCGAATTAGACACAATATAGATATGAACGTCAATTCTTGAAAAACTAAGTTATTAAATGCTATCAAAATATTATTTTAATATTCCCACCTCGTCTCTCTATATATCATTCAAGAATTAAAAACAAATACAACCAGCTGATTTTTTTTAAAAATAGTAAAATAATAATAAAATATTTCATAGCCCGGTTCATCATTTAAAAATCATGGACCAAAATAATATATTTTACTAAGTTGGTCAACTTATATGATTTATCAAATAGATGATTGAATTTTATGGCTTGTAATCTCTATTAATCTTGTTCATAATTTTAGAATGTAGATTGAGTTCGTATAATAATTTCTTGTAAAATCATTAAATAGATATAATAGAAGAAGAAGAATATTAAAATCGCACATTTTAATAATAATACACGTGTGTTTGTGAGAGTCCTCTTAATAAAATTAAAATTTATAATAGGATTTAAAAACAATTTTAAAACTAAAGAGTAAATAAATCTTGTAATTGTTTCATAGTGCAATAAAAAGCTAATAAAAAGCATAAAAATATAGAAAAATAAAAAATGAAATTTGTTTTATGTGTATTCATCAAGTGATGATTGTATTCTTTAACTTGTATTAGTAATAATTAAGCTCAGTTTAATGTTTGAGGTGTGGATGTAGACTTGGTTGAGCATGCTAAAAACCAAGTTTACAATTCATCTCTCTCATCTCATATTTTAAATATTTTGATTATATTTCTAATTATTATATTTAATAAAATAAAATAATTTATTAATATCAATAAAATACCCAATTCACTTGTACCTTCAAGTGTTGCTGCTGCTACACTAAGCTCTTTTTGTAGTCGAGTAATGGTTAAGATTTCATAGTTCACCACTCACACCAGTCATTGTATGGAATTTGTCACTCAGATCAAATTAATCATGGGACAAACAATAAAGTTAGATCCTTCTTGTGGTCGTGTCTAATGATTTTGTCGGCTCTTCATAGATACAATAATATCTCGCCATACATGCTGATAGTGCTGCATAAAATAAGAGAAAACTATAAATTAGTCCTTTTAGCTTTTATTTATTTATTTTTAATGAGTCAAGCAGTGCTGATCATGTTTAATATAATCTATTTTGTTTTAAAAAATGTCCTTTTCTTTTCTTAAATCATAAAAAAGGAGAAAGAGAATATGGAATGGAAGAAAAGAATTAAGTTAGAAATAGATTTTAAAACACAGGAACTAACTAATTAATTTTTAAAAGTAAGAGACCTGTTTAGTTTATTTTGCAAAACTTAGAGGAGTGATTTATAATTTGACCCACAGAAGAGCAAGTGGACGCAGATAAGGACCACCAGGTTCTTTTGAAAAACACCTAACTCCTAACTTCTCCTTCGAGTTAATAAATAATTTCTATAAATGATGAAATACCCAATTGATTTTCATTGATTGACATTGAGATTTTGCACGAGAGGTCAATGTCATCATGCACAGTGACTCTGGGAGGGAGTCATTCATTGACCCCTACGCTCGTTTTTGATTTTGACACCTTTTTTTTTTTTTATTAATGGGAGTGTAACCTTCACTAATTTTTTAAGCTTTTAATAATTATTATATTACTAATTACATGATTTAATTTTGAAATTAAAAGATTTTTTTTTTAATTTTGAATTCTTATCACTAAATTACCACCTAAAAAAATTATGCTGGGCTAGCTTTGCAGACTGTGAAGTGTGCTCCTCTTGGGAGCAGAAACCATTTCGCCCTTTCAGGCAGTGAATGGTCAGATATCGTCCAACCCAAATAATATATATCCTGTAAGTTGTTTTATATCTATATCTATCTATCGTCTTTTTGCTCAAGTGGAGGTGGGAGATAACTACAATCTAATACACACACACAAGTTATGGAATATTAGAGTATTATAGCACCCATAATTTATGTTGGAGGTCCAACTCTAAATATAGATCATGAAAATTAAGAATGTAAACTCGAACTATAAATATTTATAATATCTATAAAAAATAGTTTAATTTAAAATATTTAGCCTGTTCAAAACATAAAAAGAAAATAAATCAAGTAATTATAATGGCCAAGCTTAATCGTGATGTCTGTGGCCTGTACCTTCCCAACGTGAATCACATTTGGTTTATATCTATCGTCCATTTCATTTGTTTGTTCCTCGTTGCTCTAAAAATTCAGTCCTCGCATGCATAGTTGGCATTGACAAAGGACAACTCTCTCTCCTCGATTTCTTTTTAAGACTTTCTTCAACCATTTTTATTTTAAAATTTATTTGGAAAGGTTATTAATATTATTTTTTATTTTTTTATTTACAAATTATTAAAATAATAATTTATATTTTTTAAAAAATATTTTTAATATTAACACATCAAAATAATGTAAAAATATGAAAAATAATTTTAAAATAAAGAATAATAATTTTTTTTGAAAAATATTTTTAAAATGTAGTGCCAAATAAACACGAAATTACAAATAAATCAAGATAATAAAATTTAAAATTCGCATGTTAAGATTTGTGATTTTAATTATGATATTTTCAGTCTTGGTTTATGAAATATAATTGATTTGGTCATAATAATCACATGGAATCTTGAACGGAAAACATGGTGAATGAAAATAATATAATATTTTAAAATAAATTTAAATGAATAAATAAATAATATTTCCTTCTTATTTTCCTCCTTTTCTCATATTTATAAATACCCTCTTCAAATACTCTGAAAATTCAATCTTGGAGCCTAATAAAGACTAAGAATTGAGTGTTTTTCATTAATTAAAATAATGCTCCATGCATGAATGGACACGTCGATTTTATTTAAATAATTTGACAGGAGCAGCAACCTTGTCCACCAACTCTCTCGTATATCCGCAGCGAATCAAGTGGCAATTGAATAATGAACCATGATTTAAATATGTTGGTGAAAGAGAAACATTAGAAAAACAATTGGGTTTGGTATACAGTCATCGTCGTCATCTATTTTCTTGGATTTCTATTAAAATAATCTCCAACGGTCCAATAGTCAGCCTCATTTTCCTCTATAGTTGCAGCCTCAAAACTTATCTTCATACACATATGCCTGCTTCTTTTTGTATTTTTTTTTTATTTTAAAATGATTTTTCATCTTAAATTATTTCTCTAGTGATTTTGATATGCTATATCAAAAATAATTTTTAAATATATATCTATATATCTATATTTAATATATTTATAAATAAAAAACAACCCAGAAGCCTTTGGATTATAGCAATCATAATGAAGAGTTTCTCAACTAAAAACAATCAAGATACCATATCACCTTTCACATATCTCTTTTAATTTTAACTCTTGCCTTTCAATTATAAGTTAAAAGTTTGAGATTTAAATTAGATTTTTCTACTCAATTTTGTTTCAAATATTTTATTTATATAAAAATATTATCTACATACCCGCGAAGTTTTCTAATAAAAAATCGATAAAATAATAATTTGCAAGTGATATAAAACATGATGTTAACTTGTAGTTAATTGTTAATAATAAATAATAAACCAAGAGAAGGTTCAATTGACGTCGATATGTCCGAGTGGTTAAGGAGACAGACTTGAAATCTGTTGGGCTTCGCCCGCGCAGGTTCGAACCCTGCTGTCGACGACTTGAATTTATTTTACCTTTCTTTTTTATCAAACCAGTTCAACAGAGCATGGACGAAGATAGATATGCAAAGATAATAAAGCAAGTCTATCCGCACGTGGTAGGCTGACATGCATGCACGCACACACGTGTTATTTTGGTTTTTAATTCTCTTTTCAAAATCAATTTATTGATGATTTGCACGTAATCATTCATCTTAGGGGCATTTTTATATAGAATTACTGATGATATAAACCATCAGTAACATTATGTGACTCTTTCAGATGATTTTAACAGGAAAAAACCATAAAATAGATTAAAAATCATAAGAAATTGGCCACTTACCAATCATATAGAAAAATGCTAAATCATTTCCCTTTAATTCTTCAAAGCAACTACAATATTTAACCCTGACTCTTCCAAATGCCTCACGAACCTAAATCTATCTATTTATTTTATAATTTTTTTTGGACTTGAAACTTTTACATACTCATATTATTTTATCTCGTGCTTGGTTTTTATCAAATAAAATAAGGGTGATGGAATTCGAATTTATGACTACTGGATCAACAAATTTCTAATACCATGTCAAAAAATCATTTTATTTAAAAATTTAAATTGTTAGATGAAATCTCAAAATATAATTTATATTATTCTTTATCAATTCACTTAATAATTAGCGTGTTAATAAATGATTCGTAAAATAAAATTCCATTCGATAGAAACCCAATCACCTTACTCGATTTCAAATCGCTAAATGCTTGTGGGATGAATTCAAAGATTAATAGGAGTCCAGGCTCTAATGGGCCACGACGGGGCTCCATCAAAATTGATAGTGAGCGGATTAAAGTTGGGAGGATCCACACCACGGGGCTCAATAATAACAATCTCCTTTAATGGCGGTTTAACCAAAATCTCCAGCTCATGTCCATGAATCATCATCCATCGTTCTGAAGTGGAAAGTATCCATCAAGTGGGGCTTTAATCATGGGGGACAGCTCAACTGGCCGTGTCATTAGTCTATCCAGCGGCGTGATTGGAGGAGATCCACATAAAGTTAGCACTCAGCGTTTCATCTCACAGGTAATCAGAAGGTGCTTTTGAGCAAATACAAAACGAGGTGGATTTAAACTTCGAAGAGGGATAAACCCATCATTTTTTGAATTTGTTTGTGACCTTCCTAACAAATATGAATGCTGAGACCTACCTTGTGCTTTAAGTATTTAGGTGGAAGTTTCCTTTTCAGTTGTCGCGCATGTGACGAGGTAAGAAAATGTGAACCCCAATAGCTTAAATCTCTAGCCTTCACACTTTTCCTAGTCATCAATCCTTGTCCTTTCTTCTTAAAGCAATACCTTGCCTTTATAATCCCATTTTCTTAAATCCGCTTTTTCAATTTTATTGCTGTCATTGTCTCACCGAGTGATTTATTACAAGAGAGAATCGAGAAACACATAGTAAGGAAAGCAAGAGAGAAGATGTCGGATTGGGGACCGGTATTTGTGGCGGTGGTGCTGTATATACTTTTAACACCAGGTTTGCTGATTCAGATACCGGGTCGCCAGCGATTAGTTGAGTTTGGCAACTTTCAGACCAGTGGAGCTTCCATACTGGTTCACTCCGTCCTCTACTTTGCTCTCATTTGCATTTTCTTGTTAGCTGTTGGTGTCCATGTGTATGTAGGTTCATAGCTTTCGAATGCTGGTCTGCCTTTCACACAGGGATGGGAGAACTGTACCCATCTTAATCGTTCTGATTTTCTTGAACTGTGATAACTCTGCTTTCCTTTTCCCATTTTATGATAGATGTTTAGAAACTGATTCGTGCAGCAAATCTCTGTACTTAATTTATTTAGTTAAATCTAATGCAGTTCTATCTTTGCTTTGTGGTTTCAAGTTGAAATTGTAGGCTAAATCAATCAATAGACGATACTGGATTTACTTGCAGAGCATCTTCATAAACATGACACATATTTTAACTACGGTGGATTGTATATTTAGGAAGCACTACGCACCACGGGTTGGCTTTTCCTGTCACCGAAGAACTGTTGCTAGTGATTTTTTTAACTCGAAAGAGAAGCAAAAAATTAGGTTGAAGATGACTAGGGGTTACTTGAAATAAAGTGGATTAAAAAGGGTTGCAGTCTTTGCATAAACACGGCCAGTGAAGATAGAGACTGAGGGATAGCAAGGCAAGAAAAGTTATAGGAACATATCGATTTTCTTCATGCTAGGTGCTGTTTGTGTGCAATCTATGCTTGGTTTAAAGACCTGATTTTCCCAATATTTGCTTTAGAAATTGCAACTTGCATAGCTCAAATGGCAGCCGGATGGGTTGTGTAGTGCTGGATCCTTACCGTTCGTAGTTTTATCTGTCTGGTCATCTTCATTGTTTGTAAACAGCTTTCATCACCAAACATCCAGGTCCAGAATCTAGCTGATAATTCTCTGTTAAAATGTGGAGATCAAACTGGTACATGGTTAGAGAATCAGGCACTGCATTTTGAGCACCATGTTGCTTTATATATATAATGAAAAAATGTGTCAAATACCTATGATGCACTCTTGTCGCATTTCCATTTCGTCGAGATCCACAATCACCATCATGTTACTCATCATGCTGGGTCACAGGAACACCATCATGTACACATGCAAGCACATGTTTGTGTCATACCTGGGAAAGCTAACTCTTTGTTCAAAGAGTTGCTTGAGATGGCTGCAAGCGTAAGAACAAGCAAAACCTACAGAGATTTTGCTCCCCTGCAGCAAAATTCAGATTCTATACAGTGCACAACAATATGGTAATTGAAAAGAGAAGAAGAGCAGCCTAATTATAAGATCCAGTAGAGCATAAGAGCACTAAACACTGCATGTAGATTAGACATAAATGCAAACAAAGCAGCTGCTATAAGATCAGGAGCAGCCCAATCCTCCATTCTAAATGCCAAGAAAACTCTTTTCAGCTCAACTCTTGAAAGATATTAGGGTGCATTTGTTATTGTTTTTGTTTTTGTGGTTGAGATTTAAAAAAAATAGTTTCATGAAAAGTGTATTAGCTGCGATTCAAAATAATTTTTAAAATATTTGGTTAAAACTGTGGTTGAGTTTAAGGGTAATGAAAAACAATTTCAAATGTTTGGTTACTAAACTTTTCATATTGCTTTTAATTTGTGAAATTATTTTTTTTTTTATATATATATATATATATTGTTTTTTTAAATATTTAATAACCATAATATTAAAATGTAATTAATAATTCAAGTAAATTAGACACTTGTTTTTATTCTCCTATCAAACTACTTGTAATTTCATCACGAACTAAATTTATATGTGAAAGCTTCTGTGATCCTGAAATAATATATAGTAAAATATCATCTGAACCAAAATTAGGACCACGAGATAAAAATTATATTGTGATCTCTTTTTAATATATTTATTTATATTTTAATTAATTTTTAGATTATTTTAATATTAAAAATATTTTTTTTTATATTAATAAACATATATTATGTAAACATTATTTATATTTTAATTATTTTTAGATTATTTTAATATTAAAAATATATTTTTTATATTAATAAACATATATTACATAAATATTATTTATATTTTAATTAATTTTTAGATTATTTTAATATTAAAAATATATATTTTTTTTATGTTAATAAACATATATTACATAAATATTATTTATATTTTAATTAATATTTAGATTATTTTAATACTAAAAATATATTTTTTATATTAATAAATATATATTAAACACCCCAAGTAGCTCCCCTCACCCTGTATCTCTCTTTCTTAGATCATTAAGCAAGAAAAATAGCTTTTCTTGTGCTGAAATTCAGTATAATTTTTTATGTGAGATCCATACCATATTTTTGCTTTTTATAATTAACCAAACACTAGATTAAAATGTTTTTTTGCAACCTTCAGTTATACTACAAAAATAAACACCCACAGGGGAGGAGGAGGACTTAAGCCATTGTGGGATTAGATTGCCATTATTTATCCTTTCTTAATTTTGTCCCTCTAGTTTGAGTAAATTGTAAATTTATCCCTCTTGTTTTAAAAAATAAATTAATTGATTTTTCTTATTTTTTATTTTTCTTATTAAATATTTTCTATCATTGATTCTTTCCAGTATATTTTATTTTAAAAAATAAAAAAAAAAACATATTATGAAAATTTATAATTTACTTCGTTATTACATTGCCTCGCTCACTCCCTTGAAAACGGTTGGGAAGCTGTTTAATGAAAATTTCCATCTTTGGGCTCATTTTCATTAAAATGGTCTTGGAGGGTGGTGTAAGAATATTTTTGTAAAAATATTTTTAATATTAGTGTATTAAAATTATTTATAAATATTAAAAAAACATCTTTTTTAAATATTTTTAAATATTAAAAATATATTTTTTTATTTTTTAAAACACAAAAAAGCCAATCAAATGTGGTAAGCATTAATATCTTTATTATTTATATCACCATCTAACCTTTAAGTACAAGAATATAAGTGTCAATAAGTTATAAGTGGGCTTGGGTGTTTTTTCTTTATTTCCGGATTTATCCCTTATAATTTAGTATAACAAATCAATTAATCCTAGTATCACCAATTAATTAAATAGTTTTTAATGGGTTGATTAATACTTAATTTAATATTTTTTTTTAAATGGATTCTTTTCTTATTAATCTTTCTTTATTTTTTTCTATTTCTTAAATAAAATGAAAAAAAATTAATTAGAAAAGAAATCAAGAAATGAATGAAAAGACTAGGTTTAAAATAGGAATTGATTATTCTTTATTATGAAAAAAGAATTATTTTTTTTATCTACTTCTATAAAAATTTGAATGAAAAGATTAGATTTATATAGTTTTGAAAGAACAAGAATCTATCCATTTTCTTTTGTCGTTGAAGAAAATAAAAGGAGGGTAATAGAAACGACGTCGCTCATTCTTGTTTTGACGGTGACCGACCAAGGACAAAATGGCCCGCCCTGCTTTTCTTGTGCTTTTAACTACTGTTTCAGGTTCCCATATCCCAAAGGCCACCCTCGAAGCCCGACAGATTAAAAAAAGAAAACCACTTCACTCCCAACTCATCGCCATCGCCTCATCTTCAAGCTAGGGTAACGAAATCACCACTTCTCTTAAAAACAAGTAAAAAACTAAACAATCCCACTTATCTTTTGAGCTACATAAATGGCAGACTGGGGGCCAGTGTTAATTGGGGTGGTGCTGTTTGTGCTGCTACAACCTGGTCTTTTGTTTCAGTTACCAGGAAGCAACAGGCGTGTGGACTTTGGGAGTTTGAAGACGAATGGAATGGCTATAGCTGTTCATACTCTCATCTTTTTCACTGTCTATGCCATTCTCATCCTGGTTGTTCATGTTCACATCTATACTGGCTGATTACTCGAGTACTTGGTATGTTTGTTGATGGATGGAAATGTTCTATGTATCTTTCTATGTTTTTTCTTCCTTTTTTATTTCTCGCTAAAGAAGAGATAGTCTTTTGTAGTTAATGATCATGATCTATTAGAATCATGGCTGCTAATTTCAGTAATTTGAATAAGAAATATGAAGCACTAATCTTTTAGTAATGGATTGATTAAATAAGTGCTTGAAATTGAATGTGTGGCGTGTTTTTCCATTGATACATACCATCAACGATATTATTGGGATCCATTGAATGTTTAAAGACTTGCTAATCCTAGTCAGTATATGTGAATAATTTTGTGGATGTGGAAATTTAGCTAAAGGGCCATTGAAGAATAAATGCTAAAGGGTTATTGTTTAAAAGAAAGAAATTAAAAAAAAAAATACAAGGAAATGCTAAAGAGTTCCACTGCATCCGGAGATAAAGAGATACTAAAGATCTCTATTTTGGCCACCATCATTGTCCCAATCTGTGTTTTAGGACAAACTGGCTATACGATGTAAGATTTTCATTTCAGTCTAATCATTTAAGATTTTTTTTTTTATTAAATGCTAATTTATCTATGGAGTTAATTAGTCAAAATGAAAATAAATATGTAAAAGATTATGGAATCGATCTCAATTTTGGTAGTAGTTACCATCATCAGCCAGCAGTCTCAAAACTAAGTATAGAGATAAATTGTTCACTGACAGGACTATCACTTCATCATGGGTATTGAGACATGGATAATCAACAGGACAAAGAGGGACATTGCAAGTATCAAACATCGTTTTTAATGAGTTGTGAATCAAAAAGAGATTTAAGGAAATGGCAAATCTGTTCCCTCTATCAATGACCAAGCCAGATATGGTATATCAGAAGGGATTTGTCTTTTTTTATTTTATTTTATTGATTCCTAGACAATATCTTGAACATATTGATGCAAAAAAGACCAAACCGAGCAAAGAAGTTTGGGAAAGTAAAGGAAATACTGAGGAAAAGAGAGAAGAAACTCATGTACAAGAATAAAATGAAAGCAGACAATAAGAAGAAGAAAAAGAAGTGGCCTTCTACCAGAGTGTTTCTGATTGATTAATCACCCCTGCAAAAGAAAGGAATTCTACAATCATTTGACATGTATGTGAATACCTATTGCAATGATCAAGATGGTGATTATGCAAAAGTATATAATAGCATGAACAAGAATGGCGATCCCACTGGTGTACATGTTCCCAAACTCTACCACTCTTGTTCTTGCTGGTAGCTGGAACAATAGTCCTGGTGATAAGAGGATGAATAAAGCCACCGCAACAACAACCGGTCCCCAATCGGCACTCATCCTGTTTTCTCTCTTTCGTTTTCTCTCAACTCTGATGGAGGTAGGTTTAAGCTTTCTGACTATTGCTTCAAGGTTTGATAAGAGAAGACAATGAAGAGGGTTTAAATATGGAGGAGGGCGAATAGCACTAATTTTCTTGGTGATTAAGGAGTCGGGGATGCGAAACTTAGTGAGAAAGAAGAGAGTTGGGTTATAAAGGGAGGAAAGGTATGCTTTGGTGGTGAGTTTTCTTTATAAAAGCTGAAAAGAAACAGCTTTTCTTTCACTAACATCTAATAATTGTTCACTTATAGGCTTCTTTTTGCCTGCTTTAGACATTAATGGAGGTGGAGCCTTTATAAAACAAATCATAAAAGAGACAAATGGCTAGGCAGGTGAATGTGTAAAGGGCCAGTTAACTCTTGGCGCCATTTTAAATGCTTGCCTGTCTCGTCTGTCTTTCTCATTTTGTTCATATCAAAATACCTCGCAGCATCTATGCTTTTGATCAATAGTCCTATATCTAGTAACTGAAGTCTGGCTGTGACACTTCAACAAGGGCGGGCTTCTATAAATTGATTGTAGAAATAGTGATTGATCACAAATCTAGTTAGTGGTTAATAATTAGCAAGATTTTTGACAGTAACTCAGCTTCGATGGCTAAGAGACTCAGCAAACGAAAACAGGGCAAGTTCCTATGATTTATGTGGTGGAAGCTGATGAGCACGCCTAGGCCTGAAATAAATATGTTGATTACAGATCTAGAACGTAAGCACCCTTAAAGGCGATGTTCAAATTCGAATTCAAGCCTTCTCCAGATGAAATTGCACCTTGCACGTTTCAAAATGGTATCGTCCCACAAGAATCCCACTGAGTGCACTCGTGGATAGTTAATGGAATTTGAATTCAACCTGTGGTAGTTTTCCCAACTATGTTCCTATTCATTCCTGTTATATTCAAGACTCACTAATTAACCTTAATATCGACTCAACTGGAAGAAACTATGCACTGCAAATCGAAAGATGAGAAAATCCTTCCTTAAATTCTCTGTAACATTACATTTTGTTTCTCCATTCCCTGCTCGATCTTGTTCTTCCGAATTGAATATGTAAATGAATACCAGGCCTATCTTCTGGCTGGACCCCAAGTTGCCAAACAGCAAGAATCAATCAATCACCTACCGCTGTAGAAAAAAGCCATCTTTTTTACGTTTTCTAGGAAATCAAACACCTACAGAATGAAATAGCCAAACCTTACAATAAGATATAAACGTTTCACCAGCCATCTAAAGGAAACAGAACTGCCACGTCGGGTAGCCGGGTTGTGGATTTCTGCAAAGACAAGCCAGTGGACTCTCTATGTTTGCTCAAAACGTCATCTTTTGCCTCAACCATTTTTCTCATCGCACTTGGCGATCACGTTTACACAGAATAATATCTTTTCGATTCACCAAAACCACGTCGCTGCCGCCTCCGATGCCAACAGCTTTTTAGGGTTCGTTTTGTAGTATCTGACACTGTTTTCGCCCTGACATACTTTTAAAAGTATCTGATTCATAAATACACATTACAGTTTTTCATAGCTCAGCTGAAAACTCTCTTTAAAGCTTGGTTATAAAAAAAAATATATAATTTTTCTTATATTTATTTTTTTGAACTGTAACATCAAAAGCTACAAACACTTGTAAGTCAGATTTCATTGGAAAAAACAACAGAATCTCTCTTAGCTATAGTCCGCAGAAAAAAGCTAGCTTCTACTCTATTCCCTACTCATAAAGTGTTTTCCTTTTAGTCATTTGTTTATATATTTTTCTGGTCAGTGATTTATTAAAAAGATGTTATGTTTGATGAGGAACGATTAAGTAATGTGATTGGATTTGTTGTGAGTTCTTAAAGCTGAACTCCAAGTCCCACTAGCACACAAGATATCCCTTACATGGTTATCATCGTCATGCAGAGAGTTCAGAGGTACTCTGGGACACGCATGCATAACTTTTGGAAGGAACATAAATGAAAACATTCATACGAGGTTTACTGTTCTGAAAAAATACCATGTAAACGAAACAACGAACAGCTCTCTCTCTCTCTCTCTCTCTCTCTCTCACACACACACACACACACACACACAAACAGAGAGACAGTTTTCTTCCAAAAGAAAGCATGTTATCGATACAAATTAAAGGCATTTAAGGACTCTAAATTTACCTCAAAACCTTTTTGGGGAGAGTGCTCTTGATTGATCCTGATCATCTTGTGCTCATGTTTCCTCTTCTTTTCTTTCTTGATGTTAGAGAATGCAACATGTGGGTGGTTTTTTTCTCGGCGGGAGAAGTTGCCGGAAAGGTAATTGTGCTTGCAATTCGTAGAAAATTGGCATCAAATTACGGTGGATCATGCATGAGTGGATCTTAAAATACGTAGTCGTTCTACTGTACTTTTAAATTAAAGCTACTTTTAACTGTTTTTATTTTGTTTAAAATCAATATTTATATAATAAAAAACTTTCTTAGATGATCTTTTAAGGTTTAATCACCCCTGGATCAAACAAGAAGACACATTCTGATTGTCGATTATTAAAATTATCTTGTTTTCAGACAACTAATAAAAATATTTTAACAAAAAAACTCTTATTTTACAAGCTTGAACATATAATTGAATTGTGAACTTAAAGAAAAGACTTTCCTTTCTTATAATTTTTTATTATTCAGGTCAAAGAAGTTGCAAAAAAAGAAAGAAAGAAAAAGATTTTAATGACGACTGAAAAACAAAGGTGAAGTGACTGTGTGTGATGGCTGTCTTCGCAACCAAAGATCCTTGTGTACCTTGTATTGATATAAACTTATGATAGATATTTAAAAAAAACATACAATTTAAATGGATAAAAAAACCCTAGTTTTTTTAAAATATAAATTAATTATTTTTTTTTCATAATTAAATTACATGAGAGTTGATTTAATATGTCCCAATGACTATATATAAGTGTTTTTCCTTATAACACTTTGACTCATTTTATATTTACTTGAACACCTTACTTTTATGTTTTTATATTTTTCACTTAAAGTTAAAGTTTAGAGTCATTATTATTATATATAATTCTTGTATATTTGAATCATTTATAAATTTATTTTTATACAGATTCAATATATACAAATTCAACCATCACATTGGTTTCTAAATCTAAAGGCTTATAAACTTTTGAATTTTTTGCATAACAAATAAAACCACTCATAAAACCTTTAAATCCTAATTGTGTTATTTAAGGATCATCAATTTTATACAAAGCTACACACCCCCACATTTTAAAATAATGTAGATTTGATTTTCTACCAATCTAAAACTTATAAAGAGAAACATTTAATTTTTTAAGTAGTGTTTTATTATGAATGTCACATGCACTAAGAAAAATTTCAGCCCATAAATTATTTAATAAGTTAGTATTCAGAAGCATGATAATGACCATATCCACTAAGATCTTATTTTTTTCTTGCAGTAAATCCATTATATTATGATGCATAAGATGCACTCATTTGATGAATTATTCCATTTTCCTCACAAAATATAGAAAACTCCCTGGAAAAGCATCCACCATCTCTATCACCTCTATAAATCTTGTTTTCTTTTGAATTTCTATCATTTTCTTGAATTCTTTGAATTTTTTCAAGGCTTCATTTTTAGTCCTTAACAAGTAAACATAGTTATAAAGAGAATAATCATGAATGAAAGTTATAAAGATATCTTTTCATACCCTATATTAAAATCCCATTTATTTCTTATACATCAGAAGATACTAACTTAAGTAATTGAGAATTTCTTTTAGCTTTAGGGAAACAAATTTTTTTTCTTAGTTTTAAAAAATACTTCACATTTATCATTAGTATCATGCTGATATGAAATATAACTATGCAAACACATATATTTCAAATCTACAATTTATATGACTTAATCTAACATGCAAAAGAGAAGAAGTAAGTCCAACCATATAAGTAAAAATAACATTGATTTAATTAATATTGAACTTAAACATGTCATCATTACAGTAATAACCCCTTTTCACAAGTATCCTGCTCTTAATTACAATAACCTTATTAGACTCTAAGATAACCCCAAACCCTTTTTTGCTTGAAAAATTAACAAATACAATATTTTTTCTAATTTCAAGAACATGAAATGCATTGATTAAATATATTTTCTAATATTTATTTTGTTAGCATTATCTCTCTTGTTCAAATTCTTAAATCTGTATTTTTTTATGTAATATTTTTTTTATTCATGCAATGGAAACAAACTGTATTATTATTGTTAGTATTTTATTTTTGTAAAGTTTGTTTCTTTTATTTCACACTTTCAAAATATTTTTAAGTCATTTTTTAAATCATTTGTAATAACCAAAATCACTTTAGTACTTATCATTTACAATTCACATATGAGGTTGAACTTAATTTTATAAATATGTTTAAAATTGTTCAAATGTATAATAATTTGTTGAATGTAACATCTTTTTCCTATTATCATTGTAGAATGAATAAGGTTTCTATAAAATAACTCCTACTTAAAGTGGATGGGGGAAATTTGATATTCAAATGACCAAGTTTTGATATAAGAATTTGAATTTCAGAGAATTGATCCATGATTGACTTCTTGTGAGTAATCTCATACTTAAAACAGTTTAAAACAAGAAAACAATCAAAATCTATTTTTTCTTGCTTGCAGTGTGCCTTTAATATTGCTTGAGTTTCATTTGACAATTTTAATTTAGAGATGATGTCATAAAATAGACTAGTTAAAGTATTTATAATAAATCCTCAACAAAGCACTTTATTTTCCTTGCGTTTCAATCTTTTAATCTTAACTGCAACAAATTCATTGTTTTATGGTTTCAGGTAGTATAGGTATATTCAGATTAAGAATACAGTAAATCTTTAGTCAAGCAAGCAGGAAAAAAACATATTGTTCATCCATGTTATATTATTTGTACCATCAAAATGATCCGTTTGATTTTTGACATCTTTGCAAACTTTTTTGCTTGAATTTATATTTGTGTCCATCAATTAAACACCTTAAACTATTAGATAAATTGTTTGGGGATGAAAACAAATAAAGAGTTGACTTAAAGGCATGAAAACATTGTCTTTATGATATTTATTTTTTCCGTATAAAGACAATAACTTCAAGATACAACTAAGCTCTCTAAACTTTTGAAATAATAAGAAGAAATGAAAAATAAAAGAAAATATATTTGTTATATATATCTTTTATTTATTTATTTATTTATTAGTATAGTAACATGTTTATATAGACTTGAAACATTACAATGAAACATTATAATTGTTAATGAAATCATATGATTGCTAATACACAATTATATTTTAAATTAAATTGAATATATCAAGTATAATCACAAATAATTAAAATAAATAAATTAAAAAAGGATTTAGAACACCACTTATTAAGTTACAATTGTTATCTTTTGATTTTATAACCTAGATAAGTGGATCGTGTTATGTCGTGGGCTAAGCTAAACCTTTTCCAATTCTAAAAAAGAATATTTAAGAAATGATAATATGAGACAACCTAAGTTAAATTAATTATACCAAAATAACCCTAAAAAAATAAAAGGAAATTATAAACATCAAGACTTAATAATTTAATGCCAAATATATATATAAACTTCAAAAAAATACAACACTAACACAACAATAAGATGAAAACTCAAGTTTGTTAGGGGTAACTTGACAAACCAATAACCCATAATATGAGATTGAGATAAAAAAAATGATTTTAAGAGAATGACTTGGTAAGAAAACCAAAGTTGAATAAAATACACAAAGCGAATCTAGGTTAATTTATCCATGCCACTTTTAAAATAAATAAACAATAAGAAAAGTGAAAAAATGACAGCTCAAGGAAAAATAATTCAATGCAAAATGATGAAATTAAAAAAAAATTATAAATAATAAAGGGAAAAAACTAAGTCAACTTGGTTTAACTCAACTAACCCACCATATATAACATAACATTGAGATAAAAAAAAAAAAATCTAGACCTCTAAAAAAAAGACCTTACTAAAAAGGCTCAAGTCAAATAAAAAACATCATGAATGAAAATACAATCTAACTTGGGTTAGCTTAACCAAACTGGTATTGAAATAACAAAGCAGACAAAAAAGTGAAAAAATAACAGAGTTAAAGAAAAAATAATTTAATACAAAATGATAAAATTTAAAAAAAATATAATTATAAACAATCAAGGGAAAAAATCGAGTCAAATTTGTTAATTTGACTAAATCATCACTCTCTGATCAAGATAAAAAAAAATTACTTACAAAATAAAAACCTAGCAAAAAATATTGAAGTTAAATAAAAAACAAATTGAGTTAGATAATGCAAATTAACCCATGTTAACTTGATTAACCCGTACACGGGATGATCCAATAAGAAAAAAGTAAAAACATCATATAGTTCAATGACCATTAATGTAACACCAAAACATAATATTGTAAAACAAAATTAATTTCATAAAAAAATCAAGGAAAAAAAAAGGCAAGCATGATCAACTTGCTTAACCTATTACCTGGGATATAAGACAATAATAATTCAACAAAAAAGAAATACAAAACAATGAAGCTAATGATGTAATAACCAAATATCAAATGATAAGTTTAAGGAAAAAAAAATTTCAATAAAGGATTACCCTATTGGAAGGAACCATGAAAAAAATAACAAAGTAAAATATCAAACCATAAAATAATTTAAAACCCAAAAAAATAGACAAAATATAATATAAATAAATAAAAATAATTAGGAGCTAAAATGGAAAACAAAAAAAACTATGAAAAGGATAAAAAAAAGTTATTAAAAGAATGAGAACCACAACTAAAACACAAACAAATGAATTTAAATATTGAGAGACAAAATTAATACAAAGAAAAACCAAGAAAAGAATGAGAGTACAACAATAAAAAGAATAAGGACAAAATAAATAAATAAAATGCAATAAATTTGAAAAGGATAAAATTGAAAATAATAATAATCAAGAAAAGTGTAAATGCACAAAAATAAAGTAGCTAAAAGTAAAGGGACCAAATCAAAAAAAAAAAAAATTAGAATTAATGAACTATCTAGAGATTGAATTAAAAAAAAAATCCAAACTTCAAAAAGCACTAATATCCAAAATAAACAGTAATTAAGAGGAAGACCATGACAGATAAGATTACAAACCGGTGGAAAAAATATTTTTTGTAGAAGTATAGATGTATTTTCTGAGAAAATGAGAGAAGAAAAAAAAAAGAAAGTTTTTTCAATGTATCCCAACCATACCTCTTAGGTGAGCAAACACCACATCATTAAAAAAAAGACAACACATCGCTCACAAAATTGTAGTGGAAACAATAGTTTAGCCATTGTATTATTCCTCACAAGTCATTTGAATGGTGTGGAGGGCATGACGTGTGGTGTACATATCATCTAATCTTTTTTATAATATTTAAAAATTTAAAATTTTAAACTCGTCCCTAAAAAAAAGCTAAAAATAACAACAATAATAGTTAAAAACAACTAAAACACCTTTGAAAATAGCTTTTTTTAATTGCTAGACTAGTCTTCCCATTTTATTGTTTTTCTTTTTTTAAAAAAAATAAGAGAAACCCCTTTATGCATGTGTATTTTTTTTCTTTTTTCTTTTCCAAGAACATAACTGTAACTATTATTCATTGTTTTTTTTAAGAAACAAAAAAGCCCCACCCAATTTTATTTTATTTTTTTAAGACAAAATAGTCATTACACCAACAAAATACTTGTCCAGACTATTTTATCCCCAATTAATTTTGCAAAATAATTAAAAATTTAATTAGTTTTTTTTAAGGATAAAATCATAAGGAAAATCATTGTTATACTGTTTCAAATCATATTTTGATATTTTGTCGTCTAGATTTATTGAAAGAAAATAATTTAGTTTTATTTAATATATAATATTTATATAATAGCGCCTACTATATAAGACCCATTCTCTATATTTTTGACTCCCCACATAATAAAAATCCAAGTTATAATTAGAGTTAGAAAAAAGAGTTTGTTTTAAAAGTGAAATAAACTACGAAAACAATAAAGAGTGGTGATAGCCACCCTCAAGCTAGTACTACTAGCTGCGGGGTCATCGTACAGGCCTCGCAATCCCAGCATCTTACCCCCACGCGTAGCAGTCATGATGCGTGCCATGCATGCAGCAATTATTCACAGACACTACTGCTACAGCATATAGAGGATCCCAACTTAATGGCCCAATACCGAGCAGACATATGGAGGTAGCTGACGTGCCACTTGGTAAAGGCTTGTGCTTCCAACTGGCAACTTGTTACATTCTTAATTATTTGTTTTGACCACCACCTGGCACTTGGTGGCTATAATAAATGCCTATATATTATTCCCCAGAGAGTAAAGTAAGCATCTGGGATACGCCATCTGTCCTTTTCAGAACATGCTAAAAGTGAAACAAGTCCAGTGGAGAAGGATGAGCACAATCCGGATCTTCAGCAACAAGGCCATGCTGGCTGGCGAGGTTGCCATTGTTGATGATTGCAGATATCTGGTTTCATGGTACAGGGAGACAAGCTTGATCAATACATATCTGATATTAGGCGAGTTCTTTTATTTTATTTTGCAAGAATATTTTCAACTTAATTTACCTCTCTTTCCATGAGATGATTTTCATTTGCCAGATCTTGTTCCTGTAATTGGTAATAGCAAATGGAAGTTAGCGAAGTATTGATCCCCTTGTAACCTTAAAACTTTAAGCAAGACAACTACGTTTATTAGGCACTTAACATCATGAGACCTAATCTTGGAGACACGAAAGGAACGCAAGACAGGAGAAATAGAGAAGCCAACAAAATAATGACTCTGCCCCATAGGAAAAAATGTTCCGCACCAAACCTTAAAGTGAACAACCAAGCAGGAAAAAATCCAGTTGTAATTTATTGACAACCTAGCTAAAAATTCAGTCTTGGGATTTCTTGTACTAGCTGTTTCAAGTGGAATTATTTGTACTTCCATAGCAATTCAAGGGGAAAGCCAGACACCAAAAGAAAAGCTACACACATTAAAGCCGAAACTGAAAAAATGTGCAGAAAAATGACCAATAAGTTTCTTGGGACAATCCTTTGTTCCTCTTTATCATTAGGAATTGATTTTCATAATAATTAATCACTCCCCATATATTTTTTTCCTACAAACACTGTCTCTACCTGCCAACTCAAACCCCATCCCTCTGCCTCTCACATTTTCTAGAAAATGTTCTCTTCCAAGAAAACAACTTTCTGAAACAGAACACAATCTACCTACTATTCTTATGCATCTGAGGTTTGTTACATGCCATATCAGGTTGGGGATATGCTCCTGACAAAACACACACCATGAGGTTGTTTGACGCGACAAACTTACTGATTCATCCCATCTTTTTGTACACCCATCCAAAGAATGACGAGCCCGTACAGATATAATGTGACTATATGAGAGCCATAAAACATAGAAAGCAATTCAATAAAGGCACCATTCTCTTCCAAGCATTTTAAGAGCTCATCTTGTAACTAATATTGCTATTGCTTCTAGGAAGAGGCAGCCGTACAGTGGAGAATGGCTTGTCTGGTTTAGTAGCCATTAAGCACTCCCTCTTGCAGCTGCGTAAGCCTTTAGAGGCAACTAAGCTTAATTCTGATTATTGCAGAATCTGCAGACTAAATCTACCCCAGCTTATACGTAAGTAGTTTAATTTTTGGATCTAGGAGTCGCATGAAAGTATTTGTGCTCCATCGATACTAAACAGCGCTTCACTTTCTAAAAACTATGCTAATCCAACATTCAGAACTAGAGCCAAGATTGTTAGGAATCCAATCATGGTATTGTTTTCGTTCCCTTCATTTTTATTGTTACTGTATGCTGGAATCTCTTGCCACAATTTACAGAAATGATTGGTACATGCATGCTTGGCAGCGGTAGATTTCACAGTTTGATTCCTGCCTTCGTTCTTTACGAATGGTTGGACAGGCTTGGGCAGTTCGATTTTTTCTTAATGTTCATCATATAAACTTTCTTCATTTGCACATAACAAATTCATGACACTTGCATGCAGTCACTCAAGCAACCTAACTTAACTATTGGTGCGCATAAATAAAACAAAAGTGCTTGAACTAAACAACACTTGATCCAGATCCACAAGGCTTCAATAAATATGCCCAATTTATTTGAAAGGAAGAGAAAATTGCATACCTTCTGATGGAGGGCTGTTACGGACTTCATCATTGCTTCTGTCTACATATCACCATTACTCAAATGTTTCAGTATTTCAATTACTAAGTCACACACATTTTATTTAGTAGTAGTTAAGTGTGTTGAATAGATGGAACATGGTATTAAATTATTGCAGCAATGAAGAGTTTCAAGTTTTCACAACCAGCAAACTGAGGCTGTTCTGTTAATCATGGGTTTGAATTGGACAACTGACCTTTCTTTCTCTTGTGTAAACTAGTATGGAGTCCAGTTCCCTTTCTACTTGAACAAGTTGATTTATATTTAGCTGTTCTATGTTCTTCCCTTCAAAGTACCTGCAAAGAAAGAGCCAATAAATGCTAGTGATAGGTCCAGTGGAATGCAACAAGTCAATTTCCATGAAGCGTATGACATGAATCTGAAGATTGATGATACCTTTGGACCATTTGGAGTGGGTTATCGTCCACATAGCTGGGACCCATGTATTCTGCGTGATGATTCTGCCGAATTTCCAAAAGGTATACAAAATGAAAACCGGGCAATTTTGAGGATCTAGAATTCTAAAAGGCAAAAAAAGAAAAAGAACGGTGAATTAAAATCTTCATCAAATTGCTGTATTTAGCTTTGTTGAATTTGAATCGAAGTGACTTCATGGAAAAATCTCCCTTGCCATGATGGCTTCTATCATATGAGGTAGTTCAACCAAGTTTGGTAACTCAAATGCTGGATCATTGAACTAAAGAAAACTCATCTTACAAAAAACAATTATATAAACGCGAAAATAAAAGACAATTAAGTCACCATACTTGTCTTTTGACTGAGGTCATGTTATAAATTGTCCCTTGTTATCATCATTACAATTGCAGCGGTGCTTCAGAGGTTAGTCAAGACACTGTCTTGATGAATTGATTTAATTCAACTCTCAAAAGAACTGATAAACCACCTCTTGAACCCGTAGAGAACAGACTAAAAACCTCTTGAACTTGATTGATATGGAAGGTAATATTCGAGCCTATTAACTACCGGTTACTTTAGCAAAGCCAATACTCTTGAACAGTCATTGCACTTTCCTATGACTATAAATCTCTGGTAATTAGTCCACTGTACAGCACTGCATTCCATTTCACTCTGAAGCATACAGCATCCCAGTATTGTTTCCCAGCAAAAGCTGCCATATTCCGGGTGGCTACTTACAGGGATCTCCCAAAATCTCTCTCAAAAAGTCCCCTTTTACTATTAGGTTTTGAAAACAGAGTTGAAGCAGTTTTTAAGGTGCTATTTCCTCCGGAGTTGGATCTCACGCATTTTTGCCTTATATATAGTAAAAGAGAATAATCGAAAAGCTGTATCTTTTTGGAAATGTAGAGATTTCTATTGCTGTGCTCAGATATTGAATGCAATAACAAGTTTTGGCAAAATGTTGAATAATCGACTAACCTTGGTTTTATCAACGTTCTTGCAGATTGCTATTTCTTGACTTCTAGTTTTATGTGTGTCATAGCGCTCAAGGATATTTCTCAAACTGTACACAAAGGAACATGGCGCAACTCAGAAAGCCTCAAACTGGGCATAAAGAACATAGTACAACTGATAAGCAAGAAGGAACCTACAAATATTGTGAAGCAAATACCAACAGAGAATCAATAAAGCGTCAGTATAATAATGAACATGCCAGCCACTGCATTATATTATAAGCGTTCATGGATGCTATATAAAGTACTAAAATTTCAGTGAAATTCTCATATATAGCCCTATAATTCTAGAACAATGAAAGTAGATGAACAGTCAAAATTGCAACTCAGTAATTCATTTCATTTTACAAATATATTTGTTTTAAAAATATCTACATATTAACAATTAACTAGTAAGTTGTTTTGCTAATTTACTTGGATCTGTTTTGCTATGGTCAGAATTGAAGCTTCAAGTAAAGTTTAGCCAGCAAAAAAGCCCTGGAGGGTTTATATCATAGGTATTTTCCCATTTCTTCCATCTTCTAAAATTTACAGTGGATAATGGCACTTCCATGAACCCTTGTTATCTTGTGTTGTGGTAGTCATTTTTCATTTATGCCGATTGTATTCACTTATATTCTTTTTGTATCTTGATAGCATTCTAAGGTTAAGGCTTTCAATTAGACTGGTAGCCAACATGAAAGGTCAATATAATAAACAACTCTTCTACAGCCGGCCATGTATCATCAAACATTAATGTGCACGTCGTATGTAGTTTTAGGGAGAGAGTTTCTAACCTCTTGCTCTTGCTGTCATACAGTAGTGGAAAACATGCTGAACGTTCTTTGCTTATTATTTAAGAGGCATGACTGATCTTAAATAGAGGATAGATATATTGTCAGTTCCATGGGTTTTGGACAAAATGATGACATGAAACATTGTAAGTATGCGATGTGGGACATGATTTTGATCATTAATTTCCTTTTTGCTAGTGTAATTTCATGACGAAAATCATGAAAGAATTCCCTTTTTTGGAGGATACAATGTCCTCTGTATTTTTTTCATTCTCTCTTTTGTTGATAGATTTTTATTTGAATTTGAGCAGGAAAAAAAAGGCTAGTAGTATTAGGGTGCAAATATTAATTATGATAGTCAAAACTTGAAGAAAGATTCATGACACTCAGTTATATTGTAAGGATCACTATGAAAAACAATATGCAAAACAAAAATTAAAATCTTTTGCTCTTGTTCTTGTATAATTATTCTAACATCAAAATGTCATAGCTTACTGAGATGAAACTACATGAATTTTATCCTGGTATACATGATAGCTTAGGTTCTCCTCAGAAACTCTTCATTAGGTAACTAAGCTTTTATTATTTATGGCTGAAAGTGATTTCAAATGGGTTCTTTTCTATTTTTTTTGCTATTGTAATATTTAACTATGCTTTTATCAACAATATGTAAATATTGTATTTCTATCGATGGTATTATGCGATTTAGTATTATAAAGAAGAAAAAATGAGAATGCATTTCTGCACATTTCATTTCATTTCTTTCGATTCATCTGGAATTATAGGAGGAAATTTGAATGCACTGTATGTTTGAGAATATGCTGTCTCAATTGTACTTCTAAAATGAGAAGAATTGCAAGAACATAGAAAAAACAAATAGAATCGAGTAGCTGCTTTTTAAGATGGATGTAGATAGCTTTGCATTAACAAAATCACCATCCATACATCTCTATGCCTTGCTTGTTTCTGGCATGGCATACCTACTGTTTCTAAAAGAAATCTCTTTACCAAAGACTTTTACTTGTAAAGTTGGACTAAAAGATGTTTAGCTTAAAAATATATCTAGGCCAAACACACCCTGGTCTTTCCAATGATCTAAACACATTTATGCAAGTCATGATTGAACACTTGGATTCTCTTTTATTTTGATGATATATCGGTCCACGGTCAAAGCATGGAAGAGCACTGGCTCATTTGCATTGAGTTCTGAAGGTGGTCCTAACGAGAAAAACTCTATAAATTTGAGAAGATGGTTATTATGCAGTGCCCATTCATTGATGTCATTATGCATCGGAGGTTCTTCAGAAATTTCAATAACACTTCTTTATGAGTGCTATCACTATATGCTTCAATAAATATTCAGCTCAGAAAGCCTTGGTGATTGAATCGCCTGTTGTCATGCTAATTGATTTCAATAAACTACTAGCAATGTAGTGTGATGAATTTCAAGGAAGGATTGTAGTGCTAGTTAAGATAATAAGCATACAAAAACTTTTTCAATGACGAACCATTTGATGCTGAATGGCACTATTCCCATCTATGCTTAGTTTTATCTTTACGAGAGCTATTTTTTTTGGTTTAGTGAGCATCCCTGGTTCATTTTGGAGTAGTCAAGTATGGCAGTATCTGAACTCTAGAAGAAGCTTAACAGGTTAAGCCCCATGTCATGTGAAGCTCTTATGTTGATGAATTCATCATTTAAGTATATAAGAAGAGAGTTTAGTGCTGTAGCAGATGCAACGGCAAGCGATTTTCTTTAGCAAGGCTAACGAGGAATTAAGTTTCAAGTTTCGAGTTGCTCTTAATTCTTCCTCTTCTATTTTCCCTAAAGCACTATATTCTACATGCTCCTCTTAATATTTCTTTTTATTTCTTTTTGTTACAATAAGAACTCTGTTCCACCCTAAACATATACTGGACCAATCCTAATTTCATGAATCAAACCCTAACCCAAATTCGCTTAAAAAATTCCCAATTCTCCAACCATGGCCAACTACAAACCTTTTGAGGAGCATAAGTTCAAAATCTCACATGCATCATATGACTAAGTGCTAGGGCCTGCTTGTTTACTTGTTATTCTGTTTTTCAAACGTTGTCCAAAACACATAGAGAAACAAGTTCTAAGTGGCTGAGCAGCTGCATTTACTTGGTAATTAAAAAGTGAGATCCTTAGTTTAAAGAAGTTCAACTTATAATCTAGAGACTATATTTTGATCAGTTCAACCACAAACACACACATAAAAAATAAGGGTTTTCTATAAACGTGAACTTGGTACTTTTTTCTCACTCCGTGCCATGTCACTAGTAACTGAAAGCCATAGTCAATGGACCCGATCACAAGTGAGGTTTTCAACAGAGCTGGACTTGACTTCGTTCAATTCGTTTGATTTAACACCCACAAATCAGTTCTACGACAAATTTGTAACCTACGTTCATGAATTGGCAGCTAAGTCATACATACTTTTAAATCCTAAATAACAATTCAATAAATTCATAACTTGCAGGTCCTAATTCTCTATATTTTATTTTTGGAAAGGCTTTACCCTGTAGAAAATCGAGAAAACAAGTGCCATATATTGTAGTTATAGTGTAGCTTCTATTTTCAATCCTTCAAGCGCTTCATTACATTTAGCTAATATTCTACAAATCATTATTAATATGATGATCACTGGAGATTCATATAATTATTAATTTCGAAGCCCGTGATATCAGTTAATATATACGCAAGCTGACTTGGATACTCATATTAATAAAAACAATATATATATTCTACACACCAAAAATCACATTATGTAGGATAGGAGATTGTGCATCATTATTGCAAGTCATCATCTTATTCTAAGAAAATTTCTTTTCCTGAATTGTTGTTTTTTATCGTTGTTGTAATGGGATTAAATAATACAAAAGCACGCATTAATGTTGTTTAATGTGAAAAATTGGGAAGAATCATTGTTAAAACGGTGCACTAAAGGAGAATATTTTTTTTTCTTTAGCTTTCTGGAGTATGTTTGTTTACACATATTTTTAGTTGTGGTTAAAATTAAAAAAAAATATATAAAAAAAATTGTCTTTTTATTTCAACCATAGTTTTAACCGAAATATTATTGCTGTATAAACCCTAATCTCTACTTCTAGATATCAACTCATTTTTCTCCCTTTTTTTACTTGGATTTTGATAATGTAAGCTCCTTTATAACCTTTACATGTAACTATAAATGCATGCGTTAAGAACTTGACACTAACCTCCACCACAAACCTTTACTTCCTTCTATATTCTTTTTGTGCTCTTAATAATCACTCATAATACATCTTAAGAAGTACTTTTATCATACTAATAGTACATCTTAAGAAGTACTTCGGTCATATTAATAGTTAATTTTCTATATTTAATTGTAAATATACATATAAGAAAATTGTTCATTCTCTTTGATTTTAAGAGCAAACACTTATTTTTGCAAATTATTAGTAGGTCACCCATTATTGCTATCACCAGAGCAAGTTTAAGCATAGACTAAACAAAAACTTGTTATTTACAGTAAGAGCTTAGTTATTGGTGAGGGTGCAACTTCATTTCCTTGCACAATATTTGACGAATCCTACATTATATGGTATAGAAAGGGGCAGAGCACAGCATAGCCTCCAAGCGAAGGGGCAAGAGGCTCGGAGCCGAAATGGCCACTTCATTATCGACTAGCCCATGAGTTGTGGTATTATATCATCATGTCACATTCTAAGTTCCAGAGAAAAAGAAGTTATTCTCTTTTTCTTTTTTCTTTTTTATGTTGTGTTGAAAATTCAATACAATTTATGGGGATTTTCCTCTCATTGAAAATTTAAAACATAATTGACCCCATAAATAATACAACTTTATTGTCTTAAAAACGGAAGAAAGATTGGCTCTTATGAGATGTGTTAAATTTTCAAGATAATTATATAAAAGAAAGAAAAATAGAAAGAAACAGAGTTAAAAGCTTACATGCCATTCAAATAGAAATAAAAAAAACCTTTTGATCGAAAACAACATTCAAGCATTCATATAGGAAAAAAATAGTGTTATAGATCTTTTAATAGAAAGAAAAAACAGAGTACAATCATTCTAATAAAAAAAATCAACAAAGCACAAACGTTGATTTGTTCATTGTCTCTGTAATGTACAGAATTAGGATGTATGTGAGTTGTCTAACACAGACACCACATTTTAGTGTCCAATGTGATTTTATGTTCACACCAACAATTTTATAGTAGATTATACTAAGAGGGTGTTTAAAATTGCAGATAAAATGTTGTTTGCCAAAATCTTGAAAAGTTTCTATAAGAGTTTTGAATTGTTTGACGTGCTGATATAAAAAATAGATTTCAAAAACAAAAAAAATATATCTTGATGCAATTCTAAGAAGAAGAAAAAAATTAAAAGACAATATCTTCCATATATAAATCCCCCAAAAAAGAGTACAAGTGTAAAAACTAAGGGAAAAGTGGAAAGAAGAAAACAATGTTTTTACAGGTTACCACAAAAGGATTTTGCATTCAAATGAAAGAAAGGCAAAAACTCTTCCAAACTCTTAGGGAACTGAGCATTGCAATTCAGGTTCATTCAAGTTATGAAGTATGAGTATGACTCGTTGTTTAAATAACATGTAATTTAGCTTAGATTAATGATTCATTTATTAGTTTTTTCTAATAATTTTTAATTAGGAAACATTTCAATTTCAAATACAAGCCAACATCAAAATAGCAACAATACATTTTCAATCAACGAGAAGTTAGAAAACACGAATATTTTGAAAACGCCCTGAATATATATTAAATATGAATAGAGCTGGACGAGATACAATAATAAAAAAAATATAAATAACCAGATCAGATATGCAGCAATATAACAAAAAACAATAAAAAATACATAAATTTAATTTTGAATACCTGAGAGATACGATTAGAATATATGTGGGGATATGTGAGGGGCATAGCTAAAAAAAGACTCTTGGTGTGTTGGTCTTAAGAGGATTAGCACTGATCAATCCTCGCTTAGAAGAACGTCATTGGTAGGAAGAAACTCGTTTGACTTTTCAAAACAGGTGCTCCTTGCAGGTCACGAGCACTTGAGACTTGGTGCAGAACACTTTTTTTTTAATTAGAAAGTAAAGTTCACTTGCATAATTAGTTTAAGCTTTTGGTGTACGCACTCAATAATATGAGCACATGGATACTAGCATGGCTAATTGTGATGAGGAGATAACAATTTAATGACTGGCTAAGTGTTTGATTGTTTTTAACTCATAAAAATTAATATTATATTTTGATCTTTTTAAAAAAATTAGAAGTTAATATTATAGTAGTATATTCAAGAGAGGAAATTTGCATTCCTCAATCTTTGTGCAATAATTTATCTTAATTCTAGACATTGTGGCGTGCTAGGAAGTTTTAAAATATGTAATGGGGTTTTTCTATATGGTGAGAAAAACCACAATGCATGGTGAATTTGGATTTTGAATATATATATGAAATTTATAAAATTAGAAAAATTATTTATGCGGCACTAATTTTTCATCTCATCTGTTCTTTCAATTCGCATTTCATTGTTTTCAAGAAAGAAAGAATTAATACATAATAAACATACTTGATTATCATTGGATAATAAAAATCGATTAAAAGCTTTTGTTCCTCAAACTTTTTATACAAAACACAATATCCTCAAGTATAGAGAAACACACAAAATACGAGGATGGTTGCTAAATCAAAATCCATCCACCCGTCGTCACATCCTCAGCTTACATGGATCTTGCATTTATAACCCTTATCATCCTCGCAACCTATATTGCCTCCCTTCTAGACAGTAACTCCCTGAAATTAATCAATAAATAATATGCCTAGCTAGGCCTAGACGTGGCTGATGACGATCCGAACACAACACAACAGCACGAGCATATGCAAATCATGGCAAAACTGGTGGTATGCATATCAAGTCAGGATAGTGGCGAAGGCCCACAAAAGTGACAAACTTATCTAGCAGTAGATCCTGTTGATTTTTCCAATGAACAAGGATATACGGAGTGAATCTCGCTCCCCCTATAGTGACAGATGGTTTGAAAAAGGGGTTTTGTCATTCAGTGTATGTGTTCCCAAAAGCTAAGCAGGTATATAATATTATGAAATTGAAAGCATATCTCTAGCAAAAATATCTTCCACACGACCACGATCAAATCAAAAATGAAAAAACGAAATGGAATTTAAAGCATGCTTGAAATGGAAGGTGCAGAATTGAGGACGTGCCTGTTGCCACTGCAAAACTCGAAGAGCTTGCCAGTGGAGGAGAAGATGATGACCGCCATCTCAACATCACACAGAACCGATAGCTCTTTAGCTTTCTTTAACAGACCTCTCTTTCTCTTTGAGAAACACACTTGACGGCTGCTTTTGTCTTCGATTCGTTGCAACTGCACTTTCCCTCTCACCATGATCGATCCACCAAGGAGTGATCTCTGCCGTTCTGTTTCACAAGTAGAAAATGAAGCAGCGTAGCTTAGTCGGAAAGGAAATGAAGAGACGATTGGGGATTCTTATAGATTTGAGCAGGAACAGTGAGGAGTCGAGTTGGGTGAGTTGGTGATTCCGGGTTGAGAATATGACTGACACGTGGACGTATATGATGTCTTCAATTTCCGTATTTGTTATCGGGCTTGCTCACTACTTAAAATGGCTAATTCTACAATTGTCTTTTGTAATGCGGTTTTTTCCCATAGAAGCCTACAATGGCTGTTGATAATGGGATCCGTGTAGTGTATTTCATCGAAAGCACGTCACAGTGTGAAGTGTGAACACACCCAAGAGTTATTTACACGTGTGACCGTAGTATTGGTTCTTTGTCCGAATATTATTACGGGTTGTATGGGTAAAGGTGACAATATTATTTAATAAAAAATAGTATCAAGGAAAATACTTTATTATCAAAACAAAATAGTTATTCTTCGTTAATAGCTGTTGAGCAGTGGTAATTAATGAAATGATAGAAATTGAATGGTAATGTTAGAGATAAGTGTGGAGGACTCTTCCACTAGCTGAGGTGGTCGTGGTCATATTATGGTGGTTATATTGTTACCATGTAATAAAGATATTTTCCATGGAAAAACAATACTTTTATAAAAAAAAAAAAAAAATCATAGTTTATAATGGTTATCTTATTTTTTTTATATCTGTGATAATATAATTATAAAGTATTGCTTTTATTTTATTTCTCATAATAAGTGTTATATTATATAAATCCTTAATATTAAAAAAATATTTATTAACCAGATATGAGAATATAAAAGAAAATAATGTTAACGTTATATATTGATAAAAAGAAATCTCGCATATAAATGAAGAATATTGTATTATTCATCATTTTATTTATTTATTTATTTTTGTGTTAGTCTTGTTCGAATTTATTAACTATTTCGTCCTATTTCTATGAGCAAGTTGAGGATAGAACATTTAAGATGCAAACTATACAAAAATATCACCATCAAAATAATCACATGGAATCTATTTTTAATTATGTAAGAATGGAGCAATTATTAACAAAAAAAATTAAATATTTATGTTGGTTATGTTTCTTAAATACACGAAGCATATGAAAAAATCTAGATCATATGAGTATTTATAATAAAGTAAAATACTATATAATAAAAATTAAAAGATTATGTAACATGCTAAGATATGCGTATTTCTAGTTTAATAACAAATAATGAGACTTTCTTTTTTATATAAAAGAAGTCATGTCACTAAAAATAACAAACTATATTTATAAAAACATTATAAAAGTTGCAAAGAGATATGACGTGCTGACAAAAAAATTATAATTTGTATGACAAGTCTCGAGTTCGAGTCAGGACATGCATTTCTTGTAAGAGTCTAAGACAAACAAGATTTTACTTGCTCATTTAAATTTATAAAATATATTTTTTGGGGTAGAGTTGTCTTAATAATAATAAAAAAAAAGAAACATAACAAAAAAAAATATTAACAAATAAAAAAATGAATTTAATCAGTTATATTTTTAATTACCTAATAATTTTATGATTTTAATTTCATTCCTCGTCATAAAAGGAGATCAACATGTGCTAAATAATATCATTTCGGTCGTGTTTAATAAAGAGACAAGACACCAGGGATGTGACAGATGGAACGACATCGTAGGAGATGGGATGCTAAGATGCAATTGATTTTGTATTTGATAAAGTGGGATAAAAAAGTTTTTGTATTGATAATTTGTACAAAAATCGATTTCAAGATTTTTAGATCTAAAATCTCAGTCAACTCATGCTTTGTTTGACACTTTTTTTAAAATTATTTTTGAATTTTATTTTATTTTAAATTAATTTTTCATATATTTTTATGTATTAATATCAAAAATAATTTTTAAAAAATAGAAAAATATTATTTTAATATATTTCTAAATACAAATCTTTTTAAAAAATAATTATATTTATGAGGACGAAATATTTTTAATGGTGGTGTAAACAGAATTTGAAAAAGGAGAGAGCTTTTCTTTTATTTATTTGTTTGTTTGTTTTGAAGTAAAAATGACATTGAAAGTGGCTGTTTATGATACAATCATTGCTTGATGGGGGGATGATCGTCGCCTGAGTTCATAAATTAAAGACGGTTTCCACTGCTATCATTATCGTTTTTAATTTAATTTTGTTTATTTTTAACGGCCGAAAGTTTGCCACCTGGAACCTTTTTAGCACTTCAGATATTTGACGAAATATCCTCGTAGGCTTTTTAGGCTGTTTGTGTTCTAATTTGGTCTCATATACGACAAAGGTCACCGCCATTGCGAGATATTTTTTTTTTATCACATTTAAGGGGCATTTATCTTGCAAACAAAAAATATAATATTTTATTGAAAAATAATATTTAATATAAAAAAACTGGTTAAGATTGCAGATTTTACCATCCACTTTTAAACTGGAAATATAATTTATTTTTTAAAATTTATTTTCAATTTATAAAAATATTTTACAGGCTAGTCCTGAGCCAAAACCACTGAGGAGGGCTACAAAAACAGAACAGCTAGTGCTATAAAACGTAATACTATAATTTATTTATTAAGAATATTTTTAATTTATGAAAGTTTATAAAATATCTTATAGATATTAATTTATTAATTAGTTGGTCTGGCGAATATTCTTTATAACTTCTTTTTTTATAGTATCATTAATTTTTTATTTTATTGTGAGTCAAACTTGTGTAGAGGCTACAAAACATAACACCAACTAATGCTATAAGAAATAATGACATAAGATTATGGAATAAAATAAAAAAGATTATTCAAATTATTTTTGTCAATAGACTAAAATGTAAAGTGTCGGAAAACAAATAAAAAAAACTTAGATGAGTGTGTGGGCCTAAGCATTTGGCCCATTCAATAAAGGCCTAGTGTATTGCAAGACCTCTTTATTTTTATTTTATATTAAAGGATAAATGTATTATCTGTTTTTATTTTTAATTTTGATTTTTTTAAAGAAAATAGTGTTGTCGTTTGCTTTCCTAGTTTTTGATGACAAGAGAATTGATGAAAAGTCAGGCCTTAGGGTTCCTTTTGTCAATTAAATCCATTTTAATCTTTTTATTTATTTATTAAAACACATAAAAAATACTTTGCAAAACAAAAGAAAGGGCCTAGAGCTCAAAAAATAAAAAAAATAACCTTAGATTTATCATCTCAAATAGATAAAAAAAAATCACATATGTGAAAATCTCATTTTCAAACAAAACTCGTTTACACCAATTTTTTTTTTCCATGATATAATTGGTATCAACCAAAATATCTCTTTTTACAACTAGAATTCTACTGCACTTTCTCTCTCTCCTCTCACAAATCAAGGAGTGAAAAATAAAAGAGTAAAAGTTTATACCATAATTCATTTTTTAAATTATTAAGGGATAAAAAGTTTATCGTTTAAAAACCATGAGAATCAAAGTGAACTTTTCAACTTAATTTTAGACTTGCCATTCATTCTCTCTTTTTTTATGCAGGTTTATGTGTTTTAAATCTTGCTCTTCCTCATCAGAATTGTTTTAATTGGCTAGGAATTTGATCCTTAATAAGCAACATTAAAAAAAAGGTATTGTAAGGATTTGGTCTGGCAGGGAAGGGGCTTGTTCCCTTCTCCAATTCCTGGGTTCATGCCACCTCTATGTGCATGCCTATCACCCCGTGGTGTCTTATTTGTTTACTGAACTTGCAGGATGTTCAATGGATCCGAAGATTAATTGTGGTGCATGTAAACTGATGCAGACATTCAAGTTAAAAAAAGAGGCATTGTGACGATATAGTGCCATGTATATGAGTGAACAATGATTTGTTCATGACTTTTAGCTTTCTTTTTCATTATTATTATAAAATATCATTTTCTTATAATATTATTTTAAGAATCTCAACCACCACAAATACCTAATTGGCACGACAACAATCACCATGACTAATACCTTTATTGTCACCACTATTACATTACCATTGTGACCTTATCATTGTGATATCATTGTATTTTTTCACATAATTATTTACGAAAAAAACAATTTTCATGTAAAATGTTTCCATTCATAAAATATTTCATTCAAAACAAACATCCAATTATATTATGTCTAGTTTTAGAATAAAAGAAGTTAAATATTAACCGTTAATAACATTTTATACTTTGATTGCTTTTTTACTATCAACAACATTTAAGGCATGTTTTTATTCTTCAACCAAAATATACAACCTTAAAAAAGCACATAAAAGAAATAAAAATTTTATTAAAGTATACACATTAAGAGTAAAAAAGTAACTAAGAAATAAGAACTATATAGAGGTTTACATGTTCATTTTTAGAATACAATATTATTTAATTATAAATTAAAAAAGAACTACATGAAAAAAAAAACATGCAATTTTCTTTTTATAGTCATTATGGGACTGAATGAATGTAGCAACAAATATACAGGGATGGTATCAATATGCAAAGTAGAATAAATAGATATTTTAAACATAAAATAATTTTCATGCCTATACAAAATATAACAAATAGATGTTTTAAAAAACAAAACAATTTGTCATGCCTATGACTTCTCACATTATCTAGGAGTTAATCCTAAATAATAATAAAAAACTTTAATTTCATAATCAATAATATAAAGAACCCTTTATCCTTCTTTTCTTTTTTTTATTCGAGGAAACCCCAATCCCTGAAAAAACACACTTTGTAGGTCCAAGTTAGCGAGTAAAACCCTGACTGTTTTAGATTATTACAAGAGATGTACTTTCTGACTCGAACTCGAGACCTGTTATACAGGTATAAAGCTCTTTGCCCTTAATCTCCAAACAAAGATCTCATTATCCGTAACTGAGAAATCACTTGCATGCTAGAACAGGACACACCTACTGGATAACAGCATGAACACAACTTAGTAAGTAAAACCCACATACCTACCGGATCCAAAATAATTTTTATACATATCAAGACCCAAAACATTTATTAAAAGCTATCACATTTCTTATCAAAACTAATTTCCATAAACCAAATAGTTATTTCACATCAAAACGTGTATCTCTTTGGATTCAAATCAACTGGGCCAAAACAATCTGTATCAAATCATTACACAAACATACAAGACTTTAAAGGTAGTTCTCATTCCTCTACCAAACATAGCAGAAGTATTTATATTCATATTTATAACCAATTTCATATTCATCGATATTTGTAACCAAAACTTTCAAAACAATGTGCATGAACTATTTTTGTTATTTTGGACAACATATCACGTGCTTTATACAAACACAATATAAATATATTTATACCTTAGAACAATAAAATGTATGAAATTTCACTTACCTCAATGGATCCATAAATTCACGCAATCATCAAAATCCATAGCTTACAAACCTGTCACAAATCATAAAATTATCATAAGGATGCAATTCATACCTCGATTAATCCTTGTAATCAATCAATATGTCTGTTTTTTTCATTGTAATCAATCAATATGTTTTTTTTTACAGGAACCCAACTGAACACTAATCATTAACTTTTAGGACCAAAGTGTAACTATTCAAACTTCAATTACCATACTATTAACATCATAAACTTCAAAAGACTAAACTGTATTTACACTGCTGGGACTAAAACACATTTTCATCGTCTTCTTCAACCTCTCACCTGGAATTCTAGGCTATATAGAGAACAAAACCAATTTTTTTAATCATCTTTTTTCAAATATGAACCTATCAATTCTTTCAACAAATCAAACCTTACTCAACACATCAAATCCTCTCACCTAATATTCATTAAAATCTAGGTTTATGTTGGTCAAATCAACATGTCTTTTAACTTGTTAAACTCTCAACAAAATAATCTATCTTAATTTCACAAAACAACCTTCAAAGCAAACCCAATTTCATATTCAACTTAACAACCCATGAATATAAAAAAAAAAAAAAAACACATCACACTAACTCTTATTCCATATCAAAAACCCATTGACAATCTAACTTATATATTTAGAAGTAATTTCTAGCTTAGTGTCCACAGAAATTCTAAACAAAACACACATGCACCCACACAAAAAAAAAATTAATATACATAATAGAAAACAAGAATATATCTTACCAAAATAGGTTTAGATGTTTGGCTTTCATCTAATCAAACTTATGGAAGCAAGATGAATGACCAAATAAGTAACAGAGCCCTATTATTAAACTAGAAAAGAAGAAGCAAATAAGTCTTAGGAGGTTTTTGTTAGGATATCAAAGAAAAATAGATGGACACTTCTAATACGATACTAATCCTTGAAAGAAAGCATGGGGGGCGTTCTTACAATTATAACCCTTGAGCCTTGTGATATAAAATACATGAACCATAAAAAGCCTTTAAGACTTAAGTCCAAAAATTCTAGAAATCACAATCTACCAACCTTGACAAGTCTTGTATCATCCATTTTTATTTATTATTATTTCCCAAAAAAATGCACCAGTAACACAATTCGTACTTGTCTTCATACCTCACTTTCTAATTGACCATTAATCATCACTCAATTCTCTTTCAAAAACAAAAAAAGATCACCACACCTTCATTACACAAACTGATACCTTGAATAAAAGAAATTAAGCACATTGTCTCTCAATTCAAATCTTATTTTAGACCTCATTACATTATTAAATTTACAAGGATTGTACTAGTCTAATACAGTTTCTATCACACTCCAAAATAGGTAGGCACATGACCAACACAGGGACTAATGCTAACCTTAGACAAAGAAAGTCTCAATCTACACACAATTATACTAAGAAGCTCGATCACCAATAATCATTTTTCTTCATATCCATCATACAATCAACCACAACTTGTTTTGTTTCTATAACTCACAAATATATCATAACCAGACAATGAAACTCTAAATCAATTGAATTTACCACACATGAATATCCTCTAAGAACGTAGCACCGCCTTACTTTAAAGAGCGAAAGAAAACCTTCCATGATGAAAAAAATATCTGATAGCTCATGAAGAGGAAGAAACAAGGAGGGGGTAAGCTTTGGAATAGGCTTGGTGAGTAAATGAATACAAATTATATTTTCTAATGATTTAAGAAAAAAACAAAAATACTTGCAATTTCTCAAATTTATATCCATTTAAATTTATCTATAAACCACTATGTCCATTTCTTTCTTATTTAAATTCCATAACATTGCAAAATGTTAGACTATCAAACAAATAACAACACAACAATCATATTAAATAAAAACATCTCAAAGTACTTAAACATATCCAATTTTCAAGAGATAACAGTGAAAGAACCCACAATAGATTACACAAAGCTTGTGCCACACAAACTAGCACCAAACCTTGCTAGCTAGGCATCCAACACAACAATGAGGCCCCACAAGAGCTCTAACACAGCATATCTTCAAATTCCAATAACCAATCTATGTATACATAGATCAACAATGTGTACTTGTTGACTGAAGCTTTCTAAATTGTTTCCTTAAGAAAAAAACTCTTTTCTCATGGACACCATTTCCAAAGTAATTACCCATAAATTAAGTATATTGCAATAAAAAAATTTGAACAAAAAGGAAACTACTACATAACATCAAAGAACTCTCTAACAATATTCATGAAGTACTTGCTTAAACATAAAAATCATAGTACAATAAACAATGTAATATTTTTCACAAATTTTAAACAAAAAAAATGAGCGTATTTATTATTTACTCACATCCACCAAATCATCAATATCCAAATCCAAGCACCAAACATAGGACTTTCAGAGTCCCTAACACCCAACAAAAAAAGGTAATCAATCATAAAAAAAAAAGGACTTTCATGCCAGAACATAATTGAAAACGGTCTTTTACATTTGAGACCAAATCATAATTTCTCATAACTGAGGGACTAAACCATAATTTTACAAATTACAGACCAGGTTGTAATTTCATCATCTTCTACCTCACAAATGGACTCTCTAGAATTTCAAATCTGATTTTCCAATTTCTTCCATTTTTGCTCTTATTTTCACTATTAAAATTCCTTAAGATTTCTACCCATAATAAACCAATCACACAAAATCTCATCTCAAATCAATATTTTTAACAAATCAATAGTTTCTACCATTAAACCCATATATTTATTAATTTAACATGAAAGTCATAGAGCTCAACTTAACCTTACCCGAAATTAACTTCAAAGATCAACCCATTTCACATTCTTACTAACAACCATACTTCCTCTATATTAATTATTCATCACCTTCAAATCCTTACTAATCAATCTTACTTAACATGTATACAAAACCATACTTAACAACAATAATCATGCTTAACAAAGTATAATCTCACCTTAACTACTTATTTTCCCTGTCATCAATCTCTTTTCTTTCTTTTCTTTTCCTTCTCCCTGAATCCCCCAGTTCTTCTACCCATTTCTGGTTTCATTGGCTTCTTTTTTTTACTTTTATATATATAGTAAGTGATGACAATAACGTAAATAACTCAAATTAAAAGAGACATCTAATTTTCCCACCAATCATTATTAAATTTAATTATTTATCGATCCTTGTAATATTATTTTATTTCACTCTTAAGTCCACAAGTTATTATTAATTATAATTTAGACTAGAGTATTCAGGCTGAGGTGCAATGACTTCCACAAGCATTAACCCTATTAATCCTACAATTATTTACTTGAAAAAAATTTTATGGTATAGGTTTATAATCATGATATACTTTATGAATATCTTAAAAAACTTAAATAAACAAGATAATACATGGTTTTAGGTTTCTACACATGTTTATTGATGTGGGGATTTTATTGTTATTGTAGTTTCTAATTAAAAATGGTTTGGTTAACCCTATTAATCCTACAATTATTTACTTGAAAAAAACTTTGTGGTTTAGGTTTATAATCATGATATACTTTATGAATATCTTAAAAAACTTAAATAAACAAGATAATACATGGTTTTAGGTTTCTACACATGTTTATTGATGTGGGGATTTTATTGTTATTGCAGTTTCTAATTAAAAATGGTTTGGTTAAGCAATTTATTTTTTGGATAAATTTAAGAAATTATGTTAGTTTTTATCTTTCATTATTTTTAAAATTTATTTTTCAACCTAGATTTGTGTCCACTCTATGTTGTGGGCCATGCTAATTTTTTTATAATATAAAAATTTATATTCATGTGATAACAATATTTTTTTAAAAAAAAAACAAGAAAGATTTGAGATACAAGTCTATTAAGATCGATAATTTTAATAATATGATTAAAAAAATCAATGATAAATAAAGCAAATAAATGACAATAATTAATTATAAAAAATGAGTTGGTAGGAGAAATAAAAAAAAACTTGTTGGAAACTCAACATTATTCTATTATGGACATCACCCCACCATAAAAAAAGGCTCATTGAGAAGCTTCTAATATCATAGCAAAAATTGCATAACAATCCCAAAAAAGGTCACATGCAAGGCAACAACTCATAAAATAGTTTAAGTAAAATATCATGAAGTAAATATCCCATTCCTGTATTTAATTAATTATTTTAATTTAATTATAAAACAAAAAATATTTTTTTTCTTAAAAAAAGCTAAATTTGACAAAACAAAATAACAATAAAAAAAACTGGTGATAACCCTTAGTCAATCTCAAAATCAATGAGAAATCATATAGAAAGCAATAAAAAAAGTAGAGCCCAATCTTTTATTATATAAATAATGAAAGATGAAATTGAAAAACACATGAGCATGAAAAATTCAAGCAACACGGGATGATTGTTTTAAACCTTGATTAATCTTTCAAGTTTGCAGCCCATGAAATCTGGTACTTAAGTTCAACCAAGAAACTCATTTATCATCTAATTTAATGTTGAGGGATGAAATAAAAGAAAAAATTCTAAATAGTTACCGAAGGAATACAAATAACAATCATAAGAATAAGAACTAAATTTGACATTAAATTAATATTGAGGCATGAAATTGAAAAAATAAATTTAAATAAGAAAAGGATCCAAAACAAAACAAATAGAAATCACTAGTTTAGAGACCAAATTTTACGAATGAAAAAATAGAAAAAAAAACATTGTATAAATCATCTAAAATGAGAAAATATTAATAAAAGAGCATGAACTTAATCTTAAAGAAAAACAAATTGAGAGTTAATTTGAAGATGTAGAGGTTTAAAAGCGAGAATCAAGATTGAGAGGAAAAAATGAAAAAAATATTGCCAACACCAAATCAAAAGTTTATATGCAAAACATGCCACTTAGAAAATGGAAGGACCATAAATAAAATTCAAATGTAAGTTTAAATGCTACCATTTGACCACCCCACATGTGTCATCCAAATGACACGACTCCAACTCACATCATTAGGCGTGAAATGCACTCGTTAACCTTTTTTTTTTTTAATGATATTTATATTTACTCAACCATGAATTTATTCCTCATTCAACTTGATAATAACATACAAACAAGGATGGAAGCACATAAAAGCCTTTAAATGTTAGTTAAAGTATTCTAAGAGTAATTAAGTCATTTTGCTATACTTTTAAAAAAATACAAAGTCTAAATAACACCTAGACACCAATTCAATAACTTTTATTTTCAAGCGTAAGTTAATAACTTTACCATGCATAAAAATATAAAAGTCTCAATTATTCTTAATAGTGAGGTTAATGTTTTTGGTTTATTATTATTATAATTTACATTGCAAATGAGTCTAGAGCCATAATATTTAACATTAATCAACCCAACTTTTATTTTAATTTTTTTCCTTATATTATAAATATTTGATTTATTTATGTAGAATTATGTTTTGATTGATTGTGTATAATCATAAATTAAGTTGATGTTGAATGAGTTAAACATATTGTTTTAATATTTAAGTTGGAAATTATGTTTTTGAAAAGAAAATTATGTAAACCTTTGTCTTTGTTGTCACTCCAGGATTTCTCTTTATTAGGTACATCATTTTGTTTTAGTAACCTATTTAGAAGTTGATATGTTTTATGAACACTTGAATAAAACATTCTTCTATCTATTTATTCTTGTGGTTCTTTAATTTTTTATTTTATTTTATTATATAATCCTAACATTTATTAAAGAGTTTGTTGAAGAGTAAAACATTTAAGGTAAGTGTCGATTATGACTTGGATCTTTAGGGCGCCCTTTAAACTCTTAAACCTTCAATCCTAATTAAAGAAATTTTACAAGAGCAATCCTTCAAGAATATATTTTTATCTAAGACATCACATCATTATACAAGAACTAAGCTCTCATTATCCATCAACACCTTATGGACCCCATGATTGGCTATCGCCATGAAAATTACCAATATATCCTTATTAAGGTATGTCACCTCATCGTTATCTTATAGTATAAAAGTGATAGGATTATGCATGGATCTTGTTGATAAGTCATAATAAGGTTTTGCTTTTCATAATTCCTTTTTCTGTTATAAGTATTTTCATCTATTGAGATGTCTCACAAAATCATATTGATCTTAAATAGGGCTTAGATATGTCGATTAAGCTTTATATATATATATATATATATATATATATATATATATATATATATATATATATATATATATATCATTCTATGTAGGCATTCCCCTAACTAATTACTTTATAAAATCCTTGACAATTAACATGTAATCTTTTTTTTCTCATAAGCAACCCTCAATATAATACTTTTTATTTTTATTTTTATGGAACAAACATATCTTTGTAGAGGTATGTGTGTAAAAGTGATATCATATTGGGTATATATTGAACAAAATATTTCCCATTAATGGTCATAAAGATTTTTAAAAGAGTTGTATTTCATGAAGTTATATATCTTATTTCAAGGTATTGCATGTGCTCCTTTACTTGTCTTTCTTATATTTATTAGAGTTATTATCTCTATTTAAATAGTAATTTTACTTGAAAGGTGTATCATTTTAGACCTTCTAGTAAAAACAAAATAGGTTTATACCTTAATATATTGGCTTCTTCTACCTTTACATGGTTCTTTATGACTTATTTCACCTTCAACAAACTTTTATCATGTAAAGCATGCAAATTATTCCATAGAAAATATTCTCTAACTTCACTTATCAACATGTTTTAGGCTATTGACTTAATCCATTCTCTTAAGAATTTTCCGTATTAAACCTTTTTTAATATTCCTAATAAATTCCTCTTTTTATCAAGTAATGTTAAAAATTTCCATGAAGCTCCTTGATAAGTATATTGGTGTTAAACTATAGCATATTTTTAACATATAGGTCGCTAAAACCCAAGATAAAGCCCAACTTTAGACTGTTATATTAGGAACGTGGTGACCCTGAAAAGTTATAGAAAAGATATTACACATAACATTATTGTTTTTTTATGACTAATTACAAGTTGCTACGTATATTTTATATATGTTCTTGTGGATTTGCCAAACCATCATAGTTTTTTAAAGTCATCTTCGTAGAGATATACCCTTCAGGGATTATGGTATACAAAACTTGTGTAGATAAAAGTGGTTTTTTTATCTAATGAAGATTGTAGAACTTGTTTTGGATGTATCTACCAGGAAAACTTCTTTCAGACTTTTGTCTAATAGGCCTAAGAAGTTGAATAATTTTAGTATGTAACGATGGGATAGATAGCTAAATTTTATCCCATGATGGCTTGGGAGATCATGTCTAGAGTGAGTACTTATTGAAAAAGCTTCAATGACCTTTGAAGAGACTAAGAGATTGTGAGTTTGGAAAGCTCTCTATGTCATTTTTCATAGTCTTTTAATATAATTATCTCTTGGTCAAGATGACAACTTGTGGTTGAAAATTTAGGGTTCAGGGTGTTATATCATGTGTCAAAACTTATTAGGGTTACAAAGTTTAATGTTACCCCATGAGTTGCTGATACAACTTAAGTAAGGCATTGTACCTGGTTAATGAGTTATTGAAACTTTGATGGAGCAAATGTGTCAACAACTATAAATAGGTCCGCGACATATCCTATCCTAGAGGTATCTTGATTAACTGTTATTAATAACAATCAAAGAGATCAAAAAAAGTTCTAAAAGAATAGTTAATGGTTTTTTGATCAGGTTCCCATATACAATACTAATTGAAGATGATTCAATTGATGACAAACACTAAACACACCTCCTAAGAGGTGTGTAAAGCAAATACAACCAGCATGTCAAGACAACGCGTTTGCATTTAAATAAAAATAATAATAAACAAAAACATAATTACTTCAACACCCCCCTCTTCGACGATGATAACCAGAAAACCAGGCAACCAAATACTATTATGCCCCCAACACCAATATTGTGTTTTTGTTGTTCTCAAGGGCAGTTGAGTGATTTTACTGTTCACCCACTTGTGAAACACCAAAACTGCCCTCACTGTTAGTTAACTTCTTTTTTTTTTTTTGTCTTACATGAGGCTATAGATGATAATTTACTATTCATGATCAATTTGAAATTGAAAATACCCTTGATTTTTTTTTTTTTGTCTGTTGTCAAGGGTAAATGCGTAGTTTAATTGTTTAAAAAAATACAAAAAAGACACTCCCAAACATTCAGGTAATGCCAACCTATATCTTGAAAAAATAAAAAATAACCCCGAAACTAAGAGTTAAATTTAAGTGCACAAGAAGAGTAAAACAATAATTATACTTTTATAATTCATAGCCATCGGAATATACTGATACAGTGAAAATCTGAAGAATTAAATAAACGTACAGGGTAAAGTGTGAAAGGATGAATTAAATTTCTGATTGCCACAACTTTATTAGTACATCAGAAGCCTTAATTAATGACTTAAGACATGCACTAATCGTAAAAATTAAGTATTCAGTTTAAACAAATGCAACACGTACAGCACTTTTCTTCACAAATGAAACTAAAGATCAAGGCTTTATTATTTCATGACTAACTAACTGGCCGGCAGAATTTACCATCCATAAATACTAGTCCCTATAGCTCGTCTTCAAGCTGCTGCTTTCGTTCCGAGTTGATTCGTTCAAGCTTGAAACGTTCTTGAACAGAAGAGATGTAACTAGTAGCCTTGGTATCTACACTTGCATCGCCAACAACCCCAAAGAACTTGTCGAACTGGCTTAACCTGTCACGATGGTAGTCTGCAGCAGGCACCATGAATGAGACCACCTGCTTCTGTGGAGCAATCATATAATCCTGGTTAACATAACCCACTGAAGCTGTTGCCGGAGATGTCTGGCTTGGCTTGAGCTTGCTGCTATACTGCACATTTGAGGAGGGCTTCGGTGGTGAACGATAGAAAAGCATCATCTTGCCCTTCGTGAACCCTTTGCGCTTGCGGTTGGACTCCATGTTTGGTTGAAGATCAGGTTAAGCACCAGATACAAATTGTGTGGTTATTTCAGTGGAACATAGGGCGCATATATATAAGCGGGATTGGCTGGCTACTTTTTCTTTTTTTTCTCGATGTTGGATGGGGTTACAGATAGGCACGAAAAGTCCAGATTGTGGACCCTCGGTTCAAATATCTTGAAAGAATAAATCTAAGAGGACTAGCTAGCTTATGGATAAGATGCATTCCAGTTATTAGCTGAACAGTTAAACCACTTTCCAAGATATGGGAATTCACTAATCTTTATATTATGGGAATTTGTCTCCGGGAGACAAAGTGGCCCTATCAATTAGGCAGCATAGTGGATCGATCATTCCATAAAGGAGAATAGTTTCTTTGCTTGCCCTTTTTCTCAGATTTCGAAGAAAGTCACTAGCTGATATAGCAGTGCTCACCTGGGCACCAAACCCTCTTCAGCTTTTGGGCCAAGGCGGTGTACCATGAATCGCAAGAAGCACTTTCAGGGAATTCAAAGGGGCTGCGTTGATGGAATAAAGGAGAGTGCGTATCCTAGCCAATAATTCCACAATTGTATCATTTCGTTTTCTTTTAAAGAAAACTTTTCTTCATTTTCGAACAAAATTGTTCAGTCATCAAGGATAAGGAAAAGATATCGGATGATGCATCCCCAACTTGTAAATCACCGAGTGGGTTTCAAGTGTTAATGGCTAAAACTAGCAGACCTGTTTATTCATCGGCTTATACGTAACTTACGAGTCAACAATGTTTTTCATCCTGTTTATTCACTAGGCGTATTCGGACAACAAGGGGTATATACGTGTAAGGATTTATTCTCTTTATCTTAATTTCATTTTCATTTAATTTGTGGTGTATATTTCAAAACGCCTATCTTGAATTGAATAATTATATATATAAAAAAAATATAAAAGATTGAGAATAGAGCGCCCAATATAAGGTTTAAGTTTATTTAGATGAAATCTAGACTCAACTATTTAATTTGATATAGAGCTTAAAAGATATCCAAAAATCTAGCAAAGATTCCAAAAGATGACTGCAAGCACCTCTTCTGTATGAAATAATTATAAGATATTATTAAAAGTTGAGGACAAACCACCTATCAAGAAAGTTCATTTTTTTAAATGAAAATTTTGTTATATATACTTTATATAATCTAATGCTAAATACATATAGCAGCATATTTTAGATTATAAATACCTCTAGTTATTGTTGCTCAAATATCAAAATTAATGAATTCTCAATTGCAGCAGCAACAAAGATTTTCCCAAAGTAGCAACAATAGTATAAAATAATAATATGTTTTAGGAGAGAAACCTTCTAATCTATGCCTACTAGTAGCCGTAGATGGAGTACACAAACTATTATTTATAGGTAGATCAGGGACTTACTCACTAATTTATTTTTCAATTTTCTCCTTCTATCAAGGAGATAATTAGTCATGATAAATCAATCGATCCCTATGATCAGACTCCACGATCTATCTCCATGGTCATGGGTTTGCATGATCAAGAACACGGGTATGTCATAAGAGGCACAAAAAATAATTTCCAACAAATTTAACTCAACTATTTAATTCAATAATATATATGAGTGTATATTAAACAATTTAAATGGTTTCACGGTTAAAATAAAATAAAATAATTTTTTCTCGAGTGAGTTAGAAAAGAACGTTTTTTCCAACACTTTCCCTCTCCCTTTTATATATAGATCACGTACTCTATTTATTATCAAAGTCTAAGGTTAAAAAGGATGCAACTAGTTACAAAACTATAAATGAAATTTTAAAAATATATCATATTATATCGATCAATAAAACTATAACTTAATCCGTGAAATTTATAGTGGGGTCAAGGACATGAATCCATAGAGGTAACCTATTTAGTAAACATGTTCTTCGGTTGTAATCAATGGCAGCATGTTCTGTATGAAATAAGTTAATTTGTAATATATTAGACTATGAATATAATGATAAATTACATGAATTGAAAAGGTAAGGAAGCAGACATGATAATATCTTTAGATTGTGGAAAGGGAAAGAGTTTTACGACTGGGATCCAGATGTAGCTGCAGAGTAGTCTGTCGTCGTCGGCGTCATGCATGCAAGTTGGCTTGGTTTGCTTTACTTGGACATGTACCAGACGGTGATAAAGTTCCGATATTGTTCTTGACCAGTCATGAGGATAAGATATTCCACCGGATTGTCAAGCTCCGAATCGCACCTCCACCAAAAGTGGATTTGTTCGGCACAGTTTATTTTTACGGTGTAAATTGTTTTTTATTTTAAATTATATATTTTTAGATCATTATGATGTCAATAATAAGAAAGCTTAATAACACTTATTTTATTAAAAAAACACATTAATATCAAATTTATCTTTTTTTCACAGGATATAGACAACCGATCACTTTATATTTCACGACAACTCTTTCTCGAACTCAGTGAATAAAACATGAACAAAATAAGATTTTATACTGAAATGTAAAATCTTCAAAATAAAGTGACCATAAATAAATTCAAACAAGTTCTAGAGTTGGTATTTGTTAAGAATGGGCTAGATTAACAATCTACATACAAATCAAAAACCCTACTTTTGGTATCAATGTAAATTCTAATCTTTTGAGCTTTTAATTGTTTTCGCAGGCAATAAAACCAAAAATTTTTATGCAAAATCAAGTGTTCATTTAATATTAGGAATTATTCTTAATATTGTTTAACTGAGTAAAAAATTAAAATAAATCATGAAATTTAATCATCAGTCAATATATATATATATATATATATATATATATATATATATATATATATATATATATATATATATAAAGTATCAAAGCAATCTAACACTAATCATATTTGAAACATTTCAATGTAGTTTCTTAAGATCTTATTAAACTACAATATTCTTTTTTTTAAATGTTCAATATTAAACTCGGCTCTACAGCAAGTGAAACTCCAAGTTAACAAGTGTTGCGACAATATATTGATTTGATTACAAAACTGTAATCAGCAGTACGAATTTTGTTGTCTGTGGTCAAATGCTGATACTTTTCGACCTTATAATTAATTAATATTCATGTAATGATTGATTAAACACTACATTGTAGATAATGATCATCTGTATGCTAGGTCACGCATGTCCTTCGTGATCTTAGTCATTGATCTGTACGAGGGAATATATATATATATATGGACCAAAAAGTGAAAGTGCTTTTTATCCAAAATCTATGTAAATATGTGAAGAAAGAAGACTATTTCAGCAAATTATAAATAAATAATCATCGATGTTTCTGTCGGGTCTGTGTCATTAAAAATTCTTCTGACCCCATCGATGATTTTATGAACGATCCCTCGCTTTTTCGTGAATTCTTTCTAAAGAAGGGATCACAGCGATTGGTAGAAGGTGAGAAAAGATGAGCAATTGTATGGGCATTTCTTTCTAATGAGCACAGATTCGGACCATCGCGATCACCTGAACGAGTTGTTTTTGCCAATTTGCCTTATTGATAAAGAAAATCCCGTGAAAGTGCTGTTTCTGCTGAACAAATTCTCTCTTCCAGCATCTTTTTTTTCTGATACACAGAACAAAAGTGTGGTTGGATATGTGTTCAGCAGTTTTGTAGGCCACCCCAAATGCAAAAGGATCGATAGGAATCTGCACTGCAAGACGAAAATACAAAATGGAATGCATCTGATAGCTGGAACGACTTTTCTTGTGCATAAACTGCAACTGATGAACCATCAAACGACTGACGTTTCTTGTTGCAGCATGATATATATATATATATATATATATATATATATATATATATATATATATATATATATATATATATATATGTTGACAATGATTAATTATTAGTTCAGGAAAGATTACAACTCAATAAAACTTAATGAGATTTATGAAAGATTTTGATATATTACCATTCTTATTTCTCCATCTTTAAATAAGATTTATTGTATTATATATACAAGTTCTATGTAATAAAGTTGAAGTGAATTGATACAAACAATTATCTCTACAATTGAAATGGTATTGGAGTAGATGATCCAAACCTAAAACCTTCTCAAATCATGAACAACCTAAAACAATAGAAGAACCCACAAAACCATGCTCAAATTACACTATTATATTATTTTTATTTCAAAAACACTCGTAACAACTCCCAAATAAGCATTTAATAGCCAGAATTATAAACTATGGTCATAGATTATGAAGATGTTCATCTCTAGTAGAGACAAACTTGGATTAATCACTGACAAAGTCAAATACATTTCTTTGTTTTTTTTTTTATCTTTTCTATTATCATATATATTTCCCTCTCTCTCTCTCTCTCTCTTCTCCTTTGAACCTCGTAATGTCTTTCTCTTATCTTCTTTTCTCCTTTACATGTGTCAGTGTGTCCTTTTATACTTATCTTCTCTTCTAATTTTTTTTCTTGTATATTAATGTTTATCTCTTATTGTTTTCTATTATTTTTTTCTCTTCTCAGCCGAAACCCATAAAAAAAAAATTAAGGTAAGATTTTTTATATTATTTGTTGTTATTTGGTTTATATTTTTTTAATAATTCTATAACTGTTGTAATTGTAATTTTTTTCATATGAGAGCAATTTTCTTGAATTTTACTTTTGTTTTTCAATTTTTTGTTCAAATCCAATTAAATCCATATGATTAATATCCATTATTATTTCATATTTTTGAAAATTAGGATTCAATTGGTTAAATATATTGTTTAATTTACTTATTATTTTTTTTTCAGTTTTATAATTTTTGGTTTATGGGTTTTGAGTTCTTGCATAGTAAGAGTTAATTGATATAATTTCAAGTTGCTGTAAATTAAGAGTTTATGAAAATTTTGATTTATATGCCAAATTGGGTTGATTTTTATGTTTTGAATAGTGTTTAGAAATTTTTGCAAGTTTAAAAACTTCGGGTAATTTTTTCCTATGGAGGAGGTGCTACCAATTTTTTTTTTTTTTCAAAAATATTGATTTACAGTATCTTTATTTTTTTACTTTATATATATGTCAAGAGAAAAATCAATAGTGTGTTGTGCAAATAGGATTACTATTAGTTCTTCTAGCGCTTCTAATGACCATGAGTTATCAAGTGCCTATCAAGAATAGGCACTTGAGACACAAATATTCATGCTCAACATGGATTCATCGAGTGCGACGTTGCCATGTCAAGAGAGGGCCTTTTCACTACAAGATCCATTTACCTAGAAATACCTAGCTCAATGGAAAAATAATCTTTCATTGTTTGTTTGATTTCCCTTCACAAAGATATGTTAATAATTTTGAAAAAATAATTTCAATCAACGAATAAAATTTTAGATTTTCAAATATTAAGCCTTCTAGAATCAGAACATTGATAATAAAATCATTAATAGAATTCTATTATTTTAACGGAGTTAGGTTTGCAAACATTTTGAATGAAAATCTATGATTGATGCATGTTTCACAAGGTTTGAGGTTAGTCTTAACTTAAATATTTTTTATGTTAATTCATTTAGTTTATTAATATTAATAAAATTCTTATTTTAAAAATTTAATTACAAGGAATTGTTTTAATGGGATAGAGCTAACAATGCTATTGCAAGGAGAGTTTGTACGAATTATGCTACAACTAGGTAAAATCGCAATCAAGATAAAAGAATTTAGTATTTTAACTCAATTTTATTTTTTATTTACTAATATATAATTCATTTGTACCATATATATTGAGTGATTTTTAGTACAAGACAAAAAAAAGCCAAAATATATGAAAAGAGAGAGCTTATAGCCTAGAAAGGGACAATGATTTGTAAGGATTTTAGATCATTGTACATCTTAAAGGTCATGTGGGTGGAATATATGCATTTCATATAACAATCACGCTATGGTATAGAGAACCAAAACTGACATGTTCATGGTTTGGTCACCACACACACCAACGGGTCTACTGTCTTCATTTCGCATGTAAAGCCGATGGTAAGATTATTTTTTAATTACATCCATTTTTTTATATAAATTTATTTTACAAACAATAATTTTCTCTTATAGGCTACAATATTTAGAGACCAATTAAGCTTGTTAAACCACCAAAAAAGGGTGCAACAACTCAAGGAAATTTGAGCTCAACACTTTGTGGTATATTGGTTTTGAACCATTTTTTCTTAATTTATTATTTTCTTGAATTTACTGACCATTTTTCTAGGATACATATAACACTCAGTTGAAGAAGAGATACAATGATAGTCCTTCGACATACTTGAATAATCAATTCTAAGCACTCAAACTTCAAAGTTTATGGTAGTTTCAAACCATCGAATTCAAGCTCGAGCAACCCATCTTGTTGGTGATAATGAATGACTTAATGCTAAAATAATCAAACTCTACTAATTGATAATAAAGATGAGATCATAGATGGGTGGTTTATTCATTCCCTCTTATTCGCATCCTCTTTTTTTCCCATGCCTCTATTCTATATTAATTGTATTTGAACTTATAAATTTGTAAGTTCTTAATAAATATTTTATATTAATCTTTATATTATTTTAATTCTTTTCTATTTCTTTTCAATTGATTCTTTTAAAAATAAAGAAATAGAAAATGGTCTTTCGATGCTCTCTGTCAAATTTATCGAAGGGAATATTGATGGACGAAAAAAAAATCATTGATGGAATAACTTACATTTTCTCTATCAGTGATATGTTTATATTCATCTAAGAAATTCTGACATAATAAAAGAGGTAAACTTTTATGGCTAGGTTATCAATTTAATTAAAATCACGTGTGGAATTGAATTCAATTCCACACCCTAATTTGGCTCTAATCGGGTTGTTATTAAATTTTGTTCCCAAAGGCCTGGTAGTGTTTTTGCCATGGCTGGGTTCATTTTTGCATGACGTAAGATGAATGTTCTCCATGCATTGCTATTCACTCATAATCATCATAATGTATACTTTAAACCTGCCTGGCATTCCATTTTAGACTTGTTTCTACGATTGAAAATGTTTTTACAGGGTTTCTAGGATTTTTTTTACGTGAAAATAAGTTGAAATTTAGATTTTAGAAATAGAAGAACTTGAAATTCAATTTCTTCGTCACGAGAGGTGGCCGAAAATTATTGACATACATATGAAGAAGAAAATATACTTATTGCGGCTTCGGAGGTTATTCTAGTGATTTTCATCTGATCTTTCGTCTTCGTAAGTTTTCTTGCAAAGCTACAAGTTTTGGTTTTCGAAATCCCCATATTCTTTAATGATTTTCTTCGATAGTAATAGCGCTAATTCACTTATATTTATAAGGTTATTTAACATTGAAAAATAAATATTAATATATAGGCAGTTCTTGAAATGAGCGTATTAACTAGCGAGCCACAACCCACGGGCCACGAAGAAAATGACAAGTCTCATAAATAGTAACAATTGTGAGTGTGAATAATATTAAATTGCTAATATTTAAAGAAAGATAATATATTTAAATGCCCTAATAACTTTTTATACTAATAATTACAGCTTGAACAGTATATAATTTTTTTCAAAATAAATATTAGATGTTATATAAGATTGAGTAGTTATGATTTAAGATGAGAGTTTATGGTTTGTATAATAAATTTTGAGTTCGAATCAAGATATGTATTTCTTCTAAGAGCCTAGAACAACCGAGTTTTTACTCGCTTATCTAGATCCATAAAATATACTTTTCAAAAATAAATTTTTTTATATTTAAAAAATATTAAGATTTAAGATGTTCTTATGACACGATGATGATATCACAATGATGTAATTATATTACAAATAATTATGGCAATCTCTATAATTTCACTTTCTTATGTTTAATACCGTTAGGTGTAATAGTAGAAATTAATAACTATTTTTCTGAAACCAAATTTACAAATTGAATATACATCTCACTGCTTTCCTATATAAGGCACATATTTGGACGTCCCAACCATTCTTTGCCCCTCTCTTACCATTCTTGTTTTTCCCTTTCTCTTTGTCTTCTGTACTCGACCACTTGCATGCCCTCCTCCGTATTCTTCCATTGATCAAAGCTCGGAGCGGCGGCATATGGAGGAGACTCCATTCGGGCGGGCGTCGACGCATGCACTTGGAATGTGCATATCCTTCACAGAAGAAGCTAATGATTGATTCTTTTCTTTCCAATCTCTTCGTCGTATTTTATTTTATTTTCAGTGATAGGGTGAAAATTTGATATTGACATAGTTCAATCAAATCAAAGCACTCGATGGCTGGGTTTTTTAATTTGATTGAGCCGTGTCAATATCACATCAAATCCATATTTATCACTAAAAATAATTATTAATGATATAAAAAGATATTGATATCTATCATTTATTAGCTTAATTAACTATTTAATGGTAGTGATATCTTAAATGCATCTGTTTCTGTGCTCCAATCTATTTTTAAAAAAAAAAAATTGTTTCACCAGGAAGAAAAAATTTGATTTGATATTTTTGTAAGTAATTTTTTATAATTTTGATATATATATATATATATATATATATATAATTTTAATTGGAAAAAAACTTTTACAAAGATACAATGTATCACATTATGAGATTCAGTGTTATGCATGAACAAATTGTTATTTTTAATGTCGACTCTTCTGAACTGTTTAGTTCCTTTCCAGAGAAGAAAGGGGAGAATTCTGTGGAATTATAAGGGTCCCAGCTGAGCCGGTTGTAGCGCAATTAGGATTTGTTTTTTTTTTTTCTAAATATAAAGCTTTTGAAAAACAAAAATAAAATAATCAATAAATTATTAATACTCTTATACTTTTTCTCTGGATTCAATAATTACATGTCCTTTACACGATATATTACATATTTTAATTAATCAAAAGTTTAATAAAGTTGGATGAGAATTTTGTTCGTTAGGGTAGGTGTATACATTAAAAAAACTATTATTTAAATTATTTTATTTTTATAAAAATAAAATAAGATAAGATGAAATAAACTATATGACTTTCAAAGAACACGGAATTGACAGAACGCTCTTTCATAATAATAATAATAATAATAATAATAATAAACAAAAAAAAAATTACCCACTTTCTAATGACAACCAGCATTACTGTGGCAAAATTCGATTTGCAGGACGATTTTATAGGGGTGTTTAGGACTTAAGAGTGTGTTTTTAAAGTCATTTTGAACACACAATTTATTTTAAATTATTTTTTTAATGTTTTTCCAAATTGTTTTCGTGTGAATGTTATATATATATATATATATATATATATATATATATTATTTTGATATATTTTAAAATAAATAGTAATTTAAAATGTGAAAAAATAAGAAGTTTGATCGTGCATTGTAAAATTTTATTATCGCTTTTAAGAAATGGTGAAATCAAGATATGACTGAACAAAATGTCCTTATTTACTATATGAAAAGCAATAGTTATATTAAAAACTTACAAATCAGGGGGGGAATAAAAAAAATACGATTATTTATTCATAAACAAAATTAACTTTATTATTTTTCTAATTTTTTTAGCTTATATATATATATATATATATATATATATATATATATATATATATATATATATAAGCTAGAAAAATATAGCTTATATATATATATATATATATATATATTTGTTTATGAATACAAATCAATTTTTTTTTATAAAACAACATCAATTAATTTTTTGTATTATTCTTTTTTTACCCATAAATTAATTATATTAAGTTTTATGAAATACGAACTGCATGTTTAGAACAAAATCACATGCAAAGTTAATTTTAATTCCATATTTAATTTGAGTTCAATTGATAATATATTATAATTTTTATGTTTGGAATAGAATACTAAATTATAAAATTAAATTCAATCATACTATTTAAAATATCATTTATAAGCTGAATTAACAATCTTTAATTATTTTACTTTTAATTGAAAAAATATTTTTTTTGCTAAAAAAAAACATTTCTTTTTGTTAATGTAAAATTTTTATAAGAAATTGTGAGTATATTGCATAGATGGAAAATGCTTCTGGGGAATAATTTGAACAATTGATGTTTTCACAGAATAAAATACAGAGAGTGATTGACCTGTTTGGCTCCATAGCATCAGAAAATTGAAAGTGTATGCTATCAGAACTTGAAGTGATTAGGCTTCCAAACAAGGCCTTGACATCAGTAGGAAATATCTGCAACCAAAACTCATCATTCAAGTTAATTAAAGATAGAAATCTTTTCCCACCAGGACTTTATTATCACTACCATATTAAAATATAAGAGGGTTATTTTTTGAATAATATTTCTTGTTTTAAAAATATATTTTTTATTATTTTAATTTTATTTGGAATTTGAATCAATACTCTTGGAAAATTTCCAAAAAAAAAAATCATCTAACTCTTGAAATTGAATCCAATTACAAAAATTTTAAACAGTTTAAAAAATATAACAGGGAATTATTAAATGTATATAATTTGACATGGAGAGAGTATATAACTGTTAAATGTACTAAATGATGGTATTTTACATCAAATAAATTATAAATTATTGTAATTTATCCATTTTATATAGCAGTATTTTTTTTCTAAGAGAATTGACTCAAGTATTAATATAATTTACAAATTTTAAATAGATTAATGCAGGATACATTTATCAAGAGGATTAGTAAATGCTTTTTTTTAACACAAAACCAAGTCTATATAGTGTTTGTTTGACATTGTGTTTTTTTTAAAAATATTTTAAATTAATTTTTTTATGTTTTTAGAATATTTTAATATACTGTATCAAAAATAATTTTTTAAAGATAATATATATATATATATATATATATATATATATAGTACTATTATTCTTTTTTATTTGAGTGTCTGTATTTTAAAAAACTTACAGAAGAGTGCTATTAGTTTTAAAATCTAATAATCATCGACTTTGCAATCCTATGCAACTCATTTTTCTAGCAATTTAATTAATCTTAAAAATTAAAACAACAAAACATTTTATTCACATTAAAAAAACATAATCATAAAACCAAATAAATTAAATTTGTGAGGTGAGAAAATAAAAAAGAAACAAAAAAAAGTATTGAGATGCGCAATCAATGGAGGTGAAAATGTTGGTGAACAAATTTCTTACATGGGATCTTTTACATGTGCCTCCCGACAGCAGCTTTGTGACACGACCGAATCATGAAATTATGCAATGGATCGAGGGATATTGAGATTTGCCAGACATGAGGTTTTGCTGATCTGGAAAGGGTTTTTTTTTTTATATATATAAATATCCAGATAAGTTTAATATAAATATTCACCAGGTATGATTATGTTGTTTTTTTTAAAAAAAATATTTTTTATATTAGTATATAAAGTAATTTAAAAATATTTAAAAAACAATTAATTTAAAACAAGAATAAATAAATAATTTTTAATGTTAAGCTAAACTATACCATTTCAACTAATTTATCAACTAATTAACGTTGTCACATCTTTTCAAGAAACATCGTAACATCTTGTCATTTCCAAACACGAGACATTTATTTCTCTTTTTCCGTTTCTTTTAGTCGTTCTTGTCACTATACATGATTTAAGAAGAAGTGTTTGGTATAATGATCGAAATTTATAAAAAAAATTATGAAAAGTAATTTTAGTTACTGTTTTTAATTAAAATTGAAATATGTAGTTAAAATTATAGTTGAGTTTAAGTTTTAGTGAAAAACAGTTTCGTATATTTGGTATTATATCGTTGTTATCTTGTGAAATTACTTTAAAACACACACACACACACACACACACACACATATATATATATATATATATATATATATATATATTATTTTTTAAATATTATAAATTTAATAATCATAATAATATAATGTATTAACATTGTTAAATTTAATCTAAAAATCATTGAAATCCCACCTTGTATATTTTTATTTTACACACATATAAAATATTTTTGTTTTATAATCCAATATAGGATATTCATATTAAATATTAACATAATACAAACACATTTTATTGTATATTAAATAATAAATAACACTTGAATAATGTATATCAAATAAATATTCAAAAGATATAAATATTTATTTATTTGTTATTTAATAAATAAGATACAAATCTATTATAATCATGCATTGCATCTTTTCTAAAAACCAAAATCTTCTTGTTTGACAAACGGAGGAAATTATTCAGTCTCTTTAGTCTTGTATCCATTAATTTATCTACATATAAAACTCAATAGACTAAATTATTATCTCTCTTGTCCCCTCCTTTCTCTTACATACTATTACTCACGCACATTGGAAAGAAAAATAGGAGCATTGTTGTTTGTTAACCATAATCCTTGTGGTTTATATTTAACCAAACAGGAAATAACCTTATTTCACTCAAATGTTATCCCTAATCTTATTACTAAACAGCCACTTAGTGCAAGTTTTAAAATCTAGTTTGGATTATTTTTAAAAGTATTTTTTATTTAAAAATATATTAAAATAATATTTTTTAAAATTATTTTTATCATCAATATAAAAAAAATTAAAAATATAAAAGAAATTAATTTAATATAAAAAAATTAAAATGAGTTTTTTCAAAAACATTATTAAAACTTATTGTGAAATAGGGCTATAATAACATTTTTTTATGCTTGCTCGTAGCATAAAAACCCTCTTAACCAAGCAAGAACTAATAAACATAGGAAGCTTTTTTTAAAAAAATAAATAAACCGATTCTTGATATGATAATACATTCATTTGAATCATAAATTTCAATGTTCTAGAAATTGAGAAAGTCAAATTAAATGTGTTTATTTATTTTTTAAAATGTTTTACAAATTGTTTTCACCTGGGAAAAAAAACTTTTAATTGAAACTTTCAATGTTCTACAAATTAAGAAAGACATTAAACTTTTTTTTTAATTGAAAGAAATTAATTAAAACATGTCCCATTCTGTGTGTATTATAACCCATATGGTACTAAGAGAATGACAAATAAAAAAAATATTATGCAACAAAAAAAGAAAAAAAGCTCATTGATTCAAGAGCGAGCATCATTTGAGAAAAGAATTGAGTTCTAAATCAAGTAGATCATTTGTCCAAGAAGTTGACATCAAAGAGATTTATTTACTTATTTTGACTTTCTAGTTTCAATTTTTAATGTTAGAATTTATTAAATTTTTATGAATCAAAATCTTTTTTAAATAATTATTTTTTTAACATCATTTTGCAAAAATCTGAAACTACTCTCGCACTTGGAAAAAAAACCATCTTAGGGGATCATTATTCAAATAAATAAATTAGCTCGTCGTATTTTTTCTGTGGGCTAAATGTTTTTTTTTTCACAAATTATAATTATTATTATCATTATGATTTATAATGTCACTATTATTATCATAATCATAACACCTTAAATTATTATTATTAGCATTGTTAAAACAATAAAAATTGTTAACTTACTCAAAAACTCAAAAACTTTAAAAAAAGAGCAAAAAAGAAAAAAAAAATCTAAAATTATTGTTATTATTATTGCATATATAATGAAAAAAATTACCTCGAAGAATAAAAAACTAAAAATTATAACAAAAGAGAAAATAAAAAATAAAATAAATGACAAAAAAAAATTATTATCCTTAAAAAATCATTTGATTTTATGAATAAAGAAAAAGAAGAGATATTAATTTTCAAATTATCACCAATACAAATTAAAATTTATGAACAAAATAAAAAAAATGCAACCCCAACAAAAGAGAAAATAAAATAAAAAATTAAACTAAGAGCATATACATATAAACATGGAGAAAAATAAGGATTAATGCATAAATATATTTAAAATAATAAAAGAATTAAATACAAATAAAACAATTAAAAATATAAGAGCCGCAATGAAAATAAAACATATGATTAATTTCAATTGAAGGATCAAATTAAAAAAAAAAATCAAACTTCTATACTAAAAATATTAAAGGATTTAAACTCAAACCTCAAATTAAAAGAATAAAAACAGAAATAAAAATACAATATATAATTAATGTCCATTGAAGGAAAAAATTGAAAATAATCTAAATTGTTATACCAAAAAGAATAAGGGATTTAAAACAAAACCCAAAATTAGAAGACTAAGAACCAAAATGCAAACGCAATATATACTCAATTTCAATTGAAGGATGAAATTGAAACAATTACAAACTTATATTAAAAAAATTAGAACCATACAAAATATTCAAAAGAGAAGGGACAAAAAAGAAGTCACTATAAACAAAGAGAATTGATGTGTAACTTGGCCTTTAAAAGAGAGAAAATGATATAAAAAAGTTCAATTGACCACAGTCACTTATCCAATAATCTTGGGATGCCATGCACACTTCCACAAGATAGAGGACACGGTGGTGTATTTTCTAAAATACCAAATGAATATTTTTTATTATCGGCAGATCCTGCATGCGTTATTAGGATAGAGCGTGATGAAGAAAACTGTTGACGTATTCGGACAACACACCAACAATGCTTACTGGGAAAAAAAAATATATAAAAAAATTTACCAAAGCACCCTTATAACCAACTCTTTAATTTTATCTTTTCTGATGGCATATCTGTATTTATACATTTGAAAAATGTGAAATGTCAGGAACACGTCCGCCACCAGCTCTCATTTTTTTTTTCTTATATAAGGATAACATGATTATTTTACTGTGCATAAAAATATAAAAAATTAAAAATACCCCAAGTAGATAGTTGTTTTCTGTCTATTGGAACTAGTAAAATAATAGTTGTATTGTGTAAAAATACGTGGATAAGACTAAAATACCCTCAAATATTCTAGTAATGTCAATTAGTCTCTTGAAAACATCTTAAATACTCCTGATTCCAAGACTAAGTTCAAGAGAGGTAAAATAATAATTGTACTTACCATCTACAGTAATTTATTTCCGCTGCTACAACGAATCACTTGGCTCTTTTGGTTTTTATTTTTTAGTATAATATACTTCACAGCTTATAGTTTTGAAGGAGAGCTATAGGGCCAACTTGAAGCCCGCGTATCTAGGCCACAACACAATAAGTTATCCGGCCCGACATCAGGCCTTTATCAAAGAAAGCCCATTCAACACCTCAAAAATTACACAGGGTCTGTCTTTCGCCTTCTCAAAGCACACATCCTCAAAAGCCCTCGCATGGGTGACTTATAAACCCACTTGCCTCTCCTATTTTTGAATTACGAACCAAGAAAATTTAGGATCTAAAAGCAAAATAATAATAATGGGGTTGACAAACTTGATTATAACAGTAGCTGGTGTAAGTGCTGTGATTCTTTTACTAAGGAGCGATGTGAAGCAATCCGCAGCTGTCTTTAGACGCAACGTCAAGCATATCCGCCACTGGCTCGAAGAAGAATCCTCCGCTGCTTCCAAGTAATCTCTCCTCCTATGCCTCTATGAGTAGAAGTGATTTTGATGATTTTTAGAATTTGTAGTAAAGCGTGATGCTCATTATTAATTTTTATCGAATCGAGTGATTTCTGATTCTGATGTTTATATATTAGTTCGCTGGTTCTTGGTTTGTTTATGGTATCCTTAATCTAGGAATCTAAATTAAGGAATTGTGTCATTTTTATTTTTCGCATTGAGGATGTTTAGGTTGGACATGTTCAGCTAAAAATTCGATGAACTGAAACAAAATTACGTTAATTTTTTCAATTAAGAATTTCAATATCAGTTTTGGAGAGACACATGTAATTAATTGGGTGTGATTGTTTGTGTGTGATTCTCAAATAGGGTGTGGTTATTGTCTCGGCATAGAAGAGATAGATATGGAGGAGACTTATTCTTCCTGTTTCGTTTTAATAGTTTAGAAATTCACTCTAAAACTATCTCAAAAATGGAGAGATGGCTGCGCTTTCTATTTTGATAGTATAAAAATTCACTCTAAGAATGTTAGATCTTTGTCTCTGTTTTTCAGCCCAACACATTTCTATCCTTTTTTTATTTGTCTCTCACATTCAAAGTAACTAACCAAACACAACCTTAGTGATTTATTTTTGCGATGAAAAATGGGTTTTCTTGACATGGATTTCAGTCTAGCATTGGGGAAAATAACTTTGGTATTTTTGTTGTAATGTTAAACAAGTTTAGGACAGTAAATCAGCAGGTGCTTATGGATTTGAAGCAGGTATTGGATAACGACTTCAATGAGCCTAGTCGGCATCTTTTTGTAATTCTTTCCCTTCATTAGTTTATTGGTTTTTGGGTTGTTTATAGCATCCATAATATAGGAGTTTAAATTAAGGAATGGGGTCTTTTTAATGTTTCGCATTGATGATGTTTAGGTTGGGCATGCTCAGCTAAAAATTTGATGATCGGAACTGAGCTGAAACAAAATTATGTTCATTTTTGCCATTAAGAATTTCAATAACAGTTCTGGAAAGACATGTAATAAATTTGGTGTGATTGTTTGTGTGTGATTCTTAAATAAAAATTGGTTACTGTCTTGAAATAAGAGATGGAGATGGTGGGGATAGGGGGGGCATGTTTCTCTGTAACTCATGTTTTGAAATTGCAGAAATTAACTCTAAAACTATTGAGAGACAAATTTATTTTTGGCCTTTTTCTCTATCTTTTCAACTGCCCATTCTGTATGTCTCTTATCTCTTATATTCAGAATAACTAGCCAAATGCAACCTTAAACCTAGTGTTTTATATTCGAGAAATAAAATGGGTTCTCTTGACATAAACTTGAGCCTAGCGCTGGGGTAAATACCTTTGGTTTTTTTTTTTTTTGTAATGTTAAATGAGTTTGGGATAGTAAATTATCTGGTGCTTATGGATTTGAATCAGGTATTGGATAATGACTACAACGAGCCTGTTCGGCATCTTTTCCTAACTCTTGGTTGGCCTCTGTTTGTCGAAGCCTATAATATTCATGTTCTGGCTAAGTAATGGAATTGTATTAGATACTAATGAACTAGTTGCATATTATTCATGCACTGCCTTGCAGCATCTTTTGATAGCTTGATATTGTCTTTAAATCAAAACTAGATTGATTCACCATGAGTTTAATACCTGGATATAAATTGTTGACCAATGCAAAACATATTATTAGGATTTAGTTGTAGGAAATTTGAACAACTACAAACTGTTGAATCGACTCCATTCAGTTGGCCATGTTTGCTATCTTGATATGAGTTTGTTCCTCCATTTTCAGTACTGAGAATTGGCTGTTGATGTATGTTATTTCAGGGCTGCAAAAGAGGCACCACCAAAGGAACTGGAATCAAAGGCCCCTCACAAAGACATTCCGAAGGAGGATAAGCACTAGTGTCTTATCTCAAGGATATGCTGTTGTTGAAGAGATTTCCTAGTCATTCCTTTTAATTTCATGAATATGATGGGTTGGTTACAATGAATCTATAGAATCGATGTTCATAGAGTCTTGAATTTTTTTAATTTTGTTTTATCCTTTATTCTTCAGTCTTTAGTATGCTGATATGTATCTGCCAGGAATTTAAACTTCGCTCATGATGTTGGTGAAGAAAGTTCTATTTATATTTCGGCTTCACCACTTAATGACTTTCAAGCCTCCTATTAGCCCTAAATCTTGACGATTCTGTTTCCTTGAAGATCTGTCAATTTATTTTTGCTGCTGATTGTAAGGGGGTGGGGTGTCAAGCTCTTTAGGGATTAGCTATTACTACTGCTGTAGCTGCCTCCCCTACATCCAAACCGAACTAAATTAGTTTTTTCATCTGTGCTTTAATCCATTACCGTTGCTTGAAATTTGGATTGAAAAAAAATGCAGGGAGGTGCTACGACGAATAAAGCTTGTTCCTTCAACTTGCATTAGTCGTGTGTGGCCTGTGTTCAAAGATGGACAGATAAATAGCTAGTCAATTGAAGCTGAAAGAACATGGTTTTCTTTGTTCTCATAACTTGGTTCTCTGGGTTTTCCTTTGATTTTGACAAGTGTGAGTGGCAGTTGCGTAATCGTATGGTAGTGCACTTGGTATTCAGGAACACTAACTTGTATCGGAGCGTGTTTAAGATTTTTATTTAAAATATTTTTTGGTTAAAAAAAAGTAAAACAATTTTTTTAATTTAAAGAAAATTATTTTTGATATCAATATATTAAAAATATAAAAAATTAAAAAATATATTTTTTTTAAATTATTTTAACTAACCGGCGTCGGTACAGTGGTAGGTGCATACATTTATTGATCAGAACCTAACCCAGTTAGCACATTTGAAATCTATTCAAATAGGCTGTGGGAAATATGGAGGTTCACGTCAATCGATTCCATTAGTTGGCTAAAAGTCCGTCTGCTGTGTTCATGGTTTGAAGGGAGGGAAAAAGAATGGATGTCGATGACTTGACTCTTCCATAATTATGGACTTTCGTTGTCAATCACCACAAGATCACCTCACTCGTGGAATCATGAAAGGCTGTGATAAAAATCATCTCTTTTTTCTTTTACTCTTTTCCATCTTCATGCGTTGATTAATTGTTGTTCTCGTCCCAAATTTATACCAAGAAATGTATTCAATCAGTGCTCACGCCATTTTACCTTATCCCATGACAGTTGGTGTTTGACTTCACGATAACTTCTGCATTTGAGGCTCATTATAGAGGCAAGGACCACAATTTTATACCGTGGGTCCTATCAAAATACACGATTTAATTGCAGTTTATGAAAAGCATCTTTTCAATGCTTTTTGTCCGAACACGGACGTAAAAAATACTACTAAAATATACTTGACTTCATGCTTCTTCGATAAGTGTATCCAAAAAAACCTTAACAATTCTCGGAACTCAACCTATGCACCTTCATCATCTTGAAATTGAAGCTAGGGGATTAAAAGAGCTCAACCTGGAAAGAGGAGTGCCAAAGGTAATTTTGCAGTCTTGCCTTGGACTTCTAGCTCTCTTCTAGCAATACACGAGTTGCCACCATCTCTCTCTCTCTCCACAGCCACCGCCCCTCTCTCGCTCTCCTCCATAACCACCACAACTCCCTCTCTCTCCTCCATAGTCACGGCAGCTACAACCTTTTGATCCTCCTCCCAGCCACCACAGGGCACTATTTCTGCACCATCATTACAGGAAGAACCACCTCAGTCTCCTCCACCCATTAGTATCAGTTAGTGACCCTATTGTCACAGTCAATCATGCTACTGTTAACGTATTACGTGACCACTAACATGAATTATAATTCACATCAATCAAACGCACCGTTTCAACATAAATTCATGGGCTAGCCTCTCTTGGCCAAACCCAATTCCACAAGAGCTGGACCTTTGGGCCTAATCCATTTAGTTGGATCAAGCCTAACTAGAATTTTTTTATTTAAACAATATAAAAATTATATTTAAAAAATAAAAAAAATGTGTAGATAGATAGAGATCAACATGATGAAATCGAAAGGCGTGTGATTTTATTTCACACCACAACCCTATTGCTTTTCAATTGATTATGAATCATAAACTTGCAACTGGATTTGGCCTTGAAATTAATATCTCTACAACATGTAGATAGAGATCCTGAAAATCAGTATGGATTGCAGATGTTGTTCCTAAATCAAATAGCAAGAGATCGCAGAGACCTTCATGTATGAATTTAGTTCGTGATGGAATTGCAAGTAGTTTGGTGAGAGAATAAAAATAAGTGTTTAATTTACTTCAATTATTAATTATATTTTATTATTATGATTATTAAATTTACAATATTTATAAAAAAGTATATATGTCTCCTTTAAAGTAATTTTACATGCTAACAGCAATTTAAAAATTATGGTAACCAAACACATAAAACTATTTTTCATAAATTTTAAACTTAACCACAAATTTAACCAAACAATTTAATTTTAGTTATAAATTATAACAAAAATTATTTTTCATGAAACTTTTTTTTTTCAACTATAACCCTCTTGTCAAACAGGCTATAAAATTCAAAACCACCCCGCTGCTGCTTAGATAAGTCTCAAGGTGGAGCACCAAATACTAAATGTGTATCGTAAATATTTTCGATATTTCAAGACCATTGACTATATAAAAGGAACCAGCAGCTGCTTCAGCAATATCGGAAGGGTGGCCGAGGGCCCTTTTTGAGGAGCTCGTCACCCGCTGGGCTCACTGGAAACATTCCATTGTAGTCATCTATAGCATCCAAAACATAAACTGTTCCTACTGGGAAAGATGGAAAGCACCAAGTGGCGCAAATCGATCCATGAAGTCTGTTTGTCGAGTTCACAGAAGAAAGAGGAGAGCATGGTGTTTCAGTTGATGAGTTGACCATCAGATTCATGGCTGATCCTTTGGTTTTCTGATGATGCAAAATCACCATGATGAGTTGACTTGCGGAAGCAAGCTTGACTGCTTGAGGGCTGCTTGATTGTCTATTTATTGATGTCTTTTACTTGTTCAATTATTTCCATCCTCGGAGGTTCAAAGTATGATGGCTTGTTTGATCATCATAGACGCCCAACTGCTTGCCTTGGCTATTGATTTCTAGACATTGCTTCTGCTTCACCATTATTTGTGGAACACCGAAGAACCAAACTAACGAAAAACATAATATTTAATCATCTAGAAGACAGGAATAAGGTTGAAAAAAAAAGACAATGCATGGAAAATATGCAAATGGCAAGAGAGAAGATGGATTGAGCAGCCAGTCAAGCTAAGTGGACTGGAATATTTAATTTTTTTTTTCAATTAAGAAAACCACATTTTTTTTCTGGAGAAAATCATGGGCTGGACTTTTTTTTAGTGAATATGTTATGTAATAGTTCAGAATATATGTAATCAATTATATTTGATTAATTCATCTAGAGTAAAGATAAAGTTCATGAAACAATAACAAATGTTGGCCTTGGGCTGGACCCGGCCCGACCTAGTTGGATGGGCCAAGAACAGGTCCAACCTAATTGCACCATAAAGGAAAAGGAAAAAAAAAAAAAAAGAGGTGTTGTGTGCACTGCTCACATATTGCGTGAATAGCACAAAGTGAATTAATGAATTCTTGCAATGTTCACGTGTTACGTGAACAGTAACTAGATAGTTGACTGACAATGACGAGAGGCTCACCTATCACTGTCTCCAGGTAGAGAAAATCGAGGTGGTTTTTTCTGTTGTGACAGCATTGGAAATTATTACTTGTGGTGGCCGGGAGGAGCATCGAAAGGGTGCTACTAGGTTGTCCTGCTACAGCTACTGATTAGCATCAGAGCTATGGGAGAAGACTAGATTGGTGCAAGTACTGTCGGTGAAGAAGCGAGGTTGTGAGTGCTGAAGAAAGAGCTGTTGTGCTTGTCGATGATTGTTGCTAATGGAGGAAAAACAGTGTTATTGACGTGGGTGTTTTTGAGAGAGAAAACTATCAATCGAAAGAGAGAGTGAATTGTAACTGCATTGTGGAGAGGGAGGTTGCTACCAGTGGTCCTACTGTTTTTTGTGGTTCCCTCCACCTCATCATGCATGAAATAGAGGAAGGTGGGTTGATGATCGTTATGCATGAAATATGTGTTTTAGGGGTAAAACATCTGAAAAATGCTTTTCATAGACTGATGTTTATCCTCAATTTTTAGTAGGTCCCATAGTTATAAAATCTATGGGACGAGGCTAACCAAATACCTTAACTCTGTGGTTAGCCTCAACCACAAAAAGTACTGTAAAGTCAAACACTCACTAAGAGTGAACATGAATTGGAATTGCTGTGATGAGTGCATATTATGTTCATTATTTTATCAGATGAAACAATTGCTGTTGTAAATTGAGATTCATGGAAATGATGAGCTAGTTTGGTATTGTAATAATGTTTGTTTTTCAATATAAATTTTACCTGAAAATATATTAAAATAATTTTATTTTTTATTTTTGATATAAGCACATGAAAATAATCTAATAGTACCTACAAAAATAATTTAAATGAAATAAATAAAAAATTGTTTTTTTTCAAATGAGCTTTCTAAAAGAAAACACAAGCAGGCTTGATATGTACACCAGATTGACTCGCAAGATAATTCCATACAGAGATTTCACCTATATGTATGGAAAAGCTCACATGATAGTTATGTAAGTGATATTTAGATTTGAGATTACTAAGTTATTTTATATAATGAGTATTATGCTTTGATCATGATTTCGAGCAGTCCTAATTAAAAGTAACATATAGGCATATATTGAGTATAACATAAACTAAATAAAGATATTCGGGTAATCAAGAGAGAATTCAATAATTCATTATCCTTTATAAACTAGAGAAACTATCTCATCCGTTCTCAGATAATTTTTTTCCCCAATGAATTTCTCCCTTTTCTCAATACACCTAATAAATGAAACACGAAAAAAAAAATTATGGACCAATCTAAAAATCACAAGGGGGGACCAAATTGAATATTATTATTCATATTGAAATTAATATATCAGCTTTCATCCATTAAAATTTTATTCTCCATTGCAAATAATATATTTGTGCTTATTTGGTAGTGTGATTGTAGTTGTTTTAGAAAATACTTTTTGTTTAGAAATATATCAAAATGATAAAAAAAAATTATTTTTTAAAAATTATTTTTGATATCAACACATGAAAATGATATAAAATTCCTAAAAAAAATTATTTTAAAATAAAAAATAAAAATAATTTCATTTTAAATTTTTCAAAAGCGCTTCACAAACGCATTCCCAAACCGCCAATTAGTAAAAGAGCTAAAGGTGATCGGTGATAACCTGTTCACGGACTGTTCACGCACACCTAGATCCACTGTGGACTGGGGTGCGTGATCTACTGTGTTTTTTTTATATATATATAGGCTTCTTTTTATTTTTTTTAAACCAGGATATCCGTAGCAGCTTACATGCACAACGACTAATCTCCGGATCTATTTTTTTAATATATTTTTCCTTGTTTTTCTTTCCATTTATATATATTTTTTGTTTTTTTATGACCGGGGTATCCAGATTAGTTTACGCGCACAATGATTTTTTTTCTCATTGCTATTTAAAAAGGTACTTTCCCCTTGCACTTTTTTTTTTTTATAACCGGGCTTCCTTTTTTTTACAGTAATTTTCACTGTTTAGTACTGTTTGAAAAGGTGTTTTCTGTTTTTTTAAATGGAATTTTTATTTGTTTTTTTTAAACCGGTGTATCCATGGCAGCTTATACGCATCACGATTAATCTCTGGATCAACTTATTTATTAACATGTTTTTTTTCCCTTTTTTTCCACTTATGCATTTTATTTCATGACTGAGGTGTACGAGTTAGTTTATGCGCACCACGACTTTTTTCTCATTACTGTTTAAAAAGATGTTTTCCCCGTACACTTTTTTTTAATAACCAGGATTTCTTTCTTCCTTTTTTGTTTTTTTAATAAACAGGATCTTTTTTTTTTTTTAATAACCGGGGTGTCCAAGTCAGTTTTTTTTTCCTTTTAACCGGGTTTTTTTTATATATTTTTTTAACCGGGATATCCTTAGGAGCTTACATGCATCAAGACAAATCACTATATTCATTATTTTAAAACATTTTGTTCCTTGGTTTTTTTTCCACATATACATTTTGTTTGTTTTTTTCATGACTGGGGTATTCGGGTTAGCTTACGCACAACACAACTTTTTTTCTCATTACGGTTTGAAAATGTGATTTTTTTTTTTTTTTTTTAACTGGGCTTCTGTTTTTTTATAATGAGGTGTTTAGGCTAGCTTACTCGCACCACGATTAATCTCTGGACCCACTTTTTTTTTTAAAAAAATCTTCATATTTTTTTTTCAATTATATTTTTTTTGTTTTTTATAACCGGTGTGTCCAGGCTAGATTAGGGCACAACAATTTTTTTTCCCACGTATATTTTTTTTTATCTCTAGACCCATGTTTTTTTTCCTATTTTTTCCCCAAGTATACATTGGTTTTTTTTTTTTATAACCGGAGTGTCCAAGACATTTTATGTGCGCTATGAATAATCCCCGGAACTATTTTTTTTTTAAATAATTATGTTTCTTTTTTCCACTTATAATTTTCTTTTTTATAACCGGGATGTCCGGGTCAGCTTACGGACATCACGACTATTATTTTATAGAAAGGCTAAAAGAGATCACAATTTGAAACAATAATGAACAATTATTTCAACTGTGGTTTTCGCTTTTCATTACTATTTAAAAAAAAAAAACCTCTTTTTTTATATGCTTCTTACATGATTCTTATTTCTATCTATGTTTATATGTACATATTCTTATTTTTTTCCAGTTTATTTTAATTCTACTATTATTAACATTTTTTTAATGATTAAATTTTAATTTATATTGATAATCATTCAAAATAATAATGATAATTATTTATAATATTTTTTTTCCTTATCAACATGTGAGACTAATTATATATTTTGAAATTTATTTAATATCACCACCTTAATATATATATATATATATATATATATATATATATATATATATATATATATATATATATATATGATCTATTTGGCAGTAATAATATTCAATCATTTTTTGATGAAAAAAACCCTATTTTTAATAGATTTTATGCATTATAATTTTACTGATTAAATATTAAAATAATAAAATATAATACATATATAATTAATTAATTTTTTATACATATAAATAACGCATAGCACGGGAAAGTGGCTGGTACTAATCCTATTAGACAAAGTCGGCAGGCGCTGCCAGAGCGCAGTGACTTCATCACACGTGCTGGCATTTGCAATGTGCGCTCCATAAAGTTGTTTTGTCATTTCTTTCAATCTCTAGAATTATTTGAGTATCAGATTTGATCCCTCAAGCTTTTATTGTTTTATATTATAAAGTTAAAATTTATTTTATGAAATTGAGCAGAAATATTATTATTATTTTTTTATATCATGGGATCCTCAAATAAATCTATGCAACTGAGATGAATTATCAGGTTTAACAAGGAGGATCAAAGATGGCTAAAGACTTGTCTAGAGTTTAGAGTTTGCTGCTGTAATTGTTTAATCCAATTAAGTAATTTTAAATTGAATATTAATTAAAAATTGGTTTTGTTTCTCGAAATGGTGAGCAGCCAATATCAAGTCAAACAAAACGTCCATTGGTCTGTAGATGGATTAAACAAAACATTAAAAAAGAAAAGAAATGCAAAGTGAATCCACAATGTTTCCTCTCAGAATGCATGGCTGAGCTATTCTTTATATTATTTTAATAACATGCTTGGTATGCTGCCATGAGAACTCAAAGAAGAATCGCTTTTTCATGACAAGGATAATATTTTATATGGCAAAAATAAATCCCTGCTTTTTTTAATTGCGATCAGAAAATATTTATGAAAAAAAATAAAATAAAATATTTTAAATTAAAAAAATTAATGTTTTTAAATTATTTTGATGTGCTGATATCGTAAATAATTTTTAAAAAATTAAAAAAATATTATTTTAAATAAAAAATATTTTAAAAAATAATCAAAATAAACACAAAGCTGTTGATGAGTAAAAAAATATTCTCGATGTTGGAGTACTTGAAGAAGAAGAAGCTGTGGATGAGTCAGCTGCTCCGTCAACAGAGACAGAAGATGGTCAGTCTGAACACGAATTTGGCTATGTACTCTCATTATGAAAACGAGCACAGAATCGCGACCAAGATCATGTCCATTTTAAAATAAAATAATATTTTTCACATAAAAAACTAGTGTGGAGGCAGCCACCCAGCACAATTGCCAATATTACACGATATACTCGAATAACTCAGTTTTTTATTGTGTATTGTGAGTATTGCGAATGATTTTACTGTGAATTTTAACAATAATTTTGAGTCGATTTACTCTATGTCAGGTTATTTTGGATCACGGTTTGTTTTATGATATTATCTAAAAATAAAAAGCTTCTTATTTATAAAAACTCAAATTATTATTTATTACAATAATAAAATTATCATTTTACTTTAATATCAAAAAATTTTAACCTTTAAAACAGAAGATATTTTATAATTTTTCAGGGGATACGGATGATATTTTCTGATTTGTTGCACAATGAAATAACGATTTAACCTCCCTAGACAATAAAAACTGTCATTTGAAATCGGGGATATTTTCAAATTTTTCAAGAAATATATATATAATATTTCTGAATTTATTGCAAAATAAAATAATGAATTTAACCTCTCTAAACGGCAAATAAATGAATTGTTTGGGAGTTTATTTAAAATTGATTTTTTTTTCTTCAGAAAAATAAAATTATTTTTGATATTTTTATATTAAAATAATCTAAAACTATTAAGAAGATTTAATTTAAAATAAAAAAAATTTAAAAAATATTTTGAAATATAAATGGTGAAAATCACCTTCCAAGAAAAGAGCCCAAATCCGGTTTTGCTTCTCTTACAAGTGCAGAAAAGACAGGTACAGATATGGAACACGTTTGGTCAAGATAAGGTTAATCATTGTCTCATGTCATACGTTGCGGCCATTAATTTCTGCAGTGTGACAAGTTAACAGCTGGTCATGCATGCAGCCTTAGAAAATTATGCTGCCATCATCGACATGAACTTGGTGTTTTTTATTTTATTTTTTATTTATTTTTTGTTATTTACACCTAAAGTGAAATAAATCTCGAAGAATTCAAGCCAGGTATTCTTGGGTTTAAAAAGAAAATGGTGCAAAAAATACAAAAGTTTTCAAGTAACCTTTGACTTTCCTCTCTCCACACCGATTCTGGAGCTGCAATTTAGTACCAAAGGCAACACGAAAATAATTTTCTGTCTATTTATTTTGATAAATAAATTAAGATTCTCCTATAAACACATAGAAATATAATTTCATGCTGTGTTGTCGCGTGAATATTGATGGACTTTTCAACTAAATTATGCTCAATTGACAAAGCAAATGTAAGAGATTCAAGGGAACAGGCATGTTCTTCCCGTCAACCTGCTTTTCTTGTTCTTTTTTTTTTTCTTTCGATTTTTCTGCAATTATTATTTAAAATTAACTTCTCCACTCTTATCTATGCCCTCACATTCATGATTTTTATTTTAAAACATGCAATAATCTAAGTATAATTAACATCTTATGTTTTATAATTTAACTTTCATATTCCATCTCCTATTTTTTTTCTTTAGAAAAAACAGTTAGAAACTTTATAATTAACATTTTTTATAATAATTATTAGAATCAATTGAGTTTTTTGTGTTCAAGATTTACTTTGTTATTTTCAGAATCTTTGCTATTATAATAATTATTACAATCAATTTAGAAATCATTTGTTTTATTTTCAGAATCTTTGCTATTATAATAATTATTACAATCAATTTAGAAATCATTTGTTTTATTTATAATGGTGTTTTTTACTCTCCACCCAAAAAATTTGCCTTGGGTTCCAATCATATAGAAGTCTTTTCACACTGCGCGTTGCCCCCTTCATCATTGCACTATTCATTGTAATAATTTTTTTTTAATTTCATCCCTTAATAATTTACTTGTTATAGATCAAGTTTCATGGTTTTTCATGGTTTATTTTTTATATAATTATTTTGGTCTTATAACTCGAATCATGTATTTGATAAATTAACTCAATTTTTTTATCTATTTTTAATTGGTATTTTTTTATAATTTCAATTTTTACCATTGGGTTGATTAAAAACTAGGTTTCATGATATGTTTTAGTTTTTTTCTATGAGGTTATTTCAATTTTATAATTTGGATTGTAGGTTTTGCAAGTTACCATGGGTAAACTAGGGCCATTTTATTGCATCCTGTTTTTATATTAATTTATTTTCAACTTTATCATTCAATAATGATTTTATTGAAAATTGATCTTCATAATTTATATTAATTTTTTTACGGTATTATTTGAGTCTCATAATCTAGGTCACGAGTTTAGAAAGTAATCCTGAGTTGACTCAAGTTATTATTATTATTTTTTTTAGGTTATCCTAGTTTTTCAAATAAGGTTATGAGTTTGACAAATTAACATTGCTTAACTTGGATTTTATTTTTATTTTTTTTCTCAATTCCATCATGAATTTATTGGGAATTAGGCTTCAATATTTTCTTTAATTTATTTTTTATAATGTTTTATTGGCGAGTTTGACACGTTAACTAGAGTTGATTAAAGTCTTTTTTTTATTTTTTAATTGATTTGAAAAAAAAAAACTATCTTTCAGCATAAAATTGATTAGAAATTGAGCTTTATAATTTATTTTGATTTATTTTATAAGGTTGAAAAAAAACTATTTTGATTTGTTTTATGAAAGTGATAGGCTTGTGTCATGAATCTTGTTGATAAGTCATAATAAGGTTATGCTTTTCATAATTCCTCTTTCTATTAAAAATACTTTCATCTACCAAGGTGCCTCACAAAATCATATTGATCTCGAGTAGGGTTTTATTATGTTGATTAAGCTTCTTTTTATATCGCATTTGAGTAGGGCCTTATCATAGTTTTATGTCCTAAATCGATCCAATATATTATAGTTTTAATATTTTAAAAGAAAATGATGTTAGTCTTGAATTTTTTTTTAAAAGATTGTTAAGAGAAAATGAGCACTAGTGTTAGTGTTTACCTGTATTAAGTTAAATCCCGAAACCATCACAGAAAGGAAATAAAAGAGAAGAAAACGAGGGAGAAGATAAAGGAAGGAGACTGAGACAATATTGCGCGATGAGCAATTTCGATTCTCGATCTTATCGAACCTTATCTGAATTATTATTTACATCATACAATCCCACAAATGTGAAAGAAAGAAGTGAAAAGTAAAGAAATTGACAGATTACAACACTTTAGTAAACTAAAGAACATAAGTTTTGAGTTTGCTCTCCAGTCATTACTTGAGATGTGAATCCAGCCTTATTAACTTATGGAAAATACACTACTTCTTGATATATATCTATATATATATATATTTGTTACAAATTAAGCATACATGGTTTTAATAAACCCTATTCTTGGATGATCACTTGATCAGAAGGGAGTGTAAACTTGCATCTGGCTCAAGATATGCTCAAAATTATCATTTGGCTTCTCGATAGGATGGGTGTGCATTCCTTCGTAGGTGGTCACTACAACACCTTCGTCTCTGGTTAGGCGTTGGACTTGCTTCTTCACGTCGCACCCTTGATACGTGCATCGATAATAGCTCCTGAAAATGAGAAATTACAATCAGTCTGCTTCCTCAAAGTCACTCTTGCTGATGTTAAAATCGAGAGTTATTGAGCAATAAATCCCGAGGTGATGATCACCTGTTAATTAGTAATCAAGAAAAGCTTATATATATTGGAGTAAAATTGTTGAAAATCCTTCGGGTTGATCTTCTTATAAACCCTTGCAATGATAAGAAAAGCTGATCACTTTGTGTATGATTTCATCATAAGGTATAAAAGTTTCATAGTTATTTTGAATAAAGTCAATTAGTGTGATATATACTTGAAATCAAATCATGCTAAGCAGTGTTTAGTTGTCTCTATAGCTAAAAAAGTTTATATATTTGTCTCTTTTAATTGCTCTATGATCATACTAACTAAGCATGATCATTTGTTGCTGCAACTCCTCGATTTAGACCTAAGAGGAAGGATAAAGAAAGAAATATGTATCTCTTTAATTACATAACCTAGCCGTTTCAGTTTGTCTGGAGATTTAAAGGGGTGATTTATATATTTTCTTTGATGCAGTAATTAGATGATAAATGTATGGCCTTCATCTGAGGCTGGGTCTAGGGTATATATAGCCATCAAAATGTAAGTGCCTGAACTTACCTGATCAGCAAACAAAGTGTCAGTATTTTATTAAATTACTTCACGCATCCATGTGATTTATACAAAAATATCCTGAAGGAACTTAAGTAGTCTCTCACTCTTCATTGTGCTAGTGTTTCAATTCAAGTTTAGGCAAGGAATAAATGTAAGCTTATGTTAATTAACACAGGATTGGGTGTGTTTTTTGATCAATGATTTGATTGTGTTTTACAGTTGATCTTCTTCTATATGGAGTATTTATAAATGATCAAAGCTCTCCTGGGATTTAATCTTGTACGATTCATAGCACAAAACATCCTTTTCTTGATCCACTATGCAATGCATGTAGACACATCAATGGAGGGCATTCTTCTATTAAACTTACCATGTATCAATAATTATGTATACATTGAAAGAGAGTAGGTTTAAACAAAAGAAATCTGCAATCCTTTTTCTCTTTTTCTACTAAGAAATCTGTAATCCTTGAAAATTCAATTTGATGGTTGAATCCCTTGATCTCATTTTACAATAAGAGTGGAGGGAGAAGGGGCTCGGCAAAAGGAAGGAGAAACCCTAAACCAAACTAATTATTAAAAGGATCAGAAGATATTTGCACTTTGAAGGATTATTAAAGTATTAATGCATGCGTGTATCAAAGTCTCTCATCCATAACCCTAATCTGAAACGAAGATTTTACCTGAACACTGTCTCATATCTAGTGGAGATCCAGGAGGATCTTGCTTTCGGCCAAGCCGCAAGATAAAATTGCTAGTGGGGTCTAGTGAAAATTTAATTGCATAATCATCATATTCTTAAGAAGAAGAAGAAAAAGAGAGGAGAAAAAACAAATGTGATTATCAAACAGAAGTTAGACATAGCTACTAGAGAAATCAGTATATATATAGAGAGAGAGTACCTCGGAAATTTGTTGTTCTTCACTGCCTTTTGTCCATACTTCCTCCATCGATAACCATCATCAAGTATATCAACTTGACTCCTTGTTTGAAAAGCATATTTGGGCTTTCTAGTCTTCTTCTCCCCTTTCTTCTTGGCTGCTTGAGGCTCAGTTTCAGACCCGATTGCAAAGCTTGAACTTTGAGAATTTACGTCCTTATTAATTTCGGGTGATGTTCCTGGTACTGGGTGTTGATTGTCTGTCTTCAATCCCAAGAACCCACCCGAAGTATCAGCTTGAAAATTATGAAAAACATGGGAACTATTTGTCATGCTTGAAGAGACAGGGTAGTTTGATGATCCTGTCGACGAAAAAGGAAATAACATTTGGAACTTTTCCATGGAAAAACCAGCGCTTATAAGAGAAGAGGAGCAGCGGAAGAAGGAAAAGGGAAGGTCTCAAGGGGTAGAGAATACAATATAAAAGGGGAGGGGCGGCTTGGTGGCTAAAAGCCACAAAATAAAAATAATAATAATAATAATCGATGATCAATTAATGTATTCAAATTAAAAAAAAAAACAAATTCCAGAGAGATATTCAGTATTTTATATATATATATATATATATATATATATATATATATATATATATATATAAAAGTGTCGTAAACGGCACGAAAATTGCTCCAAGGAAAAAAGAAATTGAGCTGCTTCATTAGCGGGTTGATTAGGAAAAGTAATGTGGAAAATAAAGGCGGCTTCATCATTATGATCAAGACATTAATTTGTACGGTGATTAATAATTCAATACATTACTTAAAATAATATTTTGACCTACCCTTCTGAATTTCAATGTCGATAGTTTTGTGTTTTGGAGGAGCAACCAAATGAATTATAATTAAAAGTTTTAAGAAGTTCTTTTAACTATTTCCTTAAGAAAATAAAATAAGAAATTGCCCTGCTATTCTATAGTTTAATAAAAAATATATTTGTCTATTGAATTTTAAAAAATTATACTTTGTTGTCTGCTTATCAATCTATTTATCCTATAGTTTATTTTATAATCATGACAAATATAACCTGTAGCTTTCAAAAAACATATAGGTAAGTGCAACTTCAATAAAATTGGAAGATGTTCGAATTTATTTTTCTTATAGCAATTGAGTTTTTTTTTTTTAATTTAATATAAAAAACACAAATATAAAATTATGTGCCGACTAATATTTAAATTGATTTCAATAAACAGGACTGGGTATTGCAAGACGACTCACGTGTGATAACTTTTTTTGGCTTTTGTTTGGTGGGAGCAAAAGGTCGCTATGGTGCATGTCTGCGTATGATGGCTGGCTCCCGTAGTTTCCATGAAAGTGCTTCAATTTCCCTCGTGGTGAATGCATTTGCCTCCAATAATTTTCTATCCTCTTCCACAAAAGTAACATGAATTGATCTTGCGATTGGATTAGGTTTGATACTCAACTGTTTAACATTGATGACTCGAAAGGATCTCTAAGAAGATGATATTGTTTTTTTTTTTTATTTTTATTATTATTATTATTAACGCGGGTGCCAAGCAAATATCTCACTTAAAAGTTTAATATTGTAGATGAGATCCCAGAATATGATTTATATTATTCTCTAATAGTGGGTGTTAGGACCAACTTGGGTGCACATCGACTAATTTTACGTATTCTAAAATTAATGACCATGTAAGTCTCTAGTGGTTATTATATTAGTAGCCACAAGACTAAAACATGAGACCACAAGAAAAACAAACCCTTTAATTCAAAGCTTTTATCACTGGACCACTTGCTAGATGGTTAGAAGTTAGCATTGTTGATTTGTTAGTTCGAACACACAAGCGATAAACAATATTATGGCAGAATTTTCTATCCATATTTGTAGTAGTCTCGAGTGGTCATTTTACGTATCCTGAAATTAATGACCATATACGTTTCTAGTAGTTATTATATTAGCAGCCATAAAACTAAAACATGAAACCATAAGAAAAGCAAATCCTTTAATTCAAATTTTTTACCACTTGCTAAATGCTAAATGATTAGAAGCTAGCATTGTTGATTTGCTAGTTCGAACACACAAGTGATACATAATATTATGGCAGAATTTTCTATCAATATTTGTAGTAGTCTGACAATTTTAACACTACAAGATATTGAAGGTGACTGGATTCGAGCATCCTTCAAAAGAATTGCTGCAGGCCCTGAGATCTATTTATTTTTGCGCAGAGATACGATTAAATCAATTATTTCAAATTCTTGAGAGGAAAAAACTGTAGCATAAGCTCTGTGTGTGTGTGTGTGTTCTTCTTGATGAATCCAATCAGATGAATGGCTAGGATATCAAGAATATGCATGATTAAGACCTAGCAATCTTGGCTGCAATGCTTGAAACTAGTGATTTCCTTCTTTGGTTTTAAATATAGATCTTAATCTATAGGTCATCTTCAAGCATTGGAATTGCTGGAGGATTTTTCAAATACCTGGCAATTATTTTGATTGTTATAAATTCTCTTGAACACAGCATCAAAATGGTTGTAATCCTCTATTAACATATTGTCGGTACTAATCAAATTTTTGAATCTTTTCTAAAGAAAAATAATGTGCGTGTACACACACAGAGTCGTTAAAAAAAGATCATATAGTTTAAATACGTATGAAAAATATAATTTTAAAGATTCTAAAATAATTTTTTATAAAATATTTTTGGTGTTAACAGTAAATATATTCTTAGTTTTTCTGAGTCTAAATACTATACTCTTAGTTTCTTTTCAACTTTTTTTTATTCGTTCAACTTTTATTGAGATGAGCACGTGAGTTGTGGATCACAAGAAGAACATTAGGGTTTGAAATGGACAGGCATGCATGCATAGAGTCGAAGATGAATAATCACAGGCCTCTCTGTGGTCCGCTCAGCCCTTCTTCACATATGTGCAAAGTAAAGCAATTGTTGAATATCTCAAGAAGGGAAAGCAAAAACATTCAAACTTAGATTATTCAAACTCGATTTGAAGTGTCAAATACTCACACCCCTCGTCAGAATTGCAGGGTTTTTTTTTTTTTCTTATGAAATTGCTAGTTTGGGGAGAATTACAATGGCATCAAATTATGTGAAGAAGATCATGTTTTCTAATCGTGGGGAGGAGCTGAAACTTCTGTGGGTGCAGTCTTCTGGATTATCTTGAAAGGTCAATCCAATCACCCAAATGTCTCCCATCTTGCATCATAACATAGAAAATTGTATGCCAAGATGGATGCGTGGGGCTTAAGGCAGGGCACCACTAAGTTATATTAAAGTGATCAAGGTTTCTTAAATAATAAGAAAATATTAATTGGGAAATATATAATAATCTTCTCCCAACCATAACTGTTTGGGCATCATTTTTAGGACTCTTCAACAAAATTTACAGACATTCTACTTCGTTAGAAACTTCAACCCTAATGAGAACAAAATCTAAATGGTAATAGAGAAGAATAGGATCTCTTTCAACTCAATTCGGACCACAGAAATCATGCCGAGAAAATTCGTGACAGAAGCAGTTATGTCATGGAAGAGACGAAGTCAAATTCAACAATAAAGTGTTTTCTCAAAAATTCCAAACAAATAATAATAAAAAAAAGAATTAAATGAGACTAATAGTCGGATTCAGGCCATCAAAATAATTGAGACACGTGTGTCAGCATCACTAAATTACGTGTGCTTAATGTCTTAGGACAAAATATGCATTCCATTCATATCAAAGACAAAAGGTTCGAGGAAAAAGATGAAAATAAATTATAAAATTGTCAAAATAAAAAATGCATAAAGAATTTTTTTTTTTTTTTGGTTCTTATTGTCTCGTGGGAATAATTAAATACTATCCTAGGCAATCTTTTAAATTGATTAATTAAATACACCATAGATTCTTCTTTGAAAATTGGCCTTTTCTTTTTTGTTTTTTTCCCCTCTGTCACATTTGTTTGATGTTTTTAAGTAAGAAATTGTTTTTTAAAATATTTATTTTAAAGATATATTAAAATAATATTTTATTTTTATTTTTTAAATATTGCATATCTACTAGTTTAATTTACTATACGACTGTGTGATGTTGTTTTTGCATTATTTTCATCCTCTCTTTTTTATATATATTTCCAAAACAAAAACATTGTTAGCACATTCTTGAGAATTTAAAGAGTTTGATCAGATTTTATAATTTGATCAGGGGGTAATTTAATGAAATATATTTCCAAAATCATTTGTGGTATTATTAGTAAAAAAAACAAAAATTGAAGTATTCTCAAGTGCTTGACATCTCAAAATTTACAAGCATACGACTTTGCTAAGAACTTCAATTGTGATGAGAAAAATCTTCAGGGAATCTATACATTCACGTTTGTTCTCAAAAAAAATGGTGTGATGATAAATTATTTATGATATAAAAAAATCAAAACCCCGAGAATAATTATTCACCTTTTTTTATTTAGAAATAATAAATATATTATAGCAATTTATATACTTTTCTTAGGTATTAGTTATTACCCGCACACACAGTACTGATTCCAAGGAACAGCTGCCATTGTTGAAAAACAACCGCGGCATTGTGAAAAGCACGAAATGACAAGGACGGAGGGGTTGGGTTTGGAATTTTCCACTCTGTGCTGTACAACACTGTTGTCTGGGTTGCAACAACCGATGGGATCGTGAGATATGCATTTCGTTTGAGCTTGATTGAAGCAGTAATGAAACCTTTAATGGCGAAATGGAGCACTGGTGCTTACCTTATTCGCTGCCTCTAAATTTCTGAGATTATCATCATGGTCATCTTGTTTATACAAAACATGTTCTCTGTTCCAGTTTGACCTTAATGCTCATGCACAGTACTACCCATTCAAGGGGCGGTTGAGATTTCACGAGGGGTGGCACAAATTAGTCTCCCTTAATCATTCTCTAATCTGAAAGTGGACAGAGTGCAGGCATCAGACAGCCGATTAGCCTTTTCTCCAGATCGTCTTTGAAAGTTGAAGATGATAAAGATCATGTGTTGTTCTTCCAGGAAAGTGTGGATTATGGAGCCTCGAGTGTATATCATCTCGAACACCAGCACCTGTTCCTGGATTCCAGAGCATAACCTCAAAGTCCAATCGATTAGAGTCCACCAAAATCAAGTTTGAATTGAAACTCAAAAGGTCAAGAAAGAAAACAATTTTTCCTAATCCTCATGTTAATCCCTCCGGTAATAGAGCCAAAAGTGATTTGCTCCTACGTTAATTATCTCATGGTGGGATCCAACACAAAAGATTACAAGAAATTGTAAATGCAGCAGCCTTGGATTAGGATGGTCAGCCTAAGAACCAACCCAAATTTTAATCTTGATGAGCATAAACTACTGGTTCAAGATTACCGTCATGTTTCAATAATGGGGATGCAGCGACACTGATTGGCTTGTAGTGCATTTGGTAAACCTGCAAAATTAAAAACCTTGAAGTCGATTGTGGGTCCCAACTCAAGCTGTCTGTCAAATGATCGGAAGAGAAAATTCTTACGGTCAAATTGAAATTTATAACATGATTACGTTATTTTCAAAATTATTTTTTATTCATAAATATATTAAAATAATATTTTTAAAACAAAATATATTTTTAACAACGAAAATAATCTAAAAACATTTAAAAAATTAATTTAAAAAAAAAACATAAAAAAATTATTTTATTTAAAAAAAAAAAAACACACTTCTAAAACAAATATCAATCACCTGTAAACCTGATAAGGTATATGTGGGGACAGAACAAGAGGAAAATCACTTTTGTCATTGACCCCTTTTACGTCATTTTATTTCAAGCTTAGTAATCTTAAAAAAAAAAAATTATTATTATTTAAAGTTTATTTTGGATAGCATAACATCACAACCATATCATGTCAAAATAATATAAAAAGACCAATATTTTTAATATAAGGGAAAGAAATAAAAATAAAAAAAGTTGTTCAATCAGGATTGTAATGAAAATGGGAATTATTAATATATTAATGTTAAGAATGACAGGCAGTTCATAATATACTTGGGAAGACCGGGGTCTTTTTTGCCTGGAGATGGAAGTCACACATGCAAGAAACATAAATAACCAGCAGCTTCACAGGCATACTTTTGACATGCCACTCATGATAGTAAACGACCAAGCATTCACAAATTCTCGAGGACACGTCTTTTCCCTTCCAAAAACTGATTGACTGAATCGCCCCCATGATTCCCTTCTTGCTCCAGATTTTGCTCCAGAATTCACTCCTACATGTATGAGCGCATCCTAGGCCTTGTCAAGGACTGACCCCCGTCAACAAATATGGTTGTCCCTGTCATGTATCTTGAACCATCACTGATTAAGTAGATGACAGTTGATGCTATATCCTTCTTGGCATCAAGCCATCTCTGCATCGGCACTACCTCTTTCACCAACTTCTCTGCCCTCTCCTTCCCTTCTGAAACAGGGTATGCATCTTCTAGGTGCAAACCACGAGCGATTCCATTAACCCTGATCTTGTACGTTCCTATCTCCATAGCCGAATGCTAGAAACAATAACCAGAAATGCTGGTGTAAGAAAAAATGTTCTTTCATGATATGACAAAAACAACAATGCATCAATAATGTGATGAACTGCAAACCATCTATGCTCCAAGTTATTGCTCAAGATTGAACTCAAAAGATGCTTGAAAACAAAACCTTGAGTGCCCGTTCAATGAAGCTGTTACCTTACTTCGCATGACTTGCATTCATATGATGTATCAGAAGAAGAAAGATGATGTTATTTTCATGATCTAGATCCTAGACTGACAAAATGGATTCCATTATTCCAATTACTTGAGTCCAACTTGATTTCTGCTTTGCCATTCAAAAGTAATTGTTTAGGAGAGCCTGCAAAATAAACCATTTTTTCTATGTCCAGAACAATGTTACAGAAAACTAAACCAATCCATTTGTATTAACAGGAGGCTTCTTTGATAAATTATTTAGTGAAGAAAACAACCTAATTCCTAATAATGTAATCAAACCATCCAGTAACATTGATATGAAATTGGCCATTATTATCATCCAACACAAAGTTCACCATGAAATTTATTTCCATTATCCCTTTCCTTACCCCCTCAACCAGCATTCCTGGTAGTGTCCTAACATAGGAACACCTTCTTCTTCACACCAGACCGCTTCTCACCATGCATTAATTTCTTTATATAGCACATGAAAAGAGAGAATAAGGCATGATATGAACTCGAACAAAGACAGCTAGAAACTCCATCATCACAACTAAATGAAGATGCATAGCAAATGCAAAGGCAGGTCAAGACACAGGCTTCAGGAATTCAAGGTGTTCGCTAGGTTTGATCTCACTTGTATCCTTATGATAGTGAGCAATCATGGCCCAGGACCCTAACAGAACTGCAAGGAAACAAATATAATTATGATTAAATACTAATGAGTTCACTTACTCTAACTAATTGTTGTATTCCTGCTGAACATGAACCATATGCAGCAGCCCCAGGATACAGTCCTCTCTCAGCTCCAATTATCGAGGTCAAGAATATAATGGAGCCTCCTGATTTAAAGTCCTGCATCTTTTTTCCAACTGCCTTTAGCAGAAACCATGGAGCCATAAAATTTATTTTCACTATCTTTTTGAACTCATGTTCTGTTACTTGCAGAGGTTCTTGGATCTTTCCTGTAGCACAAAATTAAAAGTAATAAATTCACTTTCTTGCTTCCAAGTTCCCACTTCACTTCATTTCACAAACCTTGGTATAACAAATATATAAAGCTGATAAAGTTGATTGGAAACAAGAAATTAATATATATATATATATATATATATATATATATATATATATATATATATAAAAGTGGCTTCGAGTCTTTCCCATTTTCTATCCTAGAATCATCTCCACAGTCAACTCCAAGAAAGAAGAACTATTTATTTAACACTGAAATAGCAAAGAAGAGAGCCCCAAGTGGACAGGCCAGAGGTGAAGCTTCCTACTTCTAAAAAAATACAGGATGGATATAGAGGGATTCAAGGCAAACCTTCTACTGAACCAAGAAGAAAAACATGACACGATGGAGAATAATGGTTTGATAATTTCAGATTACACATTTCTTAAAAGATGCTAACATACGTTCCCAGTATAACCTATGCCAGCCAAACTACAGCAACAACAGTATATGTACCAGCATATCTGATATTATTCTTCCTGTTGAAAAAAAAGGGGGCAGGGGGGTTAAAGCAACAAGATTATAATATTAAGACACAAAACAAAGATCATGCACAAAGTTCTCACAAATACACAAGGCATTATCTACTCTCACTGCCTGTAACTCTTATACGGAAAGTGGAACCCTCTCATCTTATAAACACACATAAAGAGCACACCTCTCAGCTCAACTCCCATGCATGTAGCTCTCACATTTTAGACCACACACGCATATGATCCAAGCATTCTATACTAACATAAGTCAGAGACAAATCCAGCTCCTAAGGCACAGCTAGATGTGGAGATAATGTTCAATTTTGTTAAAAGCAGCTCTCAATCCATTGGCTGCAACTTGGTTTCAATGTTGAATTTACACACTATTACAGCTTGCTATTGCAAGCAAGTTCAACTGATACCTGTCTTTACTTCACAGAGTTGGTGTCGCAACCATGAAGCACAATGCAACTAATAGTACAAGAGACCAATTAGACTAGAAGTGTACAATTTCTCTACCAGCTGTGTTGTAACTGAATTCATTTTTTATAATATAACTCAAGACCTCACCCATTATTACTTCGTAAGAATACTGTTGAGCTATAAGCCAATTGGTATAACTAATATTACAAGGGAGTACTTTAACAACAATTATTTAGTCCTTCTGGGTTGGTACTCCGCTCACCAGAAAATGGTGGGGTTCCATTTTTATGTGAGTGGGAGAGCCTTAGAAATAATATCTAATATTTCCTAGCACGCTTTAGATATTATATGCTAGTATACATAGGGAACCAACCTGGGTTCAGTTTTTGTGGGGTGCTAGAATCATGAATGCAACATTACATATGTTTAGCTTTGTTCGAGTTACTGATTGAATTTCTGAGCAATTTTTCATTTCTACATTTTCAATGTGCAAAGTGCCTGTGTTTGCCCACATATAACTAGTGCTTAGTTTCTTATTCCTCCACTCTTGTATTTCTCAACACTTCCAACTCTTAGTATATTGCCACCACCCTGAATCACAACTATCCTACTTATGCAATGTTACCGCCACCCTGAATCACAACTATCCTACTTAAGCAATGTTACTATTCTAGATACCAAAACTACTGCCAGCATCATAGATGTATACATTACTCCTAGGTGCAGAAAGTCAAGACCAGCTGAAAGAGTAAACAATGTAGAAGGTCTGACCAAATTAATGGCAAGTAAAAAAAGGCAAGCATTGCTCCAATTCAAATGTAGCAATGCTCGTTCCTTTCGACACATTATGACTTATGTGCTTATATTCCTCGTCAACTCTTGAATAAATAAATTGAATGAATATTGTGACACTAAATATGATATTTGATTGTAATAAATCTATTAATGTCCTTTCCAGTATTGCCATTAAGCTTTGCCAATTCCTTCAATGCTTGGACAGAATCCAATGGTAACTTGAAGTTCACGATGAACAGGACACGAGCTTCAATATGGTTTCATCAGTACTTTTAGAACTCATTTGGTAATGAGCTGCAGTCGCATTAAAAGTGAACGTGCAAGAAAGGGTCCAAAATCTGCTGACTTTTGGTGAAGCATCAACACTAAAATCTATTTTCAAATGCAGGTTTCACCAAAACTGATGCAGTTCACAAAACAAAGTTCAACACAAAGTCAAATACTAAATAATGCGTTAGTGTTTTAGCTATGATCCATCACAATAAACTTCCAAATCATAGCCAATCAGTCAATATCATCCCTAAACAAAAAAGTCAATCACTCGTGGATGATGACAGAATAAAAGATCAAACTTATGAACTGACTTTCCTAGTCTCTTAATTCTACTTCAAATTAAAAACTCCAACACCCAGAAAACTAAGAAATTATGGTTCAAATTCCACCTATTGGAACAAGAAATTTAATGGAAGTAAAGAATATAATAGACGAAGACCCAATACCGAGTTAAATAACCAAGCAAGATAAAAGTATTATCTACACTGGAGAAAGATATAAAGAGAGAGAGACAAAATTACCTTCATATGTATAGCAATGCACAAAAGCATCTAAATTCCCCAAAATTCTACATGCCTTGTCCACTGCCTCTTCAAAACTTGCCTCCCTTTCCTCTTCCACATCCATTTCTACTACCTCCACTGGCAAAGCACCTCTGATTGCACCTGTTATCTTCTCACCGATACTCCTTAAACCCTTCTCATTTCCCATCAAAACCAACCTGATCAAACATCACCAAATCACATATTATTAAATAACCAACCAATCTAGTTGGATTGATATCTGGATATAAAATTGAATAAAGAAAAGTTTCTTAGCTATCTTTTATTTTTTTATTTAAAGAAAAAAAAAAGTATTTGCTCTGTTTTTGGAAGCATTATAAAAATCGTCTATTGTAGACGGCCGGGATTTCATTTTTGTTTATAGAGCATACGGAAAGATCACTTAAAATGTATTGCTCAAACTGTGGATTTCATTAAACAAAAAACAAGTGAAACTTATTTGAAAATTATAAGGAATCCAAAACATGTCCAATTTTCCCCACCCGAAAATAAAAAATCGATTTTTCTACCTTTCTCTTCTCTTTTCTCAGAAACCAAACACGTTTGAAAAGCAATATTCAATACCTGAAACCTTTTTTCTGCCACTTCCTTCCCTTTTCTTAGAAACCAAACAACAAATCAATGAAACAATGAAATTCATAAAACTGAACCTTAAACTACATCCTTGGTCAAACAAAAACCCAAGGAAACTTATAGAAAAATCCAAAAAAAAAAATCCGTGTTAAGAAAAAAAAAACCTTTCATTTCATAACCGGTAAATAAGAAGAAGGAAAGAAAACGTCCATTTTCTGTAATTTCTTTCGAAAGACTGAAACTATGATTTTATGACATTTCGTTACGTTTTCCTTGCTAGCCTCGCTCCCAAAACATAAAAATTGAAAAGAAGAAATTCATTTAAAAACAGAAGAGCAGAAACTCAACCTGCATCCTTGTTTAACCAAATGAAACGCGATATTCTGCGAAACCTCATCTCCATTTGAAGTAAGCAACACTTTCTTCACCCCACTTCCCATTCTCCAACTTTCCAACTTCAAATTTCAAAACAAACCCTGCCACTAACAAAAACAAAGATCAAATTCATGAACCGAAACACACGATTCACGTCGACAAAAAAGAATAATCTCTCACAAATGGTACCTGACAAAAAAAGAACTAATTGAATGAAGCGTAAGAAAAAAGAAGACGTCTCGTCAAATGAATGCCATGTGCTGTGGACCTCAGGTATCTTTCTACCTCGAGTTGCCCTTTATATATATATATATATGGGTGCTGCTGTGCGCAGAATTTTTCGAATGCAGTGTCAGTAACTTTTTACACCGAAAAAATGATAGCGGGTAACGAAAGTGGTTTTTAAAAGTGTTTTTTTTAAATATTTTTTTATTTAAAAATATATTAAATTAATATTTTTTTATTTTTAAAAAATAATTTTTAATATTTAAATATACTAAAAAAACTAAAAATAAAACAAGTTAAAATTTCAAATTCTTTCGGAGCGATTCTAAACAGCCCTTTAGTACAAAATTGTGTAGATTTATTTTATTTTGAATTTATTTTTTTAATTAAAAAAAAAAGGTCAAACAAAAACTGTTGTCTAAGAAATAGAAATAGAAACCTATCGTTTCATTTGCAATTACAGCGAAAGAAACCGATACGGATCTCACTCTTTTCACGTTCTTAAAATAAATAAGTGCCTTCTTTGCACGTGCAATGGATGATAGTGTCACGTGACATGCACCGCCTCAACAACCACTGGTGTGGCTGTATTAAGGGAGTACTTGATTTCATCATTTTTTAATTAAAAATATTTTTTTATTTTATTTTTAAATTATTTAATATGCAGATATTAGAAACGTTTTAAAAAATAACTCTACACTCTAGCCACGTTTTATACAAGGAAATCGAGTTGTCAAATTTGTGAAGAATGTGTGTGAGATTAATTAATTGTCGTGTGGTAATACAATGAAAAGTAATTTTAAAAATAATTCTTAGTTTTAATAATTTATTAATTTTTAAATTGTCAGAAAAATTTAAAATAATTCGTGGGTAAAGCACGAAAAGGTCCCTCAATTATAAAGGTAATCTTCTTTGAACTCCTGAGAAAAAACACTATCCCAATTGAGTTTTTCATCAATACTTTCACGAATTTCTTAAGAGCATCATTTTTACAAAATGACGCCGTTTTTATGAAATGTTATTTAATTTGGACACGAATCATCGACGGAAATATGTGTCTTTGTTCTCTTATTGTTAAGAAAATCAGATGGGATTCATGTGAGGATTTAGTGAAATTTTAAGGATCTAATTGAGACTAATTGCATGTTTGAGATTATAGTTAAATTTGTTTTTTAAAATGTTTTTTATTTTAAAATATATCAGAATGATTTTTTATATGTTTTATTTTGTAAATATTATGTCAGAATATACTTTAAAAAAAATATTTTAAAAAATATCTAGAAAATAATAATTGTGTCATTCACCCTCGAGATTCAATTGAGACCAACCCTATTGAGACCAACCCTATAGATAAAGGGATTTTTTAGGGTTGCCCTTTAAATAAAACAGACAGAGGAACATGTTCTGACATGTGAGGGGAAATCAATGGGTGGTAAGCAATTGGTTTCCTTTAAAGATCGTACTTTAGAAATATTTTGTTTTATTCAAAAAAAAAAGTTAAAAAAATAATTTTTTTAGTTTAAATTTAATTGTTTTTAGAATTTTAAATTTAGTTGATTTACTAATGTCAAGAATATTTTTTATAAATTAAAAAATATATTTTTTAATATTTTTTAAAAAACCATTTCAAAAAATAACTATTATTATAATTCAAAAACCTCAAAGTGAAATCTTAAGGTGATTTCTTAAAGTGTAATCTTGATAAACTACTAGTAGAATTTTTTATTCTTTGTAAGATGATATTTGGAAGTGTAGTTATGGTTGATTTTTAAAGTGATTTTTACTTTATAATGCACTAAAATATTATTTTTTATTTTTTAAATTTATTTTTAGCTCATTACATAAAAATAATCTAAAAATACAAAAAAAAAACATGTAAATCTTATTTTTAGAGAGATGCATCTTGTAATTTCTAAGAAAGAATACATGGGTTAGTACTTTAGTATAACATGTCGAATCATTATGTGGGTTGATGTCTGAGTATAACAGGTTCTGCCACGTTAGAAGATAAAGTGTAAGCCGTATCACATGCATGTTTGATCCAAAATACTATGAGTATTTGTTACTTTTTATAGCCTTTGATAAAAAATAAAAAATAAAAAAACTTTATATTTTATTTATGGACCAATATTTTTCATTTGCTTCATATTAGGTTGGACAATTGTTATATGATAGTCAACGTATTGCGGCTCATCTTCACGGTCTCGATGGTGATGATGATGGACTTGCTTGTTATTATGAATCTTCTTGCTTTGAGACATGTCATAGTATACTTGACCCGCTATAAGAGACATTGAGCTTATATGATATTGTTTATGAGGATGAGACTACACAAACAGGTAGAAGTCATGTTATCGATGAAGTTGGTCTATCCACTTGTTATGGAAAAAGACATAGGCTCAAATATATTATTATGTTATGTTATATTTCTAGTTAAAAGTTATTTTTATTATTACTATTTTTATAATATTGTTTTTATTAATTGTCATGTTGATTTTAAAGTAGTCTTACATATTATGCATTTTCATACTTAGTTTATACATGAATGATATAATATAATTGATTAAAAAATAACATGTGAACAAAGTGTTTAAGATTTTAAATCATCCATTAACAAAAATCTAAAAGAGCTCGGTCATTCACAGTAGATGTAGACACATTTGATTGTGGATTTTAATGGTGCAATTACTATTTTACCTCTCATCGCGCTTCAAATTTTTCCTTGATATTTGGGGCATCTATGACATTTTCAAGGGACCAGTTGACATTACCAAAATGTTTAGAGGTATTTAGTCTTTGTCATATATTTTTGCACAGTAAAACTATTATGTTACCCCTTTCAACATACAATAAATAGTAGCTGAATCAGGAGTATTTTTTATTTTTTATATTTTTGCATAGTAAAATAACCATATTACCCTCATATAAGATATAAAAAGGAACTGTCAGCAGGGTCTTCCTGACATTTCATGTTTTTTTCAAATATACAAATACGGATATGCCCCCCAAAAGACAAAATTAAAGAGTTAGTTATAGGGGTGTTTTAGTAATTTGTTCTTTTTTATTGTTTTTCCCTGCAGAAACTGTTAGCGTATTATTTGGACATGTCAAAGCTTTTTTTTTTATCACGCTCTATGCCAGTGCCACGTGTGGCTTCAAAAGATGGTGAAAAATATCTACCTGGCTTCTCAGATGATGTGCTACCATGTTCTCGGCCTAATGGAGGGGCATGTGGCCGCCCACGATGTCCAGAGAGGTGATGGTGATCAATTGAGTTTTTTTGTACTCTTTTCTCTCTCCTGAAGGACAACTTACACTTTAGTCCTTTATTTTTATGGTGACTTCATTTCTGTCCTTTGAATTTTGAAATATAAAAATATATTTTTCATTATTAGTCAATGTTATTTTTGTTCAAAAATGACTTTGACGGTTTTGTTATGTATAATATTTTAGATTTAATATCATGTAAATACAAAATATACAAAGCCACACATAAACAAAATGGGTGAGAAAATTAGGCCAAATTATTTACAATGAAAAAATAAACGAGTCATTTGTCCTGCGCTTGATGCACATAGATAATCTACCATTTAAATAATTATTCAAATATTTCAAACAATAGCAACATCCAATCACTTCAATATATAAAATAAATAACTCATTTGAAATGAATTTTACCAATAATAATTTAACTAATTAAATTTTCAGTTAATCAATAAAAACATGCATACTAATGAATCAATCTACTAAATAAAAAAAAAAAATTCAGCGTGTTAAAATAGCTTAGAACAATACATATAAAAAAATAAATATTTAAAAAAACACGCGTTAACCTGGGAATATAATTAAAAAAATAAAGTAAAGTTAAAATAGCTCATATTTTAATTTTAATTATACATCTGAGGTTTATAGCGATTGCTTAACGGCACCATTGCTTAACGGTTGTCAACAACCTCTCATATAACGAAAGAGAAACAACTCTTCGTTTCCCGACAGTAGTTGTTCCCATCGATATCCACCTTCTTGCCTCCAAGTCATCGTTTCAGACAGAAAATTCTCGTTTTTTAATTTCAACAACCATGAAAATGTCCTTCCCCAGTAAGGAAATTTATTTTTCTATTATTTATTTATTTGGCACAACATAAATTCTCGGCAATAATAAGGTAAACATCATTGTTATCTCACGCGGCTTATGACCTAATTTCTTGCTGATTTTAAAACTTGTTGACTTGTCCGTATTTTTTCCCGTACATTTCCGTCAGGTAATCCCCTCTCTTTTGATATGCGTGGCGAGGGCAAGTGTGACGAGACACTCTACTCTAATCCTATACCTGTTTGGTTTAGGACTGTCGTTTAGGTTTTATTTTTATTTTTTAAAATTATTTTTTATATTAATACATTAAAATAATTTAAAAACATAAAAAAATAATAATTTAAAGTAAAATGATAATGATAATAATTTTTTTCAAACCCCCCTTTTTTGTTTCCCAAACACTCCCTTCCCTTTATATAATTTTCAGCAAATGTTTTGAAATAAAACAGACAGATAAAAAATGAATTTGATAAAAAAAAACTAAAAATATGTTACTGAGAAAACTTTTATTGATTTAAAAATAGTAAGAGGAGGTTATATTTCGAATAATGTATTAAAAAAATATATTTTTTATTTTTTTAACATAATATATCTAAAAATATTTTTAAAAAATAATATATTATTTAATTTCAAATGGATATCACTATCGGCAAATCCAACGGTCAAAGATTAGCCGCCAACTCGTGGAGTCTTTCCCAGCCTTCTCTGCAATATTTATATGATTTTATTAGGCTATGTTCGGAATTTGAATCCTAATTTCTTGCTTTCAAAATGGTTGGTACTAGTTGTAATCACCACCGGGAAAAAATTGCTGATGGGTTGCCTGTTTTTGCATTCTAAAAAGTTTTTTTTCTTAAAAAATTATTTTTTTTAATATTTTTATATTATTTTGATATGATGATGTCAAAAAAAAATTTTAAAAAATATTTTAGACTATTCCATAATTCTTTTTCTTATTAAAAAAATATTTTTGACAATTTAAAATTTTATATTAATCTCTCTCATACACTATAAATATTTGAAATTACAATATAAAAATTATAAAAATTATCGCGAGGACAAGATAAAAAAAAACTATACAATAAGAATATAATGAAAAATCGATAAATTTGAGATGGCAAAACTATGAACAACCATTGACCTTTGACCTTTTGTCTGCTTTTCTTTTCTAGATAAAGACGCCAGAAGAGTTGGTGTTGGATTTGATAATTGAAATAACTGTCAATTTGGTTTTGTATATCCTTTAGAGGATAAAGCTTGACAGGTGGCATAGTCCGAAGCTGTCATCCTCTTTGGATTCTCCACTCATTATATTTCAAAAACATTTTTAATAAAAAAATATTTTTTAATTAACATTTTTAGTATTTGTAGATTATTTTTATATGTTAAATTTTTTTAAAAAATTAAAAATTATTATTTTAATAGAATTTTAAATAAAAATATTTTTAAAAATAATTTTAACTACACTTTCACACTTTTAATCTTGTAGGAGGATGAAATAAGAAGAGCTTATTTTTCTTTATTTGGTTTTTTTTTCTTTTTATGACAACGTTTGCATTTTTTTTTAAATGAAATCCTGGCTTGCCATGGTGATGTTTTAGTTTATCAGGTGTGTTTGTGGTATTATTATATTAGTTTTTTTTTCAAAGTATTTTTTAAATATATTAAAATATTATTTTTTAATATTTAATATCTTAACATTAAAATCATCCCCCAGAACTTAAAATATATTAATTTTTTTTCAAGCTAAGCATATCGAAACATATTAATTAATATTTTGGGTATTTTTAGATTATTTTCATATACACTGATGTCAACTTTAAAAAAAAATTATTTTGATGTATTTTAAAAAAAATATATATTTTAAAAAGTAATTTTAACACTTCTCTCGAATATATATTAATATATTTTACACTGTAGTAAATTTTACAGTTATTGTTAAACGGTAGTTTATGGTAAGTTTTGTGCGTTGTTCACTTTTGAAATTGAAGTGAATGTGCTCTGAAGTGCAGATACTGATTTATTTCTAGTGAATACCACTGAAAGATATCTAAAAACATTATTTAGCACCTGATAATAATTATAAAAATATATGGTCTTTTAAGGAGATGAACTAGTAGTTCATGATTATCTGGAAGTTATTTTTCAATTGGATATTAAAAATAAAAATCCAATTTAAGCATATTTTACCATATATATTGTTTTGTGAGTTGGAAGAGTCCCAATAAAAAATTAATAAATATAAAATAAAAATAAAGTTCTTGAGATAAAAATATTTTGTAAAGAAAATTATAAAATTACTATAGTATAAGATTCTTATTGCATCACATCATTATTTATAAATGTTCTTGTTCAATCTCTATTAAAACTAGATATTAATTAAAATTATTAAAACAAATATGTTTTATGCTCTTTCCCTTATGAAAGGAAGTTTTGCTTTTTTAAGCTCGAGCATGAAATTTTTTTATAACTAATATATAGGTATTTGTTAAATGATAGATTCATTAAACTAACCAATATGAGGAATTTGCTGGGTTGAATTTTATTTTATTATACAGCACAAAATAAAAAAAATAATATATCATTAATATAATATTAATTGATGAAATTGAAAGAAAAAAACTAAAGGATATAAATAAAAGGGGGGGGGGGATTCCCAGCTTGATCTCTTGTTCAATGTTCAGTTTACTTACTAAACTTATGACCCAATCATGAACTCAATTAAGTTATGTTTTTCTACTTTATGATAAAAAAAAATATAAAAATTAATTTATAATTAATTAAATATTAAAGGATAAAGTTCAATAATCAGAATCCACATTAAATGATAAAATTTAATTTTTTTTTAAAAAAGATTTAAAAAGTTCAACTTGACTTTTCAATTAAAATTTAGTCAAAACCCACAACTCTATGGATTTTTATTCTTCTTTTAATATTTAATAAAAAAAAGAGCCAAAAGTCATTTAACATAAACCTAATAAAGTAAGGATAAATTATAGAAATGAAACAAAAGCCCAGTTGTGCTGGTTGATCCCAAATATCCAGGTAGTGGCCAGACAGAGGCTTGACCTGTGTGTGTGTATTTTTTTTTTTTATGGATTCTAACAATAAATTTATTATTTTATCCCCAGGTTCGAAACTTTTTAACCCTTGAGACTAGGGATGTTTTTGAATTTTTCAAGAGACACGGATGATATTTTTGGATTTGTTGCACAATGAAATAACGAATTTAGCCCCTCTAAACGACAAAAACCACCTTCTGGATCTGGGGGTATTCTAGTACTTGCACCCCTAGTTTTTTAGTAGATATCATTGGGTTTAAGGATATATGAGTAATTAACAAAATTTTTGATTATTTTTTTAAGAAACACCATGGGTGCATCGTATGAACGCGCTGACAGTGTTCCATCCATATGCCCCCTTCGGGTGACGCGTGTAGTGTCAAACGATGATTAAAACTAGTCTTTTTCCATATCGTCTAGTGCGGCTCTATGTCTTCTTCCTCCCTGAGTGGCTTGTTGCATGTGAATGTAATTTTAGAATCGCTGGAGGATGATTTTTCTTCCCCTCTCTTTTCTCTCTCCTGCTAACAGGAAGTGTGGTCAAGTCCTTCATATTTGTGGTAGTTTCATTTTAGTCCCTGAGGTTTTGATGTCGTTTTGCTTATTGATTTTTCAATGGAAATTTCGATTATTTTCAATTATGTCCTTCAATTGAAATTGATCATATATGGTAAATTTCATTCTGGTTATTCATCTTTTGATTTTTGGTTTGTTTTTGGTTCCTTTAATAATTTTAGTATGCAAGTTTTAATTTGTGCTAATTTTATTCTCTAATTGAAATTGATCATATATGTTACTTTTCATTTCAGTTCTTACTCTTTTAATTTGTTCAACAATTGCATTGTATTGATTTTTAAAATCCCTTTATTGTTTTTCGATCTTGAAGTTTGATTTGTTTTATTTTTATCCTTCAATTAGAATTAATTACATATTTTGTTTTTTTTTATTTTGACACTTATTCTTTTAATTTTTTTTATTAATTCCTTTGGTATTTTTTTTGTTCTTCTTAGACAATATTTATTTTTTTGTCCATATTTATGTATTTGTGCTTTTATTTCTTGTTTTTGATTTTTATTCTTTTATTTTTTGTTTGGTTTTTTTTTATTCAGTTCCACTATGCAATTTTAATTTATATTGATTATACTTAATTTTTTTTTTAAATCTCATTATTGTTTTTTGGTCTTAAGGTTTTGATTTATTACAGTTTTTTCATTTAATTATAATTAATTATATATTTTATTTTTAATTGTGGCTCTCATTCTTTAAACTCATTATTTAGTATTGATTCCTCTTTTTTTGTGGTTATTCTTAGACAATGTTTTTTTTTGTTCATATTTATTCATTTATGCTTTTAGATTTTGTTTTTATTTTTTATCATTTTATTTTTTTATCGGGGTTTTATTTTTATTAGGTTCCATTTTGAAATTTTAATTTATGTTGGTTACACTGTATTTTATTTTTAAAAATTATTTTATTATTTTTTAGTCTCAAGGTTCTGATTTGTTGTAGGTTTTCTCATTCAATTAGAATTAATTATATATATTATTTTTCATTTTGACACCTATTCTTTTAAATTTTTATTTAATATTTATTCCTTTGATTTTTTCAATCCTTCTTGGACAATGTTTATTTTTTATCCGTATTTATTCATTTGTACTTTTATTTTTGTTTTTAATATTTATCATTTTATTTTTAATTGATGCTTTATTTTTATTCGGTTAAGTTATGAAATTTTAATTTATATTGGTGATTATTTGAAAATTAATATTGCTCTTTTTTTTCTTTTCCCTTTTTGTTTTGTGGTTTTTTTTATTTGTTTTTTGGATCAAATGGTTTCATAATTTTATTGTTTGCGCAATAATAATAATAGTTTTAGTGATTATTTTTTTATTTTTTTATAAAAAATGTTTTTTTTTATTCTTCAAGCCAATTTAATAATTTTAATTGTTTGGGCAATGATGTTGATAATAATTTTAATTATTATAGTAATGATAATGAAGATAATGTAGGGATGAATTTTTAATTTACATATATATATATTTTTTGAAGAATGAAAATTAACTTCTTTTTTTAATTTATTGTAGGTGTTTTCATAATTTATATTTTGTTTGTTATGTTTAATTTAAATTAAATTATAAAATAAAATAATTTCAATACAATAAATTTAATAATTCAGATATCCAAATATGTTTTTTTAATGGTACTAATAATTTGATACTGATTATTTCATTGAAACCTACTAAGCATATAAATTATATTCATTGAAAATTCATATATTTTACTATAAACTTGCACTTCACAGAATTTTTATATAAATTTAATATTTTATCAAATTTATATTATTATAAAAAAATCTCATATAATTAATATTTTTTTATATTAAAAAAATATGATGCCGTGTGTGACAAAGAGAGGTTATTGGCCAGTATATTTTTGGATAAATTATAGAAATGAAACAAAAGCCCACTTGTTCTGGGCTTATCCCTAATATGCAGGTAGTGCCCTGATAGAGGCTTGACCTATATATATCTATATATATTTTCTGTCTACCCCCTTCCCGACATGTTAAAGTCCCCGACAAGGTGGGTTCTGGATGAGCATCTTGTTGGCCTAGGTATGTGTCGTAGATGATTACCATTTGGTGTATTTTTTGAAGTTAATCGATAATCAAGAACACCTAATCCCAGTATTGCAGTGCAGTTTCCTACAAATTTTTTAATGTATGAATACTTTTAGAGATAAACAGTCAAGAGAGGCTTGCTCGGGGCTTGTTGCCTTGACATCGGCTATTTGATGGTCGAGGTCAAGTTACAGATTTGATTATTCTCTTGTTTCCTTTCTTTCATCAGTAATACCATACTATATACATCAGGGGTTCCCCTCACCATTACTCTCCTCTTCGTGGGGGGCTGTACGCCGACTGCGTTCATCTGGATCATTGAACTTAAAATTCAATCCCAGCCCTTTTGCACTCAGAACTCTAAAATTCAATGTTTAGCCTCATGTTTATCAGTTCTTAAAAAAAATCTTGATGTTTGAAGTGCTGAGTTTTTCACACTCGAGTGAGTCCATGGTAAGCTTTCAGCACATCCTCCTAGCTTCTCCACCTTTTTATTTCTTTTGTGCTGCAGTGAGTTTGTTTTAATTATTATTATTAGCGATGCTTTGGATACCAGATTGGAAGTCATGTGGGAAGATGTCAAAAAGCTTTGAAGCGCTTGGAGATTTTTTTTTTACCATCCTTGTTGTCAGTCATGATCTCAAGTAAGTTTGTTTATTGTCTTGAGTTTATTCTGAATTGTCTTCCATCTTTATCTGTTTAACATGCTGTTTTTCTTCTTGGTACGGTTTTGTTCTAATACCATCATATTTTAGCTGTTCAAGTAACTGTATTTTAAGCTCCTGTTTTCATAGATAAGGAATCTTCTTAGAAGCATATGAATGTTGGTGTAGAAGTTGCATGGCTGTATTTTTAATTCCTGTTGCTCATAAACAAGGACTTTGATCGGTAGTCTCATTAGAAGGCATAGAGAACTCAACCAAGCAAGCTCTTCTTATTGCTCTGTAGTTAAGCTTGATTTCCTAAATCCAGCAATAATTTATTTCGCCGGTTCTGAAAACTAATTTATTGAAATTTCTCCTATCTTAGGACGCACAATGTGTATTTTCTTATATTGTTTCTCTTTTCACTATATGTATGCGGTGCTCCTGTTACATTTAGAGCTTCAAGTTTCTCTTCTAGAGAATTAGCTACTCTAGTTGACCGTTCCTGAGGATGGAAATGGATGGATTTCTGATGGAAGAGCTCCTTCCAGTGTCAACTTAGAGTGGACTATTGCCTACTCTATCCATGTGCTATACTATGAGGTTTGACCTAGCGGATTATAGCTCTATATATATGTTTATGCCAAAAGCTGGAATTGCTTACAAATTATATCAGGAACATGTCTTGCTGCTAAAATCCAAATCCTTGATAGTGATTTTTTTTTTTGTTTTGTTTTAGAGAATCTGATCCTTGATAGAACTTATTGCTGACTGACTGGCATTGTTTTTAAGTGTTAGGTGCGCTTAGGCACAAATGGTTCCTGGAGCCTAGGCACAAGGCACAGGTGCTAGCTCGTCTATAATATGTGCTAGCTTATTCAAAATTGTTTTTTCTTTTTTAAAAAAATAAGAAAAATATTAATGCATCCTGTGTTTTTTTCTGATCTTGATAATAGATTAATTAGAAAATGAGTAACTTCTAAACTCTGATTCTCAGAGAGAGAGAGAGAGAGAGATAACAGTATTCTTTTTTCCTTCTTAGATCAATCATGTCAATTTAATATGACCATCGTGGAAGAGAGGGTGAGTGATTTGACCGCACATTAAAAGAGAGTGATAAAAACAACAGTATAATAATTTGAAAGGACAAAAAATTATTTGTATAAATTCACGTTCTTTTGCCCAAATAAACCATAGCTCTCCTTATTGTCCTTCTGTGTTTCTTTCACAATTAGTTTAGGCGTTTTTAATGAATAGATTTCACATAAAATTGTTTGTGGATTGCCATGTGTACAATCAGTAGAATTTTGTCCTGCAAGCATATACGTTGAAGTCACATGGGTATCAGACTACACAAGCTAGAAATCTAACAGACATGAACTCTAACTAAGCATGTTTTTTTGTGCTTCTTTGTAAGTCCCTAGGCGTTCGCTTCTCTCGCCTAATGTGTGCTTGATTAAAACTGCCTGGCTTTGACCTTTAAATCCCTTTCCTGCACAGATCAGTGCCTTGTGCTTTAGGTGCGCCTTAGGTGCTTGCTAACACTACTTCCAACAGTTTGGAATTTGATGCACCCATTTCAAACCATCTGTTCACTATCGTATTTGATTCCAACTAGATAGTTTAATGATTTTTCTTAGATGAATTTTGGTAGGTGAATTATGGGAACTTCGATGTTAAGTTTCCAGCACAAGTTTGAGGTGTTTGACACCATAAAAATTAAACGGGAAAGGGGTGATTTGAGGAGCCTTTTAATGTAAATAGGGTGCATGGTCTTGGTTTTACTAATACACTACCAGCTCACTCTCTGTAAAAATGGGACTAATTGCAAGTTTGCCCGAAGTAAAACTTCGATTTCAATTTACTCCCTTAGCAAACATTAAGGTATGTTCAATGCTGCCCTTCCATAGACTATCACATATGTTTAACATAGTGCATATGAGGGTGACATTGTAGTTATTGTAATGGTCTGAGGGGAGCGTAGTCATTTACTATCATTTGGACTATAAGAGAGCACAACTGGCCATAATGGCGAGTCTCTTAGAATATCATTTCCTGGGTGCGCTGCCTAACGAAACTATAGGTCCAAGTAGGTTGGTGGTACTTACGTGAGAGTTGTAAAATTTAGCAAGTGAAGGCTTTTGTTTTAATCTATCTCCTTTCCCCTTTCTATCCTTTTAGTTAACAAATCTAACTTGGAAGTACGAGTACAAGTTATGTTCTCTTTTATCAGTGTGATTTTTTTTGTTTCATTTATAAATCACCAAGACCTCGAAACCTTTGGCTGTGTCAATAACCTTTTTCCTTCATTTGAGCTGAATCTTAATTTGGGATCAAATGCCCAACACCAGCTCCTTCCATAATAATCCTACATTTCTCATGTTTGAAGTAAATATTTTTTCTGAATATTTACTTGTTTTTGAAGTGAAAAATAATTAATAGCTGAAATGGAACATGCAAACATATAAATCATGTTTACTAATTAAGATGGTTACATGATGTTTAGGGCTCACAGCTTTATTATTATACAGACAGATAAGATGGATACCTTTTACTGTTTCCATCTCCTTGGGTTCATGGACACTTAAATCACTCACAAATACTCAAGAGCTTAGATGATGCAATCAAACAACACATTGTAAGTGTGCTTTAGCTCCTCTGCTACAGCTCCAGCACCAAATCTACATTACCGATATTAGAAAAGGCTTAGATGTGTGCTTCAATATGCTTAATCATTTAATAATTCACCTTGATGTTCACAATGAAGTCAAGATAGCTCTTCAAGCAAGAAAAAAAATGCTATCAATGTGGCAGCATGAATGGAAAATACGCTATTGAATGTTTGACTTCCCATATTAAGATATTCTTTATATGGTTCTGTTTATAATAGTTCGACACTTTCATAATTGTTTCTTTTAGCATATCTTGATCCTGTTAATGCAGTTGTGTTTCCGAAACCTCTTTTTTGCTTGTAAATAGACGTGTTTCGTGCATGTGGGTATAAGGATTACAAATGTCTGACATTTATTCATCTATGCATATTGTAACAAATGATTGATGATGGCGTGGTCAGCAATCTATACCTGAAGTAAACCAAATGCTATGATCCACATGTTCTATGCTTTTGAAAGGTCAAGATGTGTTATTACTTACAGTCTGCATCTGTTTTGATCCAGTATTCCCCATTTGCACTTGAATTATTGTATATATGATCATATTGGGGAAGTTTCAAGCTGTTCTTATGGCATTGGACCCCATCCCTTGACTTGTATCCAGGAAGAAACTTTCTTTTCTCCTTAACCTGGTGTGTCAGTTCTGCGCTGTAGCCATCATTATTCACAGTGTTCATTGTCTTGTCTTTATGGGACTTCGTAAGCTCTCTTTCAGTTAATGGGTTTTCAGGATGAACTTTTCTATGGAACACTTTTAGGACCTGCATGCCAAAAACTGAGAAAAATTAAGATTTCAGTTGAAGTTTTATCATTGAACCTATTTAGAGTGGTATTATATTTATTACGTTCCTTCTCCTGCTGTGGACTTCCATATGATGCTTTGTGACCAACAGTTTTGATAAGTGAACGTGAAGGAAATATTGTCTAATGGAAACCTTTCTGGAAAATATAGTGGCTGGTGGTCATCAATATGGCTTAGCTTGATCTAAAACCTTGAGGTACTTAGGTATAATCAAAGTCTTTTGACAACAATCCAAGTTTGAGTCGTAATGGGTGATCTTGTCGAATGCTAGGTTATCAGATGGTGTGGAATGAAGATAAAAAACACTTACAATATGGCTAGTTTATACTGCAAGTTCTATCCAAGTTGAAAGATGATATTTCCTACAGATCTGTTTTGTTAACAGAAAAGAATAAGGCGTTTACAACTTAAGATTTTTGCGCTTGACTACTGTTATCCCGGTTGTCATGGTAGCACACTTTAAAATGAAATCATTATTCAACTTATTTGGCTCGAGGTAATTGTAATACAGTGATATGGATCATGTGTTTATGGATAGAATCAACAGTCTTTCCCATTACCATTTCTTATAGAGAATTGTGGAGGAAGACACACCTTATTAAGTGTTTTGTTGGTAGAAACAGAATTAGAGGCTTCATCACCAATAGGAGTAGGATTTCCTGACGAAGTGCGAAACATTCTGAGTATCTTCTTGATGAGGTATTTGGCAGGTTTATGTACTTTCTTGTCTTGCATCTCCCTTTTCACTTCTTTTTCCGAAGGAATTTCATCTGTAACTTTTGTCATATGAAACATCTCTCCAAGTGATACCTTTTCCTTCTTTACTCCAACTCTTGTTTCAGGCAGTTCAACTGATGACCCAAATAAATATCCTTGGAGCGGACATGCCACTGTCTTTCCATAATCTTCACCATCGGTTGCTTCCATTTGCATGCCACTGAGTGTAATATTGCTAACATAACTGCTCCTTGCCAACGATTCATCGCAACCTTCTTCTTCAGCTTCAGCCTCTAGAAACTTTTCCAACTCATTGCTCACGAGCTTCAATTCATTCTCTGTCACCTCTATGTTTTCCTCTGCTACGCTCTCCAAAGACATGGGAAATGTTGGTGTTGCAGGCTCACTGGTAATTGTTTCTGAGCCAAGGGTTCCAATAGCGAGAAAGCCATGAAAAAGATCAGAGCTAATGATAGATGTTTCATCTCCATTATTCTCATCTACACCTTCATTTTCAGAGAAAGTGTTCTCACATTCCTCATTTGGCTGTTTTAAGAGCATGGGTCCATATCTGGAGTCAAAACTTGGCCCGGTATTGGAAACATGGTCATCAATGGGTGAATGCGCGGAAAGGCAGGTACAATAGTTCCCTGAAACATGGAAAAAGAAAGGATAATTTATTTGAGTTCTTAAGCAGGGCATATTACTTATCCCTTTTATGACATTTTGCATGGCCCAACTAGTGACTGAACAATCTTCAGATTTGTGAGGATAGTAGTTCGAAGGGTCACTGGTTTATGTAACAACCTAGCAATACTGCTTGTTATTTGTATCACGAAGTGGCTGCAATATTTATGCCAAAATTCCTACTTTGAACCTTATCCCTGAGGAGAGAGATCCAATATTTGCTGAGTGGCAAAAAAAGGCCTTAGGTAGTGGTGGAAAATCTAAGGGGTGGGAGGTCCTAAAATACCTGCACTGAGGTTCCATCCTTTTCTTTTTCCATGAACACCCTAGATGATTGACGATGGTGTCTTAACTTTAATGCAGACAGAGATCAGCTGTTCCTGAGACCTAAGAAGACTGGTGGTCTCATCCAGTGGTGAAAAATCTTGAAAGTTGAGATGTTTCTGACACGATTGACCATCTTTGTGAGACTATCAATCTTTGGTTTGGACCACTGTTTTTTATCCTTTTCTTGAAGTGAGAATCAGCTGCTAAGATTGGTGCTACTCGCCAAGTGTGATAGATTAAATTAGTTTTGTGAGTTTGGCCTCTTTTTGTGATCATATCTTATGTCCGATGCGCACCTAGGAGTCTTTTTAGAAGAAAATGAACAAGGATTATTTGAATACCTATCGAAAAATCTTTGAATGCTTTGACACTAGTTTTTTGGGATTGATGGTGCATCCAACGTAGTACCTGCAACAAATGAAATGCAAAGACAGGGTTGAAGATCATTAATACGTGTGCTATTCAAAATTCAGGAAGTGTAGGCTTACCCCCATCATGAACGTCTTCTGTAGGACGCAATGTTAGTTTTCCTTTAATTGTCACGGGGGGCAAGATGTAGGAATATATTTAGATACGCAAGGGGAACAAATCATTAAAAGAAAGATTGGATTAGCAAAAAGAAAGGAACGGGGATCTTTTGAACATGGCTGTTTAACGAGTTGAAAGTAGTGGGTGCTAGAAGGGTCTTTTGATGGATGTGGATAGAGAGACATTTAGATAGATACAAGGTTTTGGTTGGCTGTTCTTTGTCAAGATCATATCAAGCAAAAGAATCAGGGAGAGTTGGGAGACCCGCAAGTTGGGGGGTGCAACATTCTGCTATGCATGCTTGGTGTGGTTGTACAGGTAAATGAATGCGTGTACATATTACATTGATGGAAATATTTTATTTAGTTCTTTCAAATGCATGCGTTATGTATTATTATGCAAAAAACAGTGCCTCATTTGCTAATGGACACTTGCAACGAGTACACTAACATAATCAGATCCCTTTACATGTTAATATTTCATTTCATGTTATTGCATGTTTGCTTTTATTTTTCAAGGAGCTCGGCCTAAAGGATGGTAGCATTTCTAGAAGGACCAATGAAAACTATTGTGAGTGGAAATCATTGTAAATATATACTTGCCAGGAATCCCAAAGGGACCGAATTAATTTTTGGCTAGTCATTGCTTCTGGTAAGATACTTCTTAGCTGGAATATCCTCATCAAGCAGACCGGTACTACTGTGGTTCACATACGAGATATCTTTGCCAAGAGTCAAGAGTTTAGGCTGGGCATGTTTTTTTGAAGTGTATTTGTCCTTGCAAAACATCACGTTAATGCTTTTTTAGTGTTTTTTTTTATGATTATGATATGCTGGGCCATTACTATTGTTATGCTATCAACGCTGTCAGCATCACTATTATCCTTCTCTGCCACACTCCCAGCTCCTTCTGTAAATTTAAGATTCTAGCTATAGATCATCCTTTAAGAATTCCACGCAGAAGACATAACATCCTACTACTTTCAGTGATTCGGGGATGATTTCAATACTTTCAGTGATTGACATATGGCTTCTCAAATGCCTCGATTGAACTCCGTTAAATGAGAAGATGCCCACCTCGTCAGGGTTGTTGGCACTAGTTTGTGAGCGTGCCCCACAATCATGCAAGCGAGGAAGCTGTTGTAAACTTGTTGACAAATGCCACGGAACAGTCATCAATCCTGGATTCCCTAATTCCATCGGTGGATTTGACAGTGAAATATGTTTGACGAAAGTGAAAAAAGTGTAAACAAAATGCACTGTTCTTCATACAATATGTCTAAACTTTTCACTTGTTTCTGTTGATCATAATAGTTGCAGTTCTGTGATTCTTAAATTAGAAGCCTGGCACAGTGATATGCTATAAATGATGTTGTTCCAGTGTTGCGTCACGATCAATCACGATCATCATGACACACATGATATGTCGGTATTGTCTACTACTCTTATCCGTTGGATGCTCACGCATGATCAAAACTATACCCTAGATAGTTTCACCGTGCAGGTCCAGTCTGCATTATTATAGTCCAATTGTCTCTTGATGCTCTGTTCATTCTGTCACATCGTTGCGAATCAATTGCATTAGCACCAACTTCACTTTTAAGCCGTTCGTTTTGATCGCATAGTTTAGGATGATTTTGAAATTGTTTTTTTTTTTATATATATAAAATATATTAAAATAATATTTTTGTTATTTTATTAGGTTTCAGGAGTCCAGCTGTCTCAAATTAAAAAATGCAAAGGATATACCCTGCGCTCGTTTGTCAAAAGTTAATAATTTAAGGTGTATTTGATATTAAGTTTTAAAAAAATAGTTTTATAAAAAATATTTTTGGTTACGGTTCAAAATAAATAGTGAAATATTTGATTAAAATTGTAGTTGAGTTAGAGGTTGAAAAAAATAGTTGTGTCTTTTGTTATTATGTTTTTTATATTACTGTTAACTTGTGAAATTATTTTAAAGGACACATATAAATATATATAATTTTTAAATTTTTTTAGATTAATAATCATAATAATAAAATATAATTAATAATTCATGGAAAAAACAAATATTTTTTAATTTTGAATTTTTTTTTTAAAATTAGATTGGGTTTCACCCAACTAAATAGGTTGGCTCAGTCAAGTTGGGCCAAAAGGCCCAACTCAGTTGGACTTGGGCTGGGCCGAGAACAACCCAGCCTAAGTCCAGTTAACACGTAGAAGCATGAAACGATGTGATGCACTGTTCACGTCTTCTTCACGTGAATAATGCAGCGCTACTGTTTACATTAATGACTGACCACGACGAGAGCTTCCACGGCCGATGTCGATGAGTAGAGGAGACCGAGATGGTTCTTCTTATGGTGGTGGCGTTGAAGATGATAGCCTGTGGTGACCGGAAGGAGCGTCTGAAGCTGCCGCTGTGGAGAGAGCACGCGCGGTGTAGAGAGAGAGAGAGCATTGTCGTTGTGGAGAGATAGTTTGATGTCGTCGTCGTCGTCTTGTGGTTGTCGTTGTGGACAGAGAGAGCAAGTTGCCACATAAGCACAATGTCTCCTACTGTAATGGTGTCTTCAACATGTTTCGAAAGAGAAAAACAATGTAAAGTTGCATGCATCCATAATCTGCATGCATCAATATTCTGCTTCTTTCAAAAAGTAAATGTCGAGATCGTAGATTTGCATCGCAGTAAAAAGCATAATGTTTCTACTTCTGAAAATAAACAGTTTCTGTCGATATTTTGTGGCAGGTCCCATACCGATTTAAGTTGCTTTTTTCTTTACCAAACGAGGACCTAGTAATTTGATTTCATTTTATATCAAGAATAATAATTGTTGGTTAAATTTAAACTTATTTACAAATTTATTAGCAAATCAAAAAGAGATATGATTAATAATCAAGCTAAACATTATAACATTTGTAAAATTGAATGATGCGAGTTTAACCACGTCAAAAATCAGCCAAATACACTCGATAATGTTTTTTTAATATTGAAATATTAGATTATTATGATTTGGGCAAAGTGTTAAACACATCTCGCTAGTACACATGGGTAACTAGGTAGTGGCATGATATTTTGATAATGTTCACAAAATTAATGGTGGCCGGGTCCTATGGTATAAAGGCAACCGCGTATTTGTATTAAAACTGAATATTACAAAGCATTAATAATAATAATAATAATAATAATAATAAAAGGTGAGATATGCTTGGCCATTTATATAAATAATTACGAACAAGTAGTGGGCGAGGGATCCCATTCTAGCTATCCAACGAGAAACTACAAAACGTAGGAGTTTGACACTTCGAGGACCCTCATCTCCAGACAAACTCCTATATCCTACTCTACCCTCGAGTCTCAAAACAAACACAAACCCTTCAAACTTGCGAGTCAGCACAGCAAGTGGGGTCATGTGTGAGTGAAATATAGGAGTTAGATGGAGAGAGAGATGGAGAGAGAGAGTCCATGCATGGAAGCCATTAATTAGATTGTGACCATGTGAACCCCACGTGCAACTTTGATGGCTTATGCTTTCTCATTGGCACACGCGTTCAAATCCTTAAAACACATATTTTAATTTATATGTATGTATTTACGATCATCTCATGAAAGGATCCCTTCTCCTGCAGAAGATACTACAGCTAAATAATTTTTGGTCTACCTTTAGAATAACATGGGTGAAACGAACACGTTTTCCCATGTGTAATAGTATCTCTGTCTGCTAAATTCCTTGGCCAATAAAGAATATAGCAGCAATTGTGTTACCAGATATGAAATAATATTGGGCCTTCATGCATTCATAATTGTTTTAAAATTATGATTTTATTTTTGGTACTAAAACATTTTTTGACCGAATCAAGATTAACGAGTGATAATTGTTGAATTGTTTTGATTGGTTATTGATCTTTACATGATTTATAACCTTTATACTCCTTTTCTTTCATGTAACTTGTTATGGTTTATAATTCATGTTGCTGGAATCACTTTGAATGTTCATCGATGTTCTTCATTTTTTTTTCTTCAGAGTTTTGATTTATTTTGACAATAAATTTTTTAGTTTTTGACAAATTTAATATGTTTTTTTGGCTTGTGTTTCGATCTAACATGTGTTTTGTTTGGTTTATGGTTGGACACAATATTTTAGGTCAACTTGGTCGAGTCGATGTGGCGAAATCAAAGGTTGAAGCCTTATTTGGCTAGCGATATATTTGTTAATGTTTTTTCGGTTTAAGGGTGTGTTTGAGAAACATTTCTCATGCATGTTTCGAGTAGTTTTTAGTATAAATAATGAGTTTTTACCAAACAAAGTTTTTTCTTAAAAAATATAAAATATATGAAATATTTTCTCTCTATTGAATATGACTAAAAATCCATAAAATTATTTGAGTATTTTTTTAAAAAAACAATCTAAAATACTTTGCATGTTTTAAAAAGAAACATGATCTAGATTTTACAGAAAATGGTTTTTTTGATAGTTTTTAGTATAAATAATGAGTTCTTACCAAACAAAGCTTTTTCTTAAAAAATATAAAATATATGAAATATTTTTTTTCTCTTGAATATGACTAAAAATCCATAAAATTATTTGAGCATTTCTTAAAAAACAGTCTAAAATACTTTGCATGTTTTAAATAGAAACATTATCTAGATTTTACAATAGGTTTGTAAAATTCATAAGGATTGTGACCTATGCTTCAATAATCATAAAAACTCTAATTCCTAAAAAGTAATGGTCGATATTTTGGTATCAATACTAGACCTACCAATAGGCTGGTATTTGAGAAAGAGAAGTTGATTAGAAAAATTTCAAAATTACTTTGGATATTCATCAATTTTAATTGGGAGTATATTTGATCATAATGTATGAGTTATGGAAAACACTTTCGCCTTTTAGGATAGGTAAACCTTGTCAGGGCAGTTACATGAGTTCTTTCCATAATAATTTAACTGGGCATACAAGCCCATAATAAATTTAGAGCACCAAATTTATTCATATGAGTAAATCAACTAAGTGACAACTACTAGATCTCAATGTTGCAATGTTGCGTGCTTATATATGACAAAATGATAACTTCACTATAAACCTTTTATTTTTTGCAGTATTAGACTAGGCTTTATGTGTTTTCTATGGTTCATGTGACCTGATGTGTGTAAAGTTTTGCATTTAGTTTTTTATACTTATTTATGCTTTATCATGTTTTATCTTGTTCATGCATGCATTTTGGATATGAATGAATATATTCATGCATCACTAGTTTATTTGTGATATATCATATTGGAATGCATATGTATGGGAACTTTAGGTTAGGTGGGAGAGCAACAACATACCCTTTGACTTTCAGCCAAGATCTAAGTTCATGAAACCATTTAATTCTTTACTAAGTTTTTGGACCAATAGTGATTGATATACGTACCATCCCACTACTATATGAACTCTTATATTACCTTTATGAAGGTAATCAATGGGATAATAATAAACCCTTTTAAGACTAGATAATTATTACTTTAATACCTCATATAAAAATATAGAATCTTCTTGTAAGATGTATGTTCCATAAATAAACATTATTTGCATTAAGATATGATCAACCTTAAAAAAACATTTTGAATCAAAGGATTTAGGTATGATAAAATGACAACCATTAAAAATATGACCTCTATTGAATACAAGCATGATTCTAAACCCCTATAACTATTAGAAAAGGGATTGCTTGAGACTGGATGATAGTAAATTATCACCTATTTGAAATGCGAGTTCCTTTGAGAATAAGGTGAACAAGCTTATCTCACACATGAAAAGTATCAATGAGGATGAGCTTTTGAAGAAGTATAGACGGATAGTGTAAATCACAAAGGTGTATATGTATAATTCAAAAATTAAAGCCTTGATGTGTTTTTAAAACCCCAAGTATTAGTGTTTCACTTTTAAAAATGTAGACATACGTCCTACTTCGAAAGAGTATGGTTTATTGACCATATCTCCTTAAAATCCATATAAAATTTACTTTCACTAAAGGTGCGGCAAAGTGTTATTTAAATTAGACAAATTGATCAAAGTTCCAAATCTTATAAGATATTCGAGAAAGGTGTTACTGGCTTGTAGTGGATGATGATGAAATAGGTATTTGAAAAAAAGAAGAATAACTCTAGATTTGTTGAGGAGAAGGAAAAACATATTTATTTTAAAAGTATTCATGTTAATGTTATTTTCGAACCTCACCACAATAATTAATTTAAAAACAACTATAATTTTTGTTGCATATACAAAACACTAAGATAAACCTTACAATGACATTAATATGAGAAACTAGCTTAACACTAAACCATTGTAATACGGATTACAACGAATCAACAAGATATTATGAACATTTGCTACACAAATGATTTACTAACTATGTAGTAACCAAAAAATTATTATTTAACAACTTATAGTGATTTAGTGAAAAACCATTTTAGATAGTTAAAGAAGAGTAGTGAAAGGACTTGAATGATAAAGCCTAAAAAGTAAAATTAAAAAGAATTCTACAATGAGAAGTAAAATGGAAAGTCTTGTGGATGAGAGCAATATATTGTTTAATGAGTTATGGGCAAAGACAATGGGTGCCTCTAATTGAAGTGGTTGGATATATTAGTTACACACCAGTTTTGGTTGTAAGAAAACTTAGAGGCATATAATAGATGTTAATGACGACTGAGTTATCCTAATTCTTTGGGTTACTTAAGGACCACTTTGCTTTAAAAGTTATAGAGACCATCAAGCAAGATTAAAATCTTTTGACATTGGCCAGGAAAGAATCAGATGGTTTGAGAGATCCAATTACTAGTGAAAATTATCGAAAGCATAGAAATCTATCACTAATAATAATCCCTATGACTCTTTAATTTAAAGTTGAGACTTCGCAAATTGCTAAACCAACTAAAAAAAAGAGGATTGAGAATGAGAAAAATTTGAGATAACAATCAGAAAAGCTTTAAATGGTGGTGAACACCAAAAAAACCCTTAAGATATCCCTCAAAGAGAAAGTCCTCATTAAAAATAAATCCAGAAAGTTTGTAGAGCAATAATTAAAGGAAAAGATAAGAAAATCAAGTCCTTAGAGAAGTAATTAAAAGATAAAAAAAGGTTAGAAATCAAGTTGAGGAAAAGCGAGAAGAATTGGGAACATATTGGATGCAAACCAATACTAAGCTAGAGGCTTTGAAAACTAATTTAAATGATTTCCATAAAAAGGTAAAGGGCTTGATGTTTTCAAGGATTGAACTCAGTTAAAATTTCAATTTAAGCAATATAAAAAGGTATACAAAACGCACGTGATGCTGGAAAATGAATTGGCTAGAGCAGAGTCCAAAGGTAAAACAATACTTGACATGCTAAATTATGACATGTTGGGCAAGATTGACTACATAAATTATTAAGAGCTGGTCTTTTAGGATCACTTTCTAGAGAGAAATTGCCCATTTATGAGCATTGCCTTACTAGAAAAAAACACTAGATTACCATTTGACAAAGTTAAAAGAGCTATCAGTCTATTACAACTTATTCATTCGAACATTTGTGGCCTAAGGAATTTGAGGGAAAGACATGGAGGAAGTTATTTCATCATATTTATAAATGATTTTACATATTTTGGTCATCTTTATTTGATCCCATATAAGTTTAAAGCATTGGATTGATTTATTTGATACACAAATTTGGTGGAGAATAAATTAAACACCAAGATCAAAACTTTAAGAATAGATCGGGGACGTAAATATTTGTCTAAATAATTTAAAAAATTTTGTATGAAAAAGATGTAGCTAGACAACTATTTCTTATACTCCACAATAAAATGGTGTGGTAGAAAGGAGGAATATAACCTTATTTGACATGGTTAGGTCAATCATGATGCAAGCTAACCTACCTATTTCCTTATGGGGAGATGCATTGTTAATTGCTTCTTACATACTTAATTGTGTGCCCTCTAAATCTTTCTCATTCACCTCATATGAATTATGGAATAACATCAAACTAATCTTGGTTATTTCCATCCATAGAGGTGTGTAACTTATATTCATAATACTTCTCATGTATATGGAAAACTTGGTCCCGGGGGAAACTGTATTTTTATCTAATATTTTGAACATTCCAAAGAATTTGTATTTATAGTGAAAATTTGATGGAAGAGTTACAAAGAATGAATTGCATGATATTATATTCTTAGAAAAGTTTTTCTAAAGATAGACGAGGTTAAAAAAGATTTTCAATTATATGAAATGAAAAATCTTGATTATGGCAAAAGAAGTCATTTAGTAGAGGATTTAAATGAACCTTTTAATCCTTTTAGAAATAGTCAGAGTGATGTTTTGTCTATTCCTACTCTTATGGAGCAAGATCATGAGCAATCTAAACCTCATAGCGGTATTTGTGAACCAATTCATTGTCTTTGATTTGAGATTAAAGGGGAAGCGTTCATGATTGGTCCATAAGATGATGAAAAGACAAAAACATTTAGTCATGCTCTATCTAGTCCTAAAACAAGAACATGGATTCAAGCTATGGAAGAAGAAATGTAGTCAATGAAAACTAATCAAGTTTGAAACTTGGTTGATTTACAATCATGAAGAAGATCCATTGGAAATAATTAGGTTCTTAGAATTAAACATAAGACAAATGGGTAAATAAATATTACAAGGCTCGACTAGTAGTTAAAGACTACACTAAAGAAGAGGGAATTGATTATGAAGATATATTCTCACTAGTTACGAGGATTACTACAATTCATCTTATTTTAGCTATATTACATATATAGACCTAAAGTTATATGAAATGGATGTTATAACTGTGTTTCTCAATGGATAACTAAATAAGGAGATCTATATAGATCAACCTTTAGGATTAGAGACTTAAGGAAAAAATGCAATGTTTGTAAGCTTAATAGATTCCTATATGGTTTTAAACAAGTCTCTAGATAATAATACGTTAAGTTTCAACAAGGTATCCTCAATGATGGTGTTACAATGCTGGAAAAAGATCATTGTATGTATTTAAAATGTTCTAATAATATTTTTTTTTTATGTTGACGACATCTTAATAGCTTGCAACAACAAAGAGATGACTGATACTATTAGGAAGTGGTTATTATCAAATTTTGAAATGAAAGACATGAGCGAGACTAACTATTTTCTTGGTTTGAAAATCATAAGAGATCATGTTAAAAGGCTTTTGGGTTTAACTTGACTTTTATAAAAAAGATGTTAGAACGTTATCATATGCAAGATAGCAAACAAATGGACACCCGTGTAAATAAAAATTTGAGCTTAAGTTATGATATGTGTGCTAAGACTCTAGAAGAAAAGGAGAAAATGTCCGTAGAACCTTATGCTAGTGTTGTTGGTAGTTTGATGTATGCAATAACGTGTATATGTAGTGATATATGTTTTGCCATTGGATTGATAAGCTAGTATCAAACAAACCCTGGTCAGAAATACTAAATGACAACCAAAAATATTCTACCCTATCTAAAAGACACTTCAGATTATATGCTATGCTAGCAAGGAAAGAACGATTTACGATTGATTGATTACTCTAATGCTGATTGAGTAGGAAATGTTGACTAATCTAAATTAACTTCTGGATATGCTTTCCTGCTTAATGATAGTGCAATTCTATGGAGGAGCAAGAAACAATCCTGCATAGCCTTATCTACCATGGAAATTGAGTATGTATCTTGTTCCACAACAACACAAGATGTCATTTAGTTAAAGAAGTTTATGTATCATTTGCAAATTATCAAATCAGCATCAAATTCAATGACAATTTATTGTAATAAAATTATTGCAATAACTATGATCAAAGATCCAAAATACCATGTACAGACTAAATATATCAAGATGAGATATCATTATATTAAAGAAGCAATTATTAAACATGATGTGATCTTAAAGCACATATTTACAAATTCTGTGGTTGCAGATCCACTCACAAAACCAATAATAATGGATGAATTTATTTGATATATGAATATCTTGGCCTATGTAGAATGCAATTAGTAACATAACTAGTTTTAAGGATCATACAAAGGCTTATAGTGATTGAGTAGGACAAAACCATTTGAATATCATTCTACTCATTATTATTTTTATGAATTATATTGAGTATCATAAAGTACAATTTGTTAATCAATATCGATAGACTTAGATTGGCTAACTCATATGAGTAATTGCCTTAACACTTAAAAAGGTGAGTAAAGATGAGACTAAATGATTTTTAATGCTCATAAAGCAATGTGGGTGTAGTGGAAGTAATTTTAACTCAAGATAATAATTAAAAAGTCACCATGGTTAGGATCAAGATGAGGTTCTTAAATAAAAGAATGAATGAATTTCTATCACTCACATTTGTATTTTGATTGGAGTCGAATATAAAATTATTCATTTGTCATTAATGATAATGAGTAAATGGGAATTTCTTACTTGAAATCTATGTTTTTGGCAACAAGACTAAGTCTTGTATGGTCTATTTCCTCTAACAATAAGAACAATGACATACATTATGTCCTTAGAAATAGAAAACAATAAGGCCTGCTATAACATGTATTTCATACTACATGTGCTAACAACCATTGCATGAGTAAAGAATAGATCCCTTCTTCTTTATTATATGAGTCTTGGAGATCATATCTAAGATCTCAAATCTTAACTTTTATGACTTTTGACTATATCATGAGATGATGTATAAATGATAGCTATTTTAGGAGTATATCCTATGGTCATGAAAATATTCAATTTGAAGAAAAGTGATTTAATTTAGATCTAATTGATGTGAAAAAACAAAAAAAGTAATTTCAATTCGACACCTGTTAGTTATATTCACTGGTCAGGATCATATCACTTGAATAAATCTGATATGATGTAGAATACTTGTAATTATAATGATAAATTGAGTATGAAATTCTTGAGGGATTGAGTGATATTCAGTTGTGTATCACGATGATGTTTTATTTGCGTTTTGCACATTGCTATCCCTAGAGAGGGAGACAGTGCATGGAAAAAGGGGTTTTATAATCGTAAAGTTATGACTATAAATCTTAGGAGCTGCCACCTAGTATTAAGATCACTAGGAAACTTAATGGAGTTCGAGAGTCTGGTTAAGGGGACTTGTTGTGCAAGGAAAAAACACATCACCCCTAGTACACCTTACCTAAGATAAGCTGCATTGTTGTTTGATTGTTTTTTTTCCTAAGTTATATTTTCTATTTGTCAATCTTTTCTAAGGCTCGAAGTAGATCTTTGTTCATAATATAATCTCTACCTCATTAGAAGTCGAAAACTTAATCATCAATCAAGTTCTTAATAAGATTAATTTAACTAATTTAAAATATAATTATATTTAGAAATTAATTTAGGGTTCAATTGAAGGATTTACTTAAGTGTAAGGATTTACTTATACTCTAACGGGGTCAAGTTAAATTTTATTAAGAATTTATTTGGTGAAAACTTAAGTTTAGAAGCCTAATTCGGGTTTAATTAAGAAGACTAGAATTTTCAGAGACCAAAATTTATTTTTTCCAAAATTGAAGAATATTGAAAGCTTTGTCACAACCCAATTTTGGGTCTTTCCCCAAATCTATCAAAAAATGCAAAAAAAAAAAAAAAGAATAAAAGAGGGTTGGTGTCGGTAGGAAAATCAAGGTGAAAATTTTGGACGTTTTTGAGAGATCGATCATATCTCTTTTGTGCCCAGAAATGAAGGAAAATGAAGATTCAAGGCTAGCGTACTTTATTATTGGATAAATCTTCGTAAAAAAATAAAAATAAAATAACAATTAATTAAGTCGAAAGATAAATTATATTTTTATATGCCAATTCGATTTAATCATCGACCAATTAAAAATGTAATTATATTTGAGGATTAATTTAGGGTCTAATCGAACAATTTAATTACGCGCAACGACTTAATTTTACTTTAAATTAGTTAAATTAATTTTGTTATGGGCTTGGTCAAGTTTTTAAATTTAATGCATGCTCAATTGATGAGAATGAAATTTTCAGAGAGCAATTTGAATTTATTCAAGCCAATTATGCGAAATCGGGGACCAATTTGAATAAATTAAGAGTTTAATGTTTGATTGAGAGTTAAATCGCGCCAATTACAAATCAGGGACCAAAATAAAAAAGACGCGCAAAGTTAAGGATGCTCTCGAAATGCTGACGGGGATACAATTGGACAAATTGAAAGTTTAAAATTGATTAGGGATGCAATTGGAAAAATTATAGGTTTAAGGACCAAATTGCACTTTACCCCAGCATTAAAATTGCATGCTTCTTGCACTGTTCCGACACCTGAACAGTGCAGGAAACACAGAGCAACGACTCTCTGCAACAGGCACAGCACTACAACCTGGACTTCTGCAAATTCAGAGGTAAATTACACACAATATGCATGTCTTCATCCCCCTATAAATACCTTGTTCATAGCCTGCAACAGAAAAAAAAAAAGAGGAAGAAAAGAAAAGAAAACAAAGAAAAGGAATAACAGTAGAGAAAAAAACAAAGAATAGAAAAGCAGGAAATACAAAGGAAATTTTTACGTAAAAGAGCTTCGAATCTTCACCCCTCTCATTTTTGGTCTCTCTTTGTTTCTCTCCTTTGTGTTTTCTCTCCATCTAGACCACTCTCGCCCCCCTCTTCGTCTCCCTTGTTCAGCGTCTCTCTCTCTCTAAAAATTAGCAGCCACCTTTTCCTTTTCTCATTATCGGTTACTCAACTCCGGCCACCAGTGCAGACCCCCAGCACCACCTGGTCATCACCATCATCTCCACCTCCACTCCAGCAGCATAACCATCTCCTCCGGCGAAGCAACAGCAGGAGCCCCGATGACAGCAAGCACAGCCCGTCACCTTATGATGTCCACTTCGGCCACCACAAGCCATCATTTCCGATGCCACCACGACCAGAAGGACCACCTTGACATCCTCTACATGACGGTATCAACAGATATGCATTTCATCACACTCTAAAATTTACATATTACTGTTCATCTTCCTTCTCTGTCAGCGCGGGGAGTGATTTTAGTTCACTCTCCCGCGGGTAAATGGGGCCGGGCCTTGTGCCCGGCCTGACCCTTAAAAAAAGATGGGCTTTCACCCCAACTGGGCAGGAAGCCCAGACCAAGGTGATTGGGCTGGAAGCCCAACCCGAGAGAAGAACAGGCTTCCGACCCGTCTAAACTGTAAACCCAGTCTATGAATACATGGGCCGGAGGCCAGCCTGAGAATAAACGAGCCTAAGCCAATAAGAGATTGGGCGGGCCGCAAGCTCACCCCAAGGAGGGCTGGTTAGCCAGCCCACCCAAATAGGAATAAATAAATAAATAAATAAATAATACAAAATAAAAATACAAAATACAAAATTTGCAAAAATAAAAAATACATCATTTTTAAAAAAAATATGGTTTTAAAATACGACCAATACACTAGCATGTTTTGAAAAATTCTTTTCTTTCAAAATATATATTATCTTAGAGTTTGAAAAAATATGTTTTACCATGGATTTCATAAACAAAAATCATTTCTTGAATTCTTGGATTGTACAACATATTTGTAAAAGTCCAAAGGGTATTGGCCAATATTCCAAAAATATCAAAATATTATTTTTGGTTATTCATATTATTCATTGTTGATATTTGGATAAATAAATCCTAAGGGGTTAATATCCAAAATATTTAGTGGGGATAATTTGCTATTATTCACTGATAGTGTTTGGATAAATAAATCCTAAATGGTCAATATCCAAAATATTCGACGGGGATAATTTACATTTATTCACCGTTGGTGTTTGGATAAATAAATCCTAAGGAGTCAATATCCAAAATATTCGACAGGGATAATTTGTTATTATTCACCGTTGATGTTTGGATAAAAAATTCTAAGGGGTTAATATCCAAAATATTCAGCAGGTATAATACAACATCACCATTTAACCAACATATTTTTTGAAAGATCAAAACCATAACAAATCATAAACAAACCAAAACATCAAGCAGGTTACTTTAGGTAGGGCATATTAGGGGTGCTAAAACCTTCCCTTTACGCAGTTAGTCCCTTGCGTTAGAATCTTTTAAAGACCAGTTTTAGGTTTCCTAGTAACCGTAATACTAGGTGGCGACTCCCTTTTCCAAAAATAAAGATAAGACCCTCACGTAATAACATTGAATATCCCCATTTACGGGGAGGGTCATCGCGATGCCATGCTCTCGAGGAGGGGTGCGACAAGCTTAATAGTCAATTGAGGGTCAAATTACATAAATCTAAGACCAAAGACTAAAGTAAAAAAAGACGCGTAAACTTCAGGTTGCTATTGAAGTTTTGGCAGGGATAAAATTGCATAAATTTAAAAGTTTAAGATCAATTAAGAATACAATTACAACAATTATAAGTTGATGGACCAAATTGTACTTATATCATCCTGTAAAATTTGCAAGCAAGCCAATACACTATTCTGTGCACTGATATATAACAATGCATGTCATCATCTTCATCATCATATGTAATAGTACGTGTCTACATGTAACACACATTTGAAGGACCTTCTTTATTATATAAATATAAAGAACAAAGAGCATGCAGGGAGAGGACAAAGAGAGAATGAAGAAAAACACATAAATGAAGGAATAGAGAAAAAGATAGAAGAAAGAAAGAATACCAAAAACAAAAACTCAAAAAATAAACTGCGAGCAACCTACAAACCACCCAAAGTCATTGTCCTAGTCTTGTTCTTCCCTATCACTAACGGGGTTGTAACTTCTTCTTCAGTATTGACACGTTTAGCTCTTTGTTTACCCAACGCTGGTAGGTTCAACGTCTTTTTCCTTATCATCAAAGTAGTCTAGTCTTTTTCTTCCCAACCAGTAGCTTCAATAATTTGTCTTCTCCCTAATAGTAGCCATTAACAACTGCCTCTTCTCCCCCAGTTGCAGCTACACTTCTGTCTGACAGACAACCAACAATAACTCCTCTACACCACCACCAACTCCTTTCCTCCTTCAGTGATAGGAGCAACGATAACATTGCCTTTTCTCTCAATTGTAGTAGATTTTTTCTTTTTGCACCCACCATCAACCACTATTCTCACCACTAACACCACTTTCGACATCGACTTATCGGCAACAAAATGCAACCTCCTCCTTTTCCTCAGACAATTACTGTTCACTTTGCAATGAAAGAAGTAACGTTGGATGTTATGTCTAGCCCAATCCAAGAAGACTGTTGGGCTGAAATGGCCCAACATGGCTAAATTGGCCCATTTAGTTGGGTCGAGCTTAATTTGTATATATATATATATATATTTTAAAAAAGTAAAAATATAAAAATTTCATTAAAAAATAAAAAAAATATTTTATTTTCATGCATATGACCGAATTCTAAAAATTTCTAAGCATATTTTTCACAAAAAAAATATCATATTTTTTCTCATGTTTCAAAATAAAAATGAGATATCATAACCATTTTATGATTTACCATTGGATTTAGACCAAAATATCAAAAATAATTCAACAATCATTTTGTTTATTTTTTAGTTGTAAACCTTAATTAACATGTGTAAAATCATGTTGTAAAGTACACTATTAGTTATTAAAGTACAATAAATACAATGTTAAAATTCAGACCTTGGAACGGTTAAGTTTTTTAACCTAATGGGGTAGAGACTCACTAAGAGAGATTTTCTTTGAGATTTAGAAAAGGCCAACAAATAAAAATCATACTAATAAAAAAAAATAATGTAGCTTACCTTAGGTATGGTGCACTGATAGCGATGTGTCTTCCCTTTACTTGGACTCTTACAGAGAATTAGGTTTCTTGGTGACCTTAATATTAGGTGGAGACTTCTAAAAATTATAATCATAATTTTATAGTTATAAAAAACTCTTTTTCCGTGCACCTCCTCTCGTCTCTAGGGATAACAATGTGTAGAGCAAAGAAAAAGGACCGTCACAACAATTACAATAACAATTAGGAAAAAAAACAACAACAAAATTTTCATAATAGCCTGGAAATAAAATATACTTAAACTTTATCAACCTCAACAATTATTGTTTGGCTTCTTGCTCATCCTTACTCAATTAAGGTTCTATTAATACTAGCTCATAACAATTAATTTGTGTTTTTTTTAGGACTTTGAAAAAACTAAATTTCTTCACAACTCACATCATAATCTAAATTATGCATTAGGTGGAAAGAAACAATTCAATTAAAGAAAACATGTATAAGTAAATTAGGTTTTGTTTTAATGACATTTTATGTTAATAGAGAGAAAAGAAGAAATTGTGTAATTGATCAATTTTTATGGACTAATTTTTAGTTTACATGTTTGGGTTATATTATATACAAGATTATTTTTGTTTTATTTCTTATCTTATTTAAAATTTTGCATTGACTATATATGCAAATAGTAATTTATAAAACTATAAGGAAAAGTGTTATAGAGTGCAAACCTTAAAATGAGGGGGGGGGGGGGGACAAAACAATTGAAAATAAAAAGGAGATTGAAAGAATAAAAAAAAATGAATCAAGGGAAAAAACTAAATATTCTCAATTCAATTTAGGTTTACACTCAAACTTATAAACTTGTTATCAAACATAGGTATACAAGGCTTTTTTTTAAAAAATTATAATTGTCTTTTCCCCCATAACCTTTCCTCTCGTACCATCTTTTTCCTCTACGATTTGCTCTCTCGAACTCTTTTACAACTTCCTTCTCTCAATCATTGAAACATTGGTTTTAGTAGTTTTATACAAAGACAAAACAAACACAACTAAAACTATTGAGTTTGAACCAACTTTCAATTTGGTTTGATTTTAAATCCTTAAATAAACCATGGTTTGATAATTATTTTAATTTAAAATCAAACCAAACTTAAAATAATCACCTATACTTTGAAGTCTCAAAGTAATTTTTTCAAATATTTAAAAAACATTACCTTTATACCTTCTAAATTAGTAGAATAATTATATATAAAAATATTTTATAAATTTAATTGTATCATTCTCTATTCATCAACATGATATTTTAACTAAATCTTGAAATTATCAAACATGTTATCTAAATATTTTAGGAATCTAAATTTTTGAAAATACTAAAAGAAAAACACTAGAAATAACTACATCATTGGTATGTGTTATGTTACAAGTACGGTTAAATATATTTAATGTAAGAAAAGAATTTGGTGCTCTTATTTTTGTTTTGGAATTTTTTTTTTAATTATACAGGGTTTGACTTGATGTGACTTGATCAACTTGGTGGGTTCAAAAACAACCTAGATGACATGTAAAAACATAATTAAAATTAAAATTAATATCCAAGATCTGAGCTTTTCTAATAAATACTGAAATAATAACATATTCGATCGATTCAGGTCAACCTGATCTAATCGACTAATTCATTTGTTAATCTATTAGACTATGATAATCTCATAGAGAGCTAATCAAAACAAAACATAAAATATAATTTTTAGTAAACTCAATATTAAAAAAATAAAATTAAAAATAAATAATAATAATTGGAGTCAACTAGAGCTAACTTGCTAAACGCATGACTCATGTTATGAGAAATTTGGATTTGGAATTTCATAGTGTTTGATAAAAGAAAAAAAGAAGGATATATATAATGTTTATATAATAGTAAATGATAAGAGATTGTTAATTTTTTTTTGCTTAAAATAGGCATGAATAAGAAGAGAATCTAAAATTACTAAATTGATCAGTGTAGCCCAATTACTAGAAAAGAAAAGAAGAATAAAATATAAAACATGAGCACATATATTTTTGTAACTAGGACCTACTTTTAATTCTTCTAGGAAAATGTATTATTTGTTTACATATTATTGGTTTTTAAATAGATTATTACTATTTTACACTTGCATGTTGCTACATGTTGTAACATTTTTTTTAAAAAAAACACACAAGTCTTTAAAAATTATTTGATATTTTTATTAAATTTGGTTCAACAACTCAATTTTGATATCTCTTAATCTAATTCCTTATATAACTTGATTTTAAATTTAAATTATAAAATAGTTGTTCTAACATGACTATGTAAACTTGATTGATCAAAAAACATCTTAAATGATTAACAAAAAAATTATCAAAATGGAAATGAGAAACAAATATGAAGTCAATATAAAAAAAATCCTCTTTAACACAACTTCATGCTTAATCTGAGTTTAAAATTGATCAATTTAAGAATTATTCTAATATGACCAAGTTGATTTGACTAATTCAAAGATAACATGAATGAGTGGTAAAATATCTGGAGGGTAAAATTAAAAATATTAAAATAAATTGATGGAAAAACTCTCCTATTCTAACTCCTTGCTTAGCATAAATTTAAAAATAATTTGTATAAAAATTATCTGCATTTGATCTTGTTGACTTGGTTGATCTAACTATTAAAATGTTTTATGAAACAAATTATGAATTTAAGATGAAAAAAATGTGAGGAAAAAAAGGAAAAAAAAGATGGTCTGGATTGGTAAAAAAAAGAGAGAAGAAGTTTTCTTTAAATAAAAAAACTACAAAAGTAATAAAGGTGTTGAAATAAAAATGTTTTAGTAAAAAAAAATTCTACTTACAAAAAAAATTTATTTGTTTTTATTATAATAAAAAACTTTTACATCTCAAAACCTTCAATAGTAAAAAATTTCTGATAAAAAAGCAGAAAATACAAGCATCTTTTATAATGAACTTTGGGTTTTCTCTCATTAAAAAGATATATAAGCATTTGAGTGAAAGAAAAGCATCATATCATTGTCAGGATCAAAACATCAATCACACCTCCGTATAGAAACAATTTTAAAAAGGTCAACAAAATTAATAATGAAATTTATTGTCTTCAAACATGTATTTGATGAACATGGAAAGCTAGGTTTTTATAAATATCTTCAATGGATGCAATTATGTTGTTATCTATATTTTTTTTTATTTGTGATTTTTTCATATTCTGTAATTTTCAATTAATTTTCAACATCATGGAATTAACCCATTTTCCTACTCATTAAATCATTTATTGCAATTTTTAAATAATTATATATAAAAAATACTCTACTCTCACTTTGAAATAATTATAATAAATTATATAAGATGTTAGATTTGAATGGGTATAAATTGGGTTGTTAAAATTGCTTTTTTGACACGATAAGAAAAAAACACAATGAAAATTCGGATAATAAAATTGCAAGTAATTATTTTTAACTAATTATATACTGATAATTTCATCCAATAAATTAAATTAGATTAAAATCTGATAAAGAGAGTTAAGAATATTACCATTAATTAATAAAATATGCTAAAATTTCTCTATGTTTTCCAAACTTTCATTATTTCTTGTAGATTTTAGTCCTGATTTTAAACATATCGTTTTTTCTCGTATGAATGAACTATTGAACTTATGATATATGTTTGGAAATATTAAAATGTCTATTTTACCCCGAACTAGAATCATAACAAAGTTCCATCTATATCTTTGAATGTGTCCAAAACAATATATCGATGTCTATTTTGATAAGATTTATCTAGTAACTTTGACACTCTGAAATAATATATTTATGAACTCCGTTTGACTTAAAAATTTATCACAATATATTTTTATTTGTCTAGTATTAGCCTATAAAATTTCAACTAGATCCAATATACAGTTTAAACGATATGAGTCATCATACAAAACTAGTCAACAAATATTTTAATGTTAAATTCAATTTTGACTTGGTTTATATAAAAAATCTAGTAAATTCATAAAATCAGACTGATTTTACTGGTCTCAATTTTTTAGTTTGATTTTACACTTAATTATATTTACTCATAAAATAATATAATTTTACAAGTTAACTCATGATTTTGATAACAATAGATATAACAAATCAAAATACCAACATGCTACTTCATCCAATTCCTGAGATCACCTTAACTATCATAATAACATTATAAATAATATCTTTCAATTTCAATCTATTAAATCAACACTTAAGTTGTTATCACAAAAAATTAAAAATTATATGATACGAAAACTAGGAATTAGTTTTTTTATAACAAAATCATAAATTTAATTTAATTTCAATAAAAAAAACATAAATCGAACTTGTTTGTTACTTTCATCCTATTCACTTAAATTTGACAAGAATAATCATGTTAGATCAACCATATATTATCCGGAAAAAAATCCAACAGGCTTAAAATACACACACATTGACTTTTCTTGCTGTCAAATATTTAACCGTTCGATTTTAGATTTTAGTGTAAGAAAAAAAAAAAACACCATAATTATGCCAAAAGATTCATTATCGTCATCGTTATCAAGGCAACGTTAATTATGGCGCCAAATAAAGCATGATTGCGTTATATTTCCATCATGGCGCCGAATAAAACAAAATGCTGACGTTATAACTGATCTCATCATTGCTCCGTTTGTTTTACGTAAAGTAGTTTATAGAAAATTATTCTATTAAAAACAATTTTTTTCAGTATTTGGAATTTTTTTATTTTATTTTTTTAATATATTAAAAGAATAAGTATTAAATTGATATATAAAAATTCAAAAAAAATAATAAGATTACAAAATATTATAATTTTATACATTATTTAATAACAATAAAAGTATAAATTAAATCTGGCAGATAAAAAATTAAAATATTATAAAATAAAATAAAATAAAATTATTTATTAATTATTATAATTAACAATAAAAAATAGATAAAAAACTAATAGATAAAAAAATTCTAATTAAAAAATTATTATAAAAAATAATAGCTAAAATAAGAATGACCAAATTTAATATAAAAATCAAATCAAAGTAGAATGTAATTGGGGAAAAAAAATTAAAGCAATATATATAAAGATATCAAATAAATTAAAGTTGATATAATCAACAAATAATAAATTACAATTATTTTTTTATATATATATTTTAAAATATTTTACAAATAAAAACGAAACTCTTTATTGTAAAAATAAATAAATATAAAAAATCTATCTAGTAATAAATCAAAATCCAAAAAGAGATGCATAGCTAACATTTTCACTAGCCAAATCTTGCAACGAACTTTCAACTCTTTCCCTTGTCTCCGATTTAATACAGTTAATAGTCATTGACTCATTGTATTGTACTGCTCTGTTATATTAACCCCTGTACTATTTAGAATATGCAATCAAGTCCTTAACTTTGAGTTTTTGACAAGTATATCCTTTTATCAATTCCACCCAATTTCACTATTAATTGTCATCAAATTGAAAATAATTAAAACAAGAGGATGTACTAAATACATGTTTAATTTTAAACTCTCACATTTTTATTCATTGTTAACTAGCCCAAGGAGTAAAATATTTTATTTTCTGTAGCATATCAAATTTATATTTAAATTTAATAAATCATTAGATTATATAATTCCAATATCCTGTTAAAATAAATTATAGAAGAAAAATTCATGATAGCAGGCAATATATAAGGATTTATAAGTAACAAGATAAACAATAAATCACTAAAATATGCATGATAATTACAATAATATTTTAATAAATATTAGAAAAACAAAAACACGTTATAATTTTTGTAAGATAAACAATTCTCTCTGTAGTTTCTTATAATTTTGCAGTTAAATTAGATCGACTTGAATTAAAACTTAATAGATAAATGCATTAAAAATAAGTTTAAAAATAAAGGGGCTTAATTGCAAATAATTAATAGTTGGAAGCTTAATATGATAGAGCCAACACAATACAGGAACTAAAAATATCATTAATAATTTAAAACACCTCATGGTCCTCATCCTCTTTCTTCCGACTCAACAACTTCTTCTTCACCTACACCAAATCCTTTAAAATCCAGAAATCCCCCATTTGATCTTAAAAATCCAAGTCATGGGAACCGAAATAACAGAGCCATTACTCCTCGATTCCAACGACACTATCAAGACCGTTGACTCTACCGAAATCATCCCAGAATGGAAGGATCAGATCACGATCAGAGGGCTAGTAGTGAGCGCTGTATTAGGAGTACTATTTTGTATCATCACTCACAAGCTGAATTTAACGGTGGGGATTATCCCGTCGCTGAATGTAGCAGCTGGTTTGCTTGGTTTCTTCTTTGTTAAATCATGGACTGGATTCTTATCCAGGTTAGGCTTTTCTGTTTCTCCTTTTACCAAACAGGAGAACACCGTTATCCAAACTTGCGTCGTCGCTTGCTATGGCCTCGCCTTTAGCGGTAACCGCCGTTACTTTGATATATAGTTACGGTTGTTAGTGTGCAAAGAGGTTGAAGTATTTCATTTTTGTTAATAATTTTAGATCAGGTTAGCTAATTAATTTTATTGCTGTAATTTATTGATAATTAATAGTTAGTTTGTTAATCCATTCTTTGAAGAGGAAAGGGGAGACTGGGATGGTTAAATTTTGTTAGAATTACAATTATTATTATTTTTAGCTGCAACTCGATTTTAATGGTGACAGGAGGATTCGGCTCGTATTTGATTGCTTTGGACGAGAGAACATATAAATTGATCGGTACAGATTACCCTGGGAACCGAGCGGAAGATGTTATGAATCCGGGATTGGGGTGGATGATTGGCTTTCTGTTTGTTGTTAGTTTCCTCGGGCTTTTTAGTCTTGCTCCGCTTCGTAAGGTAGCTTTAAACACATTTTTTTTGAGATTTTGGAAGAATATGCTGCTGCTAGTATGTTAAAATGGCGATATATTACTGAGAATCAACTTGTATCCGTTTGTTTGTTTTCGTTCGTTGTTGTTTCAATTAAACTGCTACCTGCATCTATTCTCGGATGCTTATTGACAAGTTCTTAGACATACACAACAGATTTTGGTGGTTATGACCGCATAAAATTTGTAAAAGGCCTACTTGTGCTCAAACTGTTCCATGTATATCAATACTCGTGTGGCATGTTATTGGTAACCATGAAATGATTCTTATATTCTCATTATATTTTGTGATGAAATGATAGGTTATGGTCATGGATTATAAGCTTACATATCCCAGTGGTACAGCCACAGCAATGTTGATAAATAGCTTTCACACGAACACAGGAGCAGAACTTGCTGGGTGAGTGCGGGATGTGTCCAGTCCTTCATTATTTTGTAGGTCTTATATGGTGTCCCTTGATTTAAAGTTGCTGGAAGATTGATTAGAAAATATCAAATCAGTGAAGAAAATTTAAACAATTCTGGACAATATGTATAAAGAACACAATTTGTTAGTCAAAGAACATGACTGGTACTGTCACATGCGGAGTAATTCCAATAACCATGATTTTTTAGTTTGTGCCTATTCTTTTCTTTTTCGGCAGCTACAGTTTGTTGAGTGGTTTGGTAGTCAGAATAACTGAATTGACAAATAGTGAGTTTCCTAATTTATATCTATTTTTAATGACTTTTTACAGGAAGCAAGTCAGTTGTCTTGGAAAGTATTTAAGCATAAGTTTGGTTTGGAGCTGCTTTAAGTGGTTTTTCAGTGGTATTGGGGATTCATGTGGGTTTGATAATTTTCCCAGCCTTGGTTTGACACTATTCAAGAACACGTAAGCTTATGATGACATGCATGTTTTTTTGGACATTGAATTGCATTTTGGTTGACTTGCTTTGTTGAGGAACTTTGAGAGACAGCCTGCATGTACTATTTTCTTCTTCTTTTTCCCTGGATACAAAATTGGCATTCAGCATTGCTGTATCAATGGTTTATCAGTGATGTTACTTGTTTCACACGACTCTCTTTGTGCAGGTTTTTCTTTGATTTCAGTCCAACTTATGTTGGATGTGGCCTTATTTGTCCTCACATTGTCAACTGCTCAGTTCTTCTTGGGGCTATTATTTCATGGGGTTTCCTCTGGCCCTTTATTTCCCATCATGCTGGTGCCTGGTATCCAGCTGACCTCAGTAGCAATGATTTTAAGGGCCTTTATGGATACAAGGTATGGAGAATAACCATTTTTTTCTTCTGAAATACATATCCTCAAATTTCAACAAAATGACTCAACTGTAAAAGGGTTTTGGCTTGGCATGGTCCTGCATCTTGAGGTTTTTTCCTTAAGAGGATGTAAGCCACCACATTTATTTTTTGCATGCGATATATGGATTAGCACTACTGCCAGAGCAACATATAAGTTCCTGAAGTTTATAAACTTCAACTATCATGTCTATGTATTTAGCATGCTGAAATTATTGGACTTGGTCTCTGATTAATGACAGTACTGTGACTCCTCCACCTTGTATTGTGTGTTCGCTCCTCAGTCCTACCCCCACTATGGCTCCTCAGTCCTCACATGGACCTGGTCCATCCACTTTTCTCACACCTAGTATTGGGCATGTTGGTTAATAGTCTGCTATTGAATTTTGCTTGCATGGCTGTGCCTTGGGGATGTTGTCTGAATGAGTTTCCTTTCACACTGTTTGCAGGTTTTCATAGCAATTGCCCTTATCCTTGGGGATGGTCTTTATAATTTGATCAAGATAGTTATCATAACTATCAAGGAAATGTGCAAGAAAAGCACCATGCAGAGCCTTCCAATTGTCAGAGAGGTTCAGGGTAATAATTCATAGTCTCCATTTGTGAAATTTAATCACGTGATCTTGTTACCAATAGGCCTTTGGCTTAGCGGTAAGCTGGTTGTGGCCCCTTGGTAGAAATTGAAAAACCAAAAGATTTTGTCTCACCTGCCATGTTTCTCAAATGTGTCTGGCATTTATCAACTGTGCTAATGTTTGAACTATTAACATGATGGTTAACTGCTATCTGAACAATTCTTTTTCTCCTTGATTTGTTTTGAGAAAAACTGGCTAGTTCAAGAAACTGCTCGAGTTGTAGAAGTGTAGCTTCTCTTTCCGGAAGAATCCTTGTCTTCTGCACCTATTATTGTCATTAACATCCTTCAAGTTTTATCGGTGCTGAACATCATGCATGATTTTTTTTGTAGCACAAGCATATCCTGAGGCTATTAAATTCAATAGATGAAGTTTAATTATTCTTTCTATCATTGCATCGATATTTTGTTAGAGTGATGCTGTGTTTCACTATGCTCAGTTATTTTTATTGATATACATGTTGAGAAACATGTGCTGTTGTGCTGTTGATTTTTGGGAACCGATGCCAGACTAAAAGATTGGTCCCTATGTGACCAAGACAAAACTAGATTTGTCCCCAAATGTTACCTACTTAATAAGTTATTGGGTTCTGATAGTGTTTCCTGAGTTCTGTCACAAAATGATTTTTTGAGACATCTGGTTCTCTACCTGCATTGAACAGTACTTTCATATCTAAACCTACCAGCAATGCTTTTTATTTCTCTGGCCCTACTAAAGCTTAATCTTCATCACACACTGATTTCATGTAGTAATTACTGGGATTGCCATTTTCATACAATAATATTTAATGCAACATCGGCATTTGCCTTCATCAACAGATGCGTATAGTTAGTAACTTCTTCAACATGGTACCTGTTAGAACTTTTAGTTGCATGAGAACTGCTGGAAGTACATAGAGTGCCCTCTTCCTTGTTTGAATTTAGCTGTTTTGTGTTCTGGAATAATTGTTTTAATGTGTCACTCAGCAGATAGTGAGACTTCGAAATTGCTACTGGAGCAAAGAAAAAGAGATGAGGTATTTCTGAAAGACAGGATACCCTCCTGGTTGGTGGCTGCTGGATATGTAGGACTGGCTGCGATATCAACAGCAGTGATTCCAGTCATCTTTCCACCACTGAAGTGGTATTTTGTTCTCTGTTCATATATTATCGCCCCTGCTCTTGCCTTCTGCAACTCCTATGGAACTGGACTAACAGACTGGAACTTGACATCAACCTATGGAAAGATCGGTCTTTTTATTATTGCTTCACTGGTTGGTTCCGATGGAGGAGTGGTAGCTGGGCTAGCAGCTTGTGGGGTGATGATGTCCATTGTCTCCACTGCTGCTGATCTAATGCAGGATTTTAAGACTGGTTACCTCACTCTATCATCAGCCAAGTCTATGTTTGTGAGCCAGCTGGTAGGAACAGCCATGGGTTGTGTCATTGCTCCATTGACTTTCTGGTTGTTTTGGAGTGCTTTTGATATCGGAGACCCTAATGGTCCTTACAAAGCTCCATATGCCGTGATATTCAGGGAAATGGCTATCTTAGGTATCGAGGGTTTCTCAGAGTTACCCAAACATTGCCTGGCCTTATGCTGTGGATTCTTTGTAGCTGCTATAGTCATTAATCTTCTAAGGGACGTGACTCCCAAGAAGATCTCGCAGTTCATTCCTATTCCAATGGCTATGGCAGTCCCATTTTACATCGGAGCTTACTTTGCAGTCGACATGTTTGTTGGGACAGTGATATTGTTTGTATGGGAGCGGATAAATAGGAAGGACGCGGAGGATTATTCAGGGGCAGTTGCTTCTGGTTTGATATGCGGTGATGGGATTTGGACAATACCATCAGCAATTCTCGCTATTTTTAAGATCAACCCGCCCATCTGCATGTACTTTGGGCCTTCTTCGAGTGGCTGAGCAGGGAAACCGCCGGCTGCGATGTAATTATACCTTCTTTGAACTGAAATACTTTATTTGATTCTGTAAATCTGTGCTGTATTTGATGGTTCAAGTATCTCGGGCATGGCTTGAGATAAAAAAAAAAAAAAATGATGAAAAAAATTATTCGAGTTCCAACTCTTAAGCCCCATGAATTTCATGTGATTGTTTGCATCACTTAAAAAATGGATGAAAACTTGTTATTTTCTAACTAGGCAACAAATTAGTCTTCGAACAGTAACAATGTTGCAGGGGATGAGCATCATTTCACCTTCACAGGTAACCATTTTGGTGCCTGGTTCTGAGGTTGGCTTTTCTGTCTACTCGAGGAAAAGAGGCCTAAGAACTGCCAACGAAAAGTCCAAGTGAAAAGATAAGATGCTGCCATCACCACATGTTTACAATAAATGATTGAGCCGCGCTTGTTGGGATCGATGCTTGCTAGTAGCCTTGGGGTTTTCTCAATAATCAGTGGAACACTTGTAGCCGCCAACATTGGATGTTTTCTTTCATGTTTGGTAATTGCCAGTTGGAAGACCTTTCAATATTTTTTTGCTGCTTTTGATCAAGCATTCCTGATCACTTGAAAAGTCAACTTGTTTTTAGATATTTACGTTTTGTTGTACTCGCAATTATATTTTTTAAAATGTAAAAATAATCTTAAAAATACGGGAATTCTTTTACAATACTTGGATAAAATAATAAATTTGAATAAGATTTTCTTAAACAGCGACTTTCTAATCAAATATATAAATTTTAAATTCATATAAATTTATTTTTTAATAGGTTTAAATAAAAATTAAATGATATTTTTTTTTTATAAAAAAACTAATGTTAAGCAATATAATTTTTAAAAAATAAGACAAAATAAAACATAACAAATGGGTCACAAAATTTTTCCAAACCATTAATATAAGATCTAAAAATACTATGTATAAAGAAGTTGCAAAACTCAATTCTTAATAAATACAACATCGAATGATGAATTATTTCAATTATTATATTTATTATTATTATTATTATGATTGCTAAATTGTCACAATCATTATAGCTACTACTATTATCATTACTATAAATAATTAATATTCAAATAATTATTGACATTACTATCATTTTCACCATCATTGTTGCTATTATAGTCTCTATTATTATCACAATAATTATTATGATTACTAATACTGTTATTGCTATTAATATTATTAAAACTATCATTAATATTATTATAAATTTTTTGTTATTATTGATATTCTTAATATTATTTTATGTGTTATTATTATTATTATTATGATTGCAACTATAATTATTGAACCATTATAATAAATTATTATTGTTATCATTAGTTATTATCAATAATAATTTATGTAATGGTTGTAGTGCATATGATATTATAATAGTGATTGTTATTATTGTGATGATAATAGTGATTATTATCATGATTATAACAACTAAAATTATTATTATTATTATTACTTTCTAAACAATGAGAATTATTAAATTATCCCAAAAAATAAAACAAAAAACCCAAAAAATTTAAAAAAAGAGCAAGCAAGAAAATAATTAAAAAATTACTAAAATTAATATTATTATTGTGTAAATAATGAAAATCATAAAATTATCCAGAAGAATAAAATAAAAAAAACTCAAAAACTTGTACAAAAGAGCAAAATTGTTTTTTAAAAAAATGACAAAACTAAAGTAAATATTATTAGCATAAAAAAATTATTTGATTTGAAGAACAAATAAAAATAATAATATAAAAAAATAATAAGGGGAAAAAATAAGAAATATTAATTTTAAAATGATCATCAATACAAATTAAAATTTAAGAAATAAGATGAATAAAAATAAAACCTCAAGAAAAGAGAACATAATAAAAATTAAAAATTAGAACTAAAAGTATTGACATGTATATATATATATATATATATATATATATATATATATATATATATATATATATATATAAAGAATTATCTCATTAAAAACCTTACCAAGAAAAAATCTAATAGGGAAAAAATATGGTTAAAGGAAAAATAGTACAATGGATATTAACTCACTCATGAATGTATGCCTTAAATATTTAAGCTGTTACATTTCAATATTGAATCATAATATTTCAAACGTTATAGTTAATAATGTTTTAATGAACAAACTTTTTAGACTATTTTTTCGAGTGAATTTGTTAAGTATCAGTATTAGCATATTTATCAAGTTCATGTATGAAAAAACTTTTGGTGAGATGTGCTTTCTTTTAGGTCATCACTAGTTAAAGCCTGCACTACGTTGTGACCGAGTAAATAATTTTTATAGTTGTCCAGATTAAATTGATTAATAGGATTTTCTAGTTAAAAAATAAAATATAATATCTATATATACACAATATGATATAATAAAGCAGATTAATATATTTTATTATAACAACAACAACATTAAAGTCTTAATATCTAAAATTATTATTATTATTACTGTAAAAATATAAAAATTATTAAATTACTTTGAGGAAAAAACTCAAAAACATTAACGAAAGAGTGAGCAAAAAAAACAAATTATTATTATTGTGTTAATAATGAAGAAAACAAAATTAAATAAAAAAACTTAAAAAAAGCAAATAAATAAATAAAATAAATGATAAAAAAATTATCATATGAAAAAAAAATCATTTGACTTGAAAATAAAATAAAAAAATTAATAAAAAAATCTAAAGAAATAACAAAGAGGAAAAAAAATATAAAATTTTCAAATAATTATAAACACAAACTAAAATTTAAGAGATAAATTTTTTTTTAAAAAATAGTACCTTAACAAAAGAGAAAATAATAAAAATTATTCAATTACCACATGAAAAAAAAATCAACAACATTAATAAAAGAGTGAACACAAAAAAAGCCTAAAATTATTATTATTGATGATGATGATGTTATTGCGTTAATAATGAAAAAAAATTAAATCAAAGACTAAAAAAATTCTGAAAACTTTAACAAAAAAAAAAATTGATAAAACAGAGCTAAAAATTATTTTTAAAAAAAAAGTTATTTGACTTGAAAATTAAAGAAAATTGCACGCAATACTTTATGGGTTGAGCAAACTATTTTTATAATTGTCAGGATTAAAGAAATTAATAGGATTTGCTAGTTCAAAAATAAAATATAATATTTATATATGCAAAGTTTAATATAATAAAATAGATCAACACACCTTAATATAACTACAACATCGAAATCTTAACATCTAAAATTATCATTACTATTACTATTAAAACAATAAAAATTATCAAATTACCCCGATAGAAAAAAACTCAAAAACATTAATAAAAGAGTATGTAAAAAAAAACTAAAATTATTATTGTTGTTGTTGTTGCTGTTGTGTTAATAATGAAAAAAAAAACAAAATTAAATGAAAGACTAAACAACATCCTAAAAACTTTAAGAAAAGATCAAACAAAAAAAAAATACAATAAATGATTAAAAAAAAACAATTATCATGTGAAAAAATTCATTTGACTTGAAAATAAAAAAAAATAAAATAAAAAAACTAAAAGAAAGAGCAAAGAGAAAAAAAAAATAGAAATATCAATTTTCAAATGATCATAGACAGAACTAAAAATATATTATCAATTTTCAAAAAAAAATCACCTTAAAATAATAAAAATTAAAAACTAAAACTAAGAGCACACTTATATATACATGGACAAAAATAAGGACTATTCCAAAAAAATAAAATAAAAGGATTAAAATACAAAAATTAAAAATATAAGGTTCAAAATGAAAACCAAATATATTATCAACTTCAATCAAAGGACAACATTGCAAAAATCAAAAATTCTATACCGAATATATTAAGGTATTTAAACCCAATCTGGAAATTAAAAGGAGGACTGAAGTGAAACATAAATATATAATTAATTTCAATTGTAGGACCTAATTGAAATAAATCAAAACTTATATAATAAAAATAGGACTATACAAAACAATTAAAAGCGTAGGGACAAAAGTGAACAAACCATAAAACCATGGGGTCTCTTTTATACTTTAGCATGCAGAAGAGAGAAAATGGAAAAATCAGAGTTCAACCAGCCATCGACCCCAATCTGACAACCCTTTGCCAAAACACGTCACACCATGATGAAGGGGACACGATGGAGAATTGATTGAGACGTCGAAAACTCATTTATCGGCTGTAAAACTCCACACGCGCCTCTAGAAGAGGGCGTGAGGCGGAATACCAACGCTTGCATGTGTAACACTCGCACATGTTTTTCGGCAGATAATACTAATAAAAATATGGTCAATTACCGGATTACCCCTATAACCAAATCTTCCATTTTGTCTTTATTGGGGGGGTGTGGATTAATATTTAGTCATTTTTAAAAAATATGAAATTCCCGTGGCACCCCTCTGACCATAATTGTTTTTTATCTTATTAGAAGGCAAATTAGTATATAGTCATTTTCCAAAAATATGAAATGCCCATGGTAGCCTTTCCGACAGGATTTTTTTTTGTTTTTTTAGGGATAAAATGATTATTGTATTGTGAATATAAAAAAAAATTCAATAAACCGGGGAACCAAACAACCCAGAAACTAATTTGACCCAAAAATACACTATTATAATTCACAGTATTTGCAATTGCATCTTCTATAGTAAAACACTAAAAAAAAATTAGTTTATTTATAATCTTTTTTGGACAGTGAATTACATTTTTGTTCGAGTGGCTTTGATGAGGAGCTTTGAGAGAAGGCATAAAACAAAATGTAACCATATATACAGCTCCATATGTGGAATGTAATCACTTGATCTTGTTACCAAGAGACCCTTGTCTTAGTCGTAGACCTGGAGTGATCCCTCAGTAAAAATAAAAATAAAAACCCGAATGATCCTGTCTCATCCATCATGTTTCTCAAATGTGCGTGGGGTATATCAAGCTAGTGTGCTCATGTTTGAACAATTAACATGATGTTCAACTGCTATCTGAATAATATTTCTCTGTCCCGAATATGTTTCAAGATAAATCGACCAGTTCAATGAACTGCTTGGGCTGTAGAAGTTTAGTTTCACTTTCTGGAAGAGCCTCTTGTCTTCTGCACCAATTATTGGCGTCAACATTCTTCAAGTTTATTGTTTGGTCTGAACATCAGGTGTGACTTTTGTATCTAAATCCTTCAGAGATAACTTTTTTTATTTCTCTCTGGGCTTTCTACAGATAAATCTAATTCATCACCCATTGATTTAATATAGCGATTACTGAGACTGCCATTTTCATATGATAATATTTTGTGCAGTGTCAGCATTAGCCTCCATCAGCAGATGCGCATAGGTAGTATCATCTTCAGCATATTACCTGTTAGAACTTTCAGGTACATGAGAACTGGTGGATGTACATGCAGTGGCCTCTTTGTTGTTTGAATATAGCTGTTTTGTTCTGGAAATTATCTGGCTCTATGCGTCAATTAGCAGAGAGGGAAACTTCCAAATTGTTCTGGGTTGTGCATGCCGTTGCTCAATAGATTTTCTGGTTGTTTTGGACAGGTTTTGATATCGGAGTCCCTGGGGTCCTTACAGAGCTCGATATGCCGTGATATTCTGGGAAATACATGACTATCTTAGGTTTTGAGGGCTTCTTGGAGCTACCCAAACATTGCCTGGCGTGATGCTGCGGATTCTAATCAACCTTCCAAGGGATGTGACTCCCAAGAAGATCTCTCTGTTCATTCCTATTCCAAATCGCAGTCCCATTTTACATTGATATTGTCTGTATGGGAGCGAATGAATCGCAAGGTATGGATGAATCGCAAGGTATGCAGGTGCAGTTGCTCCTGGTTTAACATGCGGTGATGGGATTCGGGCAATACCATCAGCAGTTCTCGATATTTCTAGGATCAACCCGCACATCCGCATGCAATTTAGATCTTCTTTGAGAAGGGAAACCTCTGGCTGTGTTTATGCGCTGTGACTATACCTTGTTTGAACTGAAAAACTTCATTTCATCCCGTAAATCCTTATGTTCTATTTGATGGTTCAAGTATCCCGGGCATGGCTTCAGATGAAAAAATTGCAATTAAAAGTCTTTTAGGCCTGTAGGGTGATGCTGTCTCTCAACCCTTTAACGATGTAGCTGAACTGAAGTCGATGGACTTGGCTGGCAAAGTTTGCCCCATCAAAACGGTTACCCTTACAATCTTCTTGTTCTATTTTTGTCACACAATTATATCAGTGGTTCAGCCACATGCCTCACTTAAAAAAATGAATAAGAACTTGATTGTGACCTAACAAGAGAATCTGATTAAACTCCCTATTTTTTTCAAGGACTAGATAATTTATCAGGCAACTAATTCGTCTTTGAAAAGTAACAGCGTTGCACAGCATCTTTACTTCCCCACAAGGAAACGTGGTTTATCGTGTATTATAACTGCGAAAATATATTATTGCTCTTGGAAAAAAATGGTTTAGCTATCATTGAGGTAAAATAATCTTTTCATGACACCATTTATCATATTTAATCCTTATTTTTTCATTGTTATTTTTTTTATTTGGAATGATTTATAAAATTGATTTTTTTCTTATGATTACATCATCCATTTTTATTCTATCGACCCTTTTTGTTTATTGTTATTTTCACAAGTTTTTTAAATTAATTTTATTTTTTTAATTTTATCATTTCATATTAAATTATTCTGGAGTTCAGTTTTTTCATTAAGTCCGGATACGAGATTTCGCAAGTTATGATTTTGAGGCAAGTTATGATATTGAGAGTTAACCCGAGCTAAGAAGATTCTTTACACTTTGCTTAGTTTTTAATAATGAAAAATAATCTTAAAAATAATCTTAACCAAAGTTTCAAAATATGAGATAATTTTAATATACCTTCACGGAATATATTATATAATATATATATTAAAGTTTTAACTTCTCTAACATTTTAATATATTTATTTTCAAGTTGAAAAAAAGAAAAGATATGATCCGCGCCGTAAGCATGTTAAACCAGCTGGTGACACCTCCTGGCAATGAAAAGTCCAAGTGAAAAGAAAAGATGCTGCCAGCACCACGTGCTTACAAACAAGTTTCCGAAGATGATTGAGCCACTTGTTAAGATGGCAGGCTCAGGGTGTTCCTCGTCTAATCAGCGGAACAATTGTAGCCGTCAACAGTGGATGTTCTCTTTAAGTTTTGTAATTGCCAACCAAACACCTGTTCTATGTTTTGCTGCTTTTGGTAAAAGAATGGCTACTGGTGTTTGAACAGTACCATGAGACATCATTACTGATACATTCTGTCCACTCTTTTCTTTAAATTATTTTTATTTTTATTATTTCAAGATCGATAATTACTTGCTTCGATCATCCCTTGGATTTGCAGAAACACATCCACCTCTTGCTGAGATCATGAGCACTGTTGAGGTCCCTGGGAGGAAGGGCGTTCTTGAGTTAACACTGCTGTATCGAGACACAGAAAGATCATAGACAATGGAGATTGATGGAACATGTTTCTATATTATTATTATTTTATGTCTTTAAATATAAATATTCGCCTCAAAACTATTTAAAAATAAATTTATTTTATACATTTACTCGTATCCCTCGGTCAAGTAGATTCTTAACCTTGCTTTCTCGATCTATCCTGTCTTTTTTGACACCAAACATATCGCTCCTCTTGCTCCTTTTGTGTACTTTTATATACTTGATTACCATTTGCTTCACCAAAACGAATGAATATCCTAGCCCTAGGTGAACTTTTTCCTGTTTCAAAAAACTCATGCAGCCAGATATATAATCTTTTTTTTTCCCCAGAGAGAACCAGGGGATGGGGGGCTGGTGTGCAAGGGTTCCTTATAGAACGTACATTACAGGGACATGTGGCAAGAAGAAGATGGAGGAGAAGTACAGCAGTTTTTGTTTTCTTGCACTAATTGAGAATTCAGTGCTCTAAAACTATTATATAAAATAGATTCTCCGAGTGAAAGGGAAATCTAATTCTCAGGACATCAATCTGAGAAAATTTATGCACGTCAAGCACATGGCAAGGATTGTGACCTCTTGTAGTGGGCTTATTAGCCTCCAAATCTAATGGAATCTATCCATCTAGATACATTGTTTATTCTAAGCCAATCATTTCTCTGCTATCTCTGAATTATTGCACTACTCTTTGCCATGAAGTTAACCTACCTGATCTAATCCAATTATCTTCTCCAACACTAGCTCGTAACTTATTCGACTGTTTTCCTTTTATTGGTTGTGGAAAAACCAGCAAGAAGCAGGGAGGTAACCAGAAATAAACACAGAATAGAAGGGGGAAATAATAATTTGTATTTGAATAAACCCATCAGTGTATAGAGCCAGCAGAAAGGGATAGCTCATAGGAGCAGTAGACGTGACATGAGGATAATGGTGAGGTCCATCTTATCAAAAGGAGCCATTTCAGTTAGAGATTCTGGCTTTATTGGAGGTAAGCAATTGGTGGATGTGGCTCCTGTTCAATGCGGTGGAGCAACCTTTTCTTCCCATTTTCATTCGTCCTAATCTCTACAGTCAATCCATTTCATCAGGAAATATCACAATAATGTAAGGTAAGGTAGACAATAACATCACGTAGATTCTGTATCATGTTACTCCTTCAGCTTTTCACTCAAAAACTTTTCATTGCTGTCAAAAGACAAATATTTAATTTGCATGGGATGTCCTCTTGCTGTAAGCAAAACAAGGGTAATTTTAAGATTCCTGTCAAATGATTTCATCCATCCCCAGCTAACATGGACCCAGCTTTTAACCTTTGGCAAATTAAAGCTACATTTTTTATTTCAGAAATTAGTGCTGTAGCTATGACAGCAAGGTGTAATCACCAGAACCTTAACTTTTTCTCTTCTTTTCTGTGTCATTTTGATCCCTCAATATGATTGTGATTTGTTTCAGTCCTTCTACTAGATAAGCTTGTGCTTGTTGATTCCTCTTATCCAATCCCACTGAACAAGTCCATTAGTTTATTTAATTATCGTAATTTGATGCAGATAAAGAACTTAAACCATGCCACCTGTATAGTTTATAATGAATAGAAATAGAAATAGAAATAGAAATAAATTAAGTTCTCCCTAGAAATTCATATTAGTCCTTAATAGTTTTAGAATATGAATTCGTACCCTTTTTTCCCTAGAAATTCGCCTCTCGTGCTTTATGAGGCTTTTCCATTACTCCATGACATATATACTAAGGCTAATTTAATCTCAATATATAATTAGAATTAAATTATCATTTGCATTTTACAAATAATTTTCTCTAAAACCCAACATCACATGATAAGGTAAAACTATCTGTGTCATATATATACTTATTAAAATAGCATTTTTAACTACGAATCCTAAGTACTACACCCCTAAGGATGATGAAGCAGCGACTTGTTTATGTTCACTATAGAAGAGTTGCTATGTAGACCGCATGCAAGACCAAGTAGAAGAGAGATAAAAATATTTCTCATCTTATAACAATTAAAAAGAAAAAGGGATATCTAATATTTTTTATTATTTTTCTGATTAATTACAGTATATTTTCAACCGGTCAAAATATCATTTAGGGTTTCAATTCTAAACAATAATACCCACGAAGCAAATCACCATCTTGCTCCCCATGATCAAGCCTCTAAGGATTTGTGCGGCACCGCAACAAAAAGAAAAGAGCAGAAGGCAGATTCAAGACGAAAATCAAATTGAAATCATGAACCAGGCATGTTAAGAAAACCTGAGATTTTTTGATCGAGTCAGGATAACCAATATTCTATTCATTTAAAGCAAAAAATATCTAAAAAAGATAAAGTTTTCTCTCAAGAAAAAGATATTCAGATCGATTCAAGTGGTATCAGAAGCAAATGTATGGTATTGAAGATGGTAGGATATGAAAAGATGATCGAAGCCAATGAATTATGAGCTTACGACTTTTTGTGCCTGAGTAAATGCATCCCTCCAACTAGAATTTTGTCCACTGCTTCGTGTCCCGTTATCTCTAGTGATGTCGGCTCCTACCATCTAATCAACGGTTTCGATTTTTGAACTGTGCATGATTCAGGACCTGAGCTCACTGCATTCAGACTTCGCATAAAGCTGAGAGGTCAAGGCTCTAGTGATAGTTCAGTACAGAATTGTACTGTACGGATTAAAATAAATGACTGAGTTACAGGTGACCACCCCAAGAGCAGGGCATTTACTCTCAATTTTCTAGCCGAAGAAACGAAAAGAAGATCACATTTTCTATTTCTACTTGAAAAACAAATGTTTCCACGCTACTAACCATGCTTATAATAATCATTCGTCAGTACAAAATCTATTCATTATACATAAGTATACATGATACGAAGGAGTGTGTTTCTTGACTTTCTCTGTTTACAGGTTTCAAGTATAGTATTTAGAGAGTTTTATTTAAGTAAAAAATATTAAAGAATAATATAAATTATATTATAAAATCTCATCTGTAAAGTTAAATTTTTAAGTGAGATGATTCTTTAATATAATATTAGAATTTTATTGACCTAACAATCACGAGTTTAAATTTTATTATCCTCATTTTATTTGATAAAAATCAAACATAAAATATTGTAAATCTGTGCAAGTTTCAAATCTAAATTTTTTTTACTTGATGAAGTATATTAGATATTAATATAATTCATATTCCGAGATTTTATATACTTAAACTTTTACATGAGATAATTTCATAATAAAAGACATATGTATAAACTAATAGCAAGATAAATTTTAGTAGTGGAATAAGTGAATGTTTAGTATATAAATGCGGTATATGATTTCTTAATTAGAATGGAAGATATCCGCCTTCTTGGATTAAAAAGTGCCTATTCATTCTCTCTTTGATACACACACACACACTCATCCATGTAATTATGTGTTTAGCAGAATAAATTATTCATCGGACTAAAGCTGAAACCAGAAATCTCAGAGTCCATTATTCAGGAAAGAAATCAATATAATCTAAGGATTGATTCGAGATGACAAGAACTCACCGTATTGATTGAAAAAGATGGGAGTTGGAAGCGTAAATGATTTAGACAAACATATTTATCTCTTACAGGAGGAAATGAGTTTTGAAAAACCGATATAAAAGATCTTTTTCCCATTCAAGCGTTGAATTCATGTGATACCGAGCATGATATTTCAACTGATTGCTTTCAAAGGGGGTCCTCCTTTGTCTCCATGATGGGAGGCACAAATGACTAGCAATGCAATCACCAACACACACTTAGCCCATCCCACCATGATTATCATCACTCAACAAAGGTATTGGTCTTCTCCACATCAAAGCAAAGTTGTAAACTTGAAAGAAAAAAAGAAAAAAAAAAAGCCACTCTCTCACCCCTTGTGTGAATCATACAAAAACCCTAAAGTTTGCTTGGTGATCAAGTGGGAGATCAGAATGATACGAGAAAAGTGAAAGATAATAAAAGAAATTTATTTCGAGGACACCCACTATGGTGACCAAGAACTACATGGGATAGAAGTCAAAGGACGAGATTACTTCGACTCCCATTTGATCTTGAGATGGAATTTAGGTGTCCTTATCATGGGGAGTGATTCTCGCAGATTAATTATATGACTTGTAAGAATCATTTCCATTTCCTTCCTTAAAGATCTTGATCCGGTTCTGTAATAGTGAAAGTGGAATCAATAATCATAGCAACCTACAACTTTAAAATTTTGAAAATAAAAGCCACTTTGGACCATTTACCCTAATCACTATTTCCTTCTTATGTCAGCTAGGCTACAATATTCTCTTACATGTAGCTAGCTTTCAGAGTTATCATGGATTTATCTTTCCCTTTATCTTTATTTGTTTTTTTTTATAGGATCTTGAGCTCCATAATGGGTATCAGTCCTTCTTCTTCCTCGACCATTCTTTCTATCTCTTGTAAAACATGATTTGATCAAAATATTTATACGTCACCAGCAGATTTATCTTTTTGGATCTACCATTAAACAATTTTTAAAGTAATATTCAGCACTTAATTACCCTAATATCAACCTGTCCTGAAATTCATTTGACTTACATAAACACAAACTTTAATCACATCCAGCACTCAATGAGTGTACATGAACTTTTTTATTTAATTAATATTTGGCTGGCAGTTTTTGTCAAAAAAAGAGGAGGGGGGGGGGCGATTCTAGGAGATCCCGATGCAGAAGATTTTAAGAGAAATTAATATTTTTTATTTAATAAAAAAAAAAATGCTTGTGTTCTCCTTTCAGCGATGTGGAAAGGAAAAGGGTGGAGGATCTCTCGATCCACAATATCATTTATGAAGGTTGGTTGAACATTGTGGAGTTAGTAGTTGCTGCAACAAATTTGGAAGCTGAGAATCATGATATGCTTTACTTAAATGTTGAAATGGAAGCTGCGGGATTTAAAGAGAGTAGATATTGGACGAGTACAATCCATCTGCCCCCAACCAAAATAATTAGAAGAAATAGTCTATTGAAATTTGACAAATTAATCCATGAATTATACAATTTTCAAGCTAGAAGCTGTTAATTAAGAGTTTTTATTTTGCTGTGTAAAAACTTATCTTAATTATTCACTTCATAATTTAATTAATTATGTCCTTGTTATATAGCTTTTTTTTTTTTTTTAATCTAAGACAATCTCATCTCCTGAAAAACATACTTTGTGGGTTTAAATGAGTAAGTAAAATTTTGATTATTTCAAGTTCCTGCAAGAAATATACACCCTAACTTAAACTCAAGATCTACTATACAAATCTTTATCTTATTATCATTACACGACACCCCTTAAGAAAATCCTTATTCTATAGCGCTAATAAGGGGGTGTTTGGGAGTGTGGTTGCTTTTGCTTTTTAAAGTGCTCTTTGTGCCGAAATGCATCAAAATGATGTTTTTTTATTTTTTAAAAATTATTTTTGACATCAGCACATCAAAATGATCTAAAAACACTAAACCGCAGGTTTTAAAAATGAAAAAAAAAAACAGTAAAAAACAGATTGAATCGCAATGCTAAAAGGGGCTAAGAGAATCATAAATTGAAATGGTGGTTAAATAAATTCACCCATTACAAGATAATATTATCCTATCTCTTCACAGTTTAACTTAGACAAAAGCAATGAAATAATTAAATAGATGGCATTTAGTAATTTTTTTTAAGTTTGTGGCAAATACATTAATTACCTTTTAAATTTAAATTACATGGTCGTTTGGTTAGTGATTCATAACAAAAGAAATAATAACATATCTGGTCATAGAAAAGAAAAGGAAAAATATAAAATATATTTGAAATGATTTTATTTTATTTTATTTAAAAAAGGAGATAGAAATAAGCGTTTTTTCTCTTCTGTTCGGATTAAATAATCATGCATCGCCAGAATTGCTAGTAAATCACCTCAAGTCAGTGAGCTCTAAGAAAGATTACACTCAATCATTGAAGAAGTGAAAGAACTGTGGAATCATATTTGTCATGCCCGTGACACCAAACAATCTTGCTTGTCATGGGTGAAAACGCAACTTGACACCACAGGTAAAACCCTCCATTTTCCCACCTCAGGTGGGTGACGTTTCTTGTAAGAATCAACTACAGCCTACTGCCTAGGTCGGACTATAGATCGGACAAGAGGTGTACACCATTTCATTTAAAATCTTAACATCTTTTGAAAGTACTTTATTGTTCTAATTTTAATAATTATAAATTATTTATATTTAATATTTATCAAATAAAATGATATTAATAAGATTTAAATAAAATTCATAATTATTATGTTAATAAGATTTTAATATCATATTACAAAATTATCTCATCTAAAAATTGAATCTATTAGATAAAATTTCATAATATAATTTATATTATTTTTTAATACTAGTACTCAAACATTGATATAATTTTAAAGTTTTATGTATTTGGTTTTTAGATTGGCTAGGGTTGTTTTTTAGATTATTTTTTATTCAAAAATATATTAGAATAATATTTTTTATTTTTAAAAAATTATTTTTAACAAGAATTATCTAAAGATAAAAAAAATAAAAATTTTAAAATATAATACCAAACATCCTTGGAGAAACGAAAGAAATAAAACTGTGGGTGTGAGCTGTGATGTGTTAGATATAATAAAGTGTTGTTGATTATATATGTCCTTGCACGACCACTTTGTTATGGAAAAAAGAAGTAGAAGAAGAAATTCTGTGTTTTTTTTTTAAATAACTTTATTGATAAATTAGTAATAAGACAATTCTAAAAAGTAATTTGGCAACTTTTACGAAGAAGATGAGTAATAATTTAGGGCTGGAAAAATGTAGGGTTTGTAAATGAATCTCATGGGAAGGGGACACATACATGACAAACTCATGCTGAAAATGCTATGTCAGAAACTCTTTGCTAAGGACCCACGAGGATACTATCTCCAGACAAACATAAAATGATCGGATTCAAAACCTCCCCCCCCCCCCTTTTCTATGCCTTACCTGCAAGCATACACCACCGCCAGCCCCTCTGGTCCAGGCTGCAGCTGATGCCACAGTTATTTTTCTTATTTTAGCAATGGAAAAAAGGTATCACTTGGGAATAATAGCATTGCTGAAAGTTTTGAACTTACAATTACAAGCATTTTGGGTGCTGATAGCAATCATTTCATGAAAAAACACACATCATGCATCACTTCAAAGAGTTAATGGCAAGTTTTAATTTTGTTCCCTTTATGTAGACTCTGCGAAGGATGGGCCTATGGAGTGAGTGAGAAGCAACCCCACCAAGCCTCTCGCAGGCAACCAAGTGTTGACACCTCAAGAATCCACATGAGCACTTGAGTTCCTTGCAAGAGATGCCATGGCAATTGCATCATATCTTGCTGTTACCATTATAGCATGCAAGAGAAATAATGAACAAGAAAGAAACGGAGAATCCATCCATGGAATATGCAAATGGATGTTGTATTTCTTTCATGCGTTGTTGCTTGTCTCAGATGGTGAAATTGGCTGTTCAAGCTGTCATCATACCTAAAATTTTAGCATACACAACCCCCCACTGACCACTACAGTAAAAAAAAAAGAGACAAGAAAAGTAAACACATGCACCCATGTTTTGTGTCTTACAGAGAGATAGGGAAGGTAAAAAAAGAGAGTAGACAATTACATGCATGTTTGTAGGAAGATAAGGTAAACTCAGATCCCAGAGGACAGAAGTTAAAAAAAAAAAAAAAAAAATTGAGTTTTGACCATGAAACATACATTATTAGGATTTTAATTTATTTTTAAAAATATATTATATAAGTATTATAGGGATTGAGTTGTGTGTTTTTGTCTCAGCCTTTGTTGCCAAAAACAGTGAAACTCATGGAGGTTTAGGACTTTTCAGGTCATCTTCTTCAATCAAAGAGGAGTAGAGGACCCATCTCTCTCTCTCTCTTCTCTTTTTTTAAAGCTTATTTTGCATCTCCTCGTCCACTTTCTATCTTTCCTGTTCATGGATCCCAAGGGCTCTAACTCAAAAAACCCACATGAGTTACCCACTTTCCTGACCCACGCCCACCCTTCTCCTCCTCCTCCTCCTCCTCCTCCACAAACCCATCCACAACAACCACAACAACTCCACAGCCAAAACCAACAACAAACCAACATGGGAGACAACAAACCAGCAGAAATCAAAGACTTTCAGATTGTAGTGGCTGACAAAGAAGAGCAAAAGAAACAGTTGGCACCAAAGAGAAGCTCAAACAAAGACAGACACACAAAAGTTGAAGGTAGAGGTAGAAGGATAAGGATGCCAGCTCTTTGTGCAGCGAGAATCTTTCAATTAACCAGAGAATTGGGTCACAAATCTGATGGAGAGACAATACAGTGGCTTCTACAACAAGCTGAACCATCTATAATTGCAGCAACTGGGTCTGGTACTATACCTGCATCAGCTTTAGCAGCTGCTGGCGGTGCAATTTCACCGCAAGGAGCTTCTCTTTCTGCTGGCTTGCATCAAAAGATTGATGATTTAGGTGGGTCCAGTAGTAGTAGGGCCAGTTGGGCAATGTTAGGTGGCAATTTAGGGAGACCCCATCATGTTACTACTGCTGGATTATGGCCCCCAGTTGCAGGTTATGGGTTCCAGTCATCATCTAATACCACTGGTCCATCAACAACAAATATAGGGACTGAAGCAGCTGCTGCTGCTGCTGGTTCTAGTTATTTGCAAAAACTTGGGTTTCCAGGGTTTGACTTGCCGGGTAACAACATGGGGCCTATGAGTTTTACTTCAATTCTAGGTGGGGGTACCCAGCAGTTACCAGGATTGGAACTTGGGCTGTCACAGGATGGGCATATTGGGGTTTTGAGTCCACAAGCTTTGAATCATATTTATCAGCAGATGGGGCATGCTAGAGTGCAGCAGCACCAGCAGCACCAGCAAAATCCTTCTAAAGATGATTCACAAGGATCAGGGCAGTAATTAGTAGGTGAAGGAAATAGGCATTTGGTTGATGTTGGAAGAGAGGCTGAGTGATTTCGTTAATGGTTTTTTTGTGTTGTATAATTGATAAACAGAAGAAAAAAAATGTGAGAAGAGAGAGAGAGAGAGAGATACTTTGGGAGAATTCAATAGGGGCTGGATTTGGTTTGCCATTCACTTCTTCTCCACTGCCTTACTCAGGTTTTCATATACAGGTGCGTTTTTCTCTTGCTTGATATTAGATTTTCTTTTTTTATGTAAATTATTGAGCTGGTTATTGACCCATTGTAATGATTTGGCTTTGTTGTGGAATGTGCAGATGGGATTGTGCACAGCCAAATAGCTTGGTTTGGGGCTTAACTTCTTATTTGATTCAGAGGTGTGTTGATTATAGTGTAAGGCATCTTTAATTATTTTGTTCTTCTGTAGGTCTGGATGAAGTGGTTGAATTTGATCAGTTTGTTTGTGATATGAAACATATAGTTTCATAATCATACTTTGTCTGATTTCACTTTGGATCATGCTTTGCAGAGGTGAAGCTATTAATTTTTCACATTTGGCTGTCTGCTACATGCACTTGACTTGCTGTGTTGTGTCTGTATGAAATAATATCTCGGCATCGCCTTAATTATACAAAAGCTTTCTGCTATATGTAGCTAGAAATTTGTTCCCAAAGAGTCATTTATGTCTCTCTCTGTTTCTTGAAATTTCCATCCCAGCATTCTGTTTTAATAATCTTCTTCATTACTAGGAGATTACATTATTTGTGTGTATCTGATCATGGCACGGCAATTTTTTCTTATTTTCTGTGCTGTACACCTGAGAATATAGTAGTCCCAATATGTTTAGAAATTCTCTGTAGTTGATGCATTTCGGGATGCTATTATAAAAATCTTCTTCAAGCATCGGGAATCACCTGAATCTGTGACCGACGTCTGGTTATGTTTGGGAAAAGAATATGATCCTCTTATGCTGTTTTGACCCTTTTTTCTGTTCGCTATAACTCAAATTTATAGTTTTTACTGTAATTTTAGAAATTATAGCAAGTTGTTGTCACGGTCACAGTCAAACTGTCGGTATGAACAGCAACCCTTTAATAGGATGGCATATTTGGCCACGATTCTTGCATCGATGCAATGAACGAAGTCCTTAATCCAACTGTTACTTGGCCCTTCACTTAGCAACACCTCTAACCTATGTAAGCCATCCTTTTCCGTGAAAGAGAACATATCAGAAATACAATATAAGCTTCCCAGAAGACTTCAATGCAGACAGAGTTACTAAAGCATTGCGTACCATCTTATCCGTGCCGTGAAACTATGATTTTGCTGGCTTCCTTTTCACGATATAAATTCTAGTGAATATTGGTGGCTCAAGATTCCAGATTTCACACTTTTATGCTTGTAGGAGCTCGTGTTTTTAGTTCATATAGGCATAGAGTTCGCTGAGTTCTGGTTTGAGGATTATTTATGTATGGTATCAACACTCCTTTGATAGTGTCATGTATTTAAGCATTGGCACTCGGAGCATCAAAGTTGGAAGCAGTTTTCTCCATTTTAATAAACCAGAAAGTTTCCTACCTGATTAGGAGAATCGTTGAGGTTGTTTTTTAAAGTGGTTTTTTGTTTAGAAATGTATTAAAATGATTTTTTTTATTTTTTTTAAATTATTTTTGACATCAGCATATAATAACATAAGAAAAAAAAGTTAATTTAAAATAAAAGATTCATTTTTTATTTTAAAAGTGATTTTGAAACGATAAACACCTGTCATATAATTAAATAAGTCAGCACTTGAGGATGGACAGTTGAAATGTGTACTTCTGTTGCCTTGTACAATGGTAGAACCTCTCATTTGAATTAGTTTAATTTGGGAAAACCATCTCTTTGTGATCAGTGACCTGTTTTCAGCTTATTTATCACAATCTCCTGTTATTTCTTGTGATGCTAGACCGGTCCTCATTGTGAAGGTGATCAACATGCTTCACCAGGGTTTGATATATCTGTTATGTAAGGAATTTATGACCATTACTGTGAATGCAGTAGCTAATCTAGAAGTCCCTGCTGTTCATAAATATTTTAATATGCACTTTCTTCACCTATAGTTTTGTTAATCGTTTACTGTATTTTTCTAGTGCGAATAATTACTGCAAACATAGCAAGATGAGTCCCTAACGTAACAATTTGCTGTTTGCGGGAAATCACAGCTTTCCTGGGTGTAAATGATGTTCAAATCACCAATTTTACTGGAAAGGGACCTGACAAGAATTTTACAGGATGAAAATATGAATTTTAGAATTTAAAGACTTGGAGGAAGAGAACTGCATTAACTATATAGAAAAATGCGTCACATGAAGTAGATGTTTCTATTCATATTGTCTCTCATTAATGTTCTTGAGGTTTGCGTGTTGAGTGGGCTAAAAGTTCCTGTGTGTATGGAAATTTTAAGCCTGAGACAGACATTTAAGGCAGCATAATATTTATTATTGACCTCGTCCTCGCAGTCATTCCTGTGGTTGGCAATCGATTCTCTTTCCACGTCTGTTCTTCTGTATGGTGTTGTCTCTTTCTGCTCCTATTTCAATTTCTGCAATTACTGTCTTGGTTATTTGTGTGGCAACTCTACAGTTCAATGATAGTATGTGCATCTGTTTTTTCTCTCCAAGAGATTGACCCCGGATGCCACGAGCTATTTGATTTAACACACATCTGGACCTCAACCCATTTAGTCCTAGTCTCATCAAACTCCTGCGGCGTCGTCCTTTTACTCAGAGATTCAAGAAATCCCTACACAATAAGCCCAGCAGATTTATCTCAGTGGTAAATTCAACTTGTGTGTCAAATGACGCTAGAAAAACCTGAGATAATTGCTTTGGATCGTCATTCGAAGTAAATTTTTTATTCAGAGCCCTGTCATTAAAAGTCTCATCTTTAACCATTCCATCTGAAGCATCTTCATTCCTGTATTCGTCTGTCATTTTGCTCACTCTCAGGTTGCAATCAAATGAATTTATTTGTTTTGCAAGTCGGAGACAAGTTAAGCTCAATGCAACTGAGAATTCAACAGACACCGTTCCTTGTGATCGAAACATCAATTTATCTATTCTCTTTTTTGCCTTGGCACATAAGACATCATCTTCAGTAGTCTTATTTAAAATTTCAACCACCATCTCCATTGTTGATTACTCTTTTATCGTTATTTCATTCCCGAATAACAGCCTTGAGAAATTCCATGAAATTGACTCGGCAGAACCTAACCCTTTTGCTTGGCTGACCTGAATACATGCCGTCTGTGTTTCAAGCATTCATGATGATTGGTGCCGCGCTAAAGAGGACAGATGACTCAACAGAACCTGAAGTAGAAAGCGGCTTCAGAAAACAGCCATATCAGGAAACGTTCACAATAATGTCCAGTGGGATCGGTATCTTTACAGGAATGGCAAGTGCCAAGTTGCATGCTGCAGAAGTATCATTTCTGTAAGTTTAGCATGCATACGCCCTTTGCCCCCTTTGAGTTAATTCTTGCCGTTAAGGATCATTTTGCTGCTCCCTCATATGTAAAATAAAATAAAAAATGAAATAAATCCCGAGAGATAAATTTACGGGCATGGAGATTGATACAAGAAATGAGGGAGGAAAGCAGATTTTCTTCCTGGTCGATCTTGTATGAGTTGATTTCAGACAGTACATGATGTCATGTGACAGGAAAATCAATGCAAGCACAATGCAGGACATGAATAGAAACATGACCACACATCTCACTCATTCATTCATCTGGGAAAGCAAAAATTTGTTATGAACGAGATTTCACCTTTGAAAATGTGATTAGCAGCAGCAGCAGCTGCTGCCAAGACACTGAACAGACTTTCATAAATAGCAACGCAACAGTACGAGTGTCTCTTCCTTTTGTATTGGAGAGAAGAAAATAAATTTGCACATGGGATGTGGGCTTCTACGACGCCATTTTACATGCCATATCTTTTTGAAGGCATTGGTGCAGAGCAGAGCCTGTAAGTATGGTAGGTACTCTCTGATTTGGGCATCTGGAATCACTGCTCACCTGGAGATAGGGGTGGGCCCAATAAATTTTGTTTGAGGGCTAAATTTGAAAACCATTTTTTTAGGGGGCTAAATTTAGAAGGTTAAAATTATTCAGGGGATAAAAACTTTGCAGGGACAGCCCCACAGCCCTCGCCTCGACCTTGGCTTTAAGTTTAATAACAAAGTGATTTTTTTCCGAAGTTTATTTTATGTAAATATATTAAAATAATATATTTTTCTTTAATTTTTTAACATTAGAATATCAAAATAATTTGAAAACAAAAGAAAAAAAATAATTTGAAACGAGAAAAAAAAAGTTAAAATCTTATTTTTGTAAAACATAAAAACAAGCATGTTCTCAATAAAAAAAAAATAGAGGTTTTGAGAGATTTAGGGTGTGTTTGGTAGGTTGGACAAAACTAAAGAGATTAACAGGCCGTTGCTTTCATAAATGAGATTTATTTTTATTTTTATTTTTATTAAGTAATATGTTTAAATAATTAAACTGTGTTTGTTTAGTTTTTTAGAATAACTTTTGTAAAACAGTCATTTTCTTAACATAATACAGCTATTATTTATATGTATTTTAAATAAATTTGTTATATTTTCATCACACACGTAAAAAAAAAATTTTAGCAATAACAATTAAATTTTAATATAAAATAAATGAGAACATGCAAAATAAAATGGATAGTTGGTGCCAAACGTTTGCATTTGCATCTTCTTCTTCTTTACTAGGAAGGTTAGCCTCCCATTTTATTATTTAATTAGCGTTAATTGTTTTTTTTTATTTTTAAATTAGTTTATTAATCATAAATAATTTTTATTTTTCAATTAAAAAACACATTTATAGCATTGATATTTTTTGTGTTAAAAAATGATTTGAAATCCTATATGCAAATATAGATCGGGTAAAAGACTCACTTCCTTTCGAAAGTTTTATTTTATTTTAAATTAAATTAAAATATTTAGATGTTTTTATATTATTTTAATATATTGATGTTAAAAATAATTTTTAAAAAATAAAAATAATTTAAATATTTTTTTAAATAAAAAATATTTTAAAAAACAAATACAGGATCGATCAAAATTAAGATAGAGATAAGGATGATGGTTTTTGTGTTTTTGTCATTATGCTATCATCGAGCATTACCGTTTCCTCAAAGCAATTGCTGCAGGAATGAATGGTTTTCTTTCGCAAGTTGAATTTCAAATTTGACCAACCCTGAACCAGTCAAAATGGCGTGGCTATGAAGGCACTATTTTCTATCAAACTTTCTAGCCCTCGTTCCATTCCCACTCAAGATAGCTGGAACCCATAGTGCCACCACCACCTGTACTCGTCTTTCATGAGCCAGCCACCCAGCCCTTTACTCTCCAAATAACCAGCACTACTCGCCTCGTAATAAAACTCCACGATCTAAATCACATCATGGGATAGCAGAAATACAAGTCTCATGCTTAGTCCTTTCAATTGCCAAAGAGAATATTACAAAGATCCATGCTCATCATGCTTAATGTAATGCATCCGTTATTGTTCATGGTTTGCTGGAAGATCACTGCTCATAATTTGTTGGTTTGTAAAATCTTCAGTTTAAAAAAGTTTGTTTATGAATCCATTTGTGTTCCTAATTAAGGTAATTAACATAAAATGAGTGCGTGTTGGGTTGGATTTCCCGTCTATTTAGAGAATGATTTGTTTATATTTGGTTTGGACCATGCAGGATTAACACACCTGAGGGAGGGGTTTTAGCCCGCTTTCTAGGGTTCTTAAACCCCATTTCCGATGTTTTGTGCAGGGAGAAAATTAAAGAGAGCATAAAAATAACAGTTGTTTTGAAGAATCATCCAGTTTTGATCAGTTGTTCCAAGTCCGATTGAGCTGAAATCTTCTAGTTACTGAATAGTGAAAATTGAATGTGGAGCAGCTAGTTGATTTCACTGGTGTTATTTTTTATTTTCTTTCCAAAATTACCACATAAAAAAATTCTAGCTGTAAAATACCACGTTAATTTACTTAAAAACTTAAATTATCAAATGAAATTTCAAGATATGATTTATATTAATACGTATATATTCTTGAGTGAAGATCATACCATAGACATGAATTAAACCATGTTAAAAGTTTTTAAATACATTGAAAATATTCCTCATAAGTTATTCTTTTAATCTGATAATTAGGGTACCCTTCAGATTGCTAATTATAAAGATTAGTGTTCGGATTGTTTTTATTTTGTCAGACACTGTTTTGATGGGAAATCGCAGCACAATAATGGGGATGAGGAACCCACCACCATAGCCAATAATAGAAAATGAAAGAATCATATGCCCACTTTATTAGTGGAAGAGTCACCCCGGGACCTGTTCTATCAATCAAAATAATGGACGATGACCCAACTTTTGCTTGTAGACACCAAGTGCTCGACGAAACGAACCATGCTGTGCCCTTCCTTTCTTAGCTGCTGCTCTTCTTCTAGGTGGAATCAAGGTTTATGAAACCCTTTTTTTTTTTTTCCTGTAAAAATATACCAGTCTGGGGGTGAAAGTCTACTCAAGACTCTACAAAACAATTAACTTAATTCTAATTAATATACAAAATTATCTAGTTTAAGACAATCCACGTACAATTTAGCGATATTTACTATTACGTGCAGAGATAACCTGGGAGCCAAGCTGCGCACTAGTTTTTTGTATCTCTATTAAGGAAGTATTTTTATGGTTAAATTCATGAGTTAACTCATAAATTATATAATTTTATAAATTCATTTTATAAAACTTTTTAAATCAAGTTAAAAAATCAAATATCTTTAAATTCTAAAAAAAATACTAAAATCAATTTAGATTATAAAATCAGACCAGTCTAATTATACAATCTCACTTTAGACTAGCCCATGCCCCTCTCTTCCCTCCCTGCCACACCACCTCTAATCCTAGGCTAGCCCATGCCCCCCCTCTCTTTAAATGGTTTGAAAATGATTTTCCTAACCTTGGCTTATAAAGGCTGCCCTTTCTTGGCTGCATGTTTTTTTTAGTATTTTTTCTTAGTTTGGATTCTTATATGCTTATCGAGAAGATGTAAATGGTTTAAATATAAATTATTTTTATTTATAAATAAAATCTAACTATCTTATAACGAAACTGGCTACCTTGTCTTCAATGTTACCCAACAAAAACCAGTCATTCCTCCTCTTAAATTCCGATGACAAAACCAAGGCTGCACAATCAATATCTCTCTTTAAGCAAGAATACTTTAATATATAATAATAATTAAAAAAAAAACAGGTTTAAATATTTGTGATTCCAATCTACTTTAATATATTTTAGTTAATTCGGAACGGTTATCTCTAAAATGGTTTGAACATAAACTATTTTTTAGACAATAAAAATTTCTTAATTCTCATGTATTGATTTAAATATTAAATTTAAAATTTATATTTAGAATTTTTGAAAAAAATAATTTTTTTTAGTTTTTACTTTAAATTAAAAAAAATTAGTGTTTTTAAATCATTTTCATGTGTGGATACTGGAATAATATGTTCGAGTTGGAGCTAATATTAGCAATATTGGTGTTGGTATCAGTGATAGTACTAATAATCATTTCAATAATGATGCTATTGATACAAGTTTTAGAAATAATGAAGGATATGAAAATGAAATTGATTTTAGTTTACATTGCACGGTAGTTGATTATTTGTTTTAAATTTAATAGTTTTTACCTAATAAAATTTTATGGACATAATTGTTTTGTAATGTATTTTTAAGTTATTTTAAATCATGTATGAACCCTAACTAATGAAGTTTTATGGCCAGATGACTTTAATTGTGATATATTGTATTAAAAAATATTTTACTTATGATTTTACATTTTTTCTATCTACATGATTTTAGTTGTTATTTTATAATTTTTATATAAAAAAATTCAAGTACAATTTTACAATTTAAATTTTAAATTCATCTTCCATGTTATGTTAAAATCATAATCTTGATAATCTTGATCCTGTCTTACTATATTTGTCGAGCCAGCCTTCTTCTTTTTCGGCTAAGATCAGAAAAAGGGAAGGAGACCGTATTATTCTAACCCACCTTCCTCCCCATGTCTTGTTGGTGAATAAAAAAACAAGTGTTTTAAATTCATGTCATTATCCTTCTATCTAACTATGTTCTTAAATAATAGTAAGAAATTAGGTTTTCTTTTGAGCCGAGATCAATCTTTATATCCACTTCATGTTCAAGATTTTGTGGAATATTACGTATTTTACCTTAGTTAATTAAGAGTTTTTGAAGACATGAAATTAAAGTTTGTTTCGTGGTTTGATATGTTTTTCAAACTATTTTTTTATCTACAAACATATTCAATTAATGTTTTTTTCAGAATTTTTCAATAGTTTTAACGTGTTAATATAAAAAAAATATATATTTTAAAGCTTTTTCGATTGAAAAATATATTTAAGAACAACCCTGCATTGCATCACCAAATACATACTAATATATCATATTGGATAAACTTGTGCATGACTTGCTTTTCAAAAAGCACTAAATCAAAATGGATTGGTATATAGTTATTGCAATGTGACGTGAAATATTGATTTCCATAATCAAGAGTATATTGTGTTGCAGATTTTAAATTAAAAATTGGTTTAATCTATCTATTAAAAAATCATCTCACCTAACAATTTAAACTCTTCTTAGGTATGGTCCCATAATATAATTTATATTATTCTCTAATATACCCTCTTAAGTGAAAATTCTTTGAACTTGAAACTTGCACAGGATCATGTTACCTTGAGTTTGATTTTTTTATCAAATAGAATAAAAGTAATTAGATTCAAACTCGTAATCGCTGGGTCTGAAAAGCAATAAAATGATGAAAGAGTTTCTTATTTCTATATGTAGAATCGAACATTAGCTATAACTTTGTACAACAATACAAACACAAATCATATACTGTTGCCCACAATTATGTTTACAGAATAGGCAAGTAAATCATTATCATCAATTCACGATATCTTCTACTTAATTTGTGTGATTTTTTTTAATAAAATCTATAAAAATTCTGATACTATATTAAGAAATCATCTCATTTAAAAACTTAAACTTTTAGATATGATCTTATAATATGATTTATAATATTTTTTTAACATAAACTAATTGAATTGGATTTTTAATTTTAATTTGGGTGTTTCATTCCGATAAATATATTATTTTTTAAGATGAATGGATCAGTGCACATAAGTTTAAGTGGTCTGTCAAGTTCACTACATGCAACTTTGATTTGATCCTTCCTTTCTTTGCTTTGGATTCCAAACCTGACCCCTGACGAAGAGGAAAAAAAGCTTAAGCTTTCATTGCAACGACAATGGGAACACGTCAACTGCACGTCGTCGAGATAGTGACCAGAAAAACGTAAACATGCTTCCACTGTCAATCCTAGGCTGATCACCTACGCATAGCATCGATTTATTCTACATATATTTTAATAAATAAATAAATAAAACTTATCCAAGTGACACTTTCAATGTCTACAATATGCATCTTGCCAAATGTGCGATCCAAGAAGGTCTTACCTGTAAATACACTCTATTTTACTCACATAAGAAAAAAAAAAAAAAAACCCGGTCAAGTTGGACCTTTCTTTTTCCTTGTGTTATATTCCAAAATGAGACCTCCATTTTGTGCCGTTATGGTCAACTGTGCATTCCATCTGACTCCACCTGTCATTTTTACAGGGGTCCCTCTTGGGCGGCTCCGATGTCATGTATGAGGAGGATCAGTCCCTTCATATTCCCAACTATTCTATCGTAAATCTCCTTTATTCCCACCAATACCCTCACCCTTTTTGATCCAGATATTTCCACACAGCTGGACGATTCTGCTTCCAGATGATTGACACGTGGGAAGCCCTGGAAAGGCCTGCGGATAAAATAAAAAAAAAAAAAATAACGAAATTGTGTTTCCGTTATTACCACATCAATCTGAGGATATGAACTCGTAAGCCGCCCCATTAGGCTTTTTAAGGGGTTATCGATTCATTTGCTTTCAAATGTCAATCCATGTGATAGAATGCAAACACGCGCGGGCCATTTTTTAATGCGTTGAGAATTTCTTTTGAAATAGTTTTGGATACAACCACTAGTTATTATTTTGTTTTGTTTTTTTCAGAAAATAAATGTAGAGAACTAATTAAAAATTAACTTATATTTTTTAATTTTAAAATAATTATATATATTGAATCGTCTAGATTGATTTGGATCCATCTATCAAATACATGATTTAAATCATTGAAATGACTTGTGACTTCATTTAAAACTTTGTTTTTTAAAATAATATTTTATTTAATTATATAATAGTAACGATAATTGATCATGGAAATGAAATTGAATATTTTTAATAAAAACTATGATGGCTTTTAAAAAAACAAAAAAACTTTCAACACTTAAAAAACAATTATAATCTTATATTAAAACAATTTTAAAGTTTAATTATTTTTTAAGAAAAAACACAAATTAATTCAAGAGAATAAAAAAAATACATGTATTAAATAATTTTAAAAAGATTAACATGTATAAAGACAAAAAAAGCAAGTCACAAAGTCTTGAGTGGCCTAATATGCTTGGCTCAATAAAAATTAGGTTTGGCATATGGGTCTGTTAGCATAGCTTTGTGTACATGTACTTTAATTATTATTAGTAATAATAATAGTGGTAGTAGTGGTAGTAGTATTATGTAAGGGGACAACATGTCATTTAGCCTTGTTTTTCTTTTTTAATATAAAAAATAAATAAATTAGGTGATGACAAAAGGTCATGCATGAAGATTTGAAAGGCTCAATATGTTATGTTCAATGAAAATCAAGTTTAATATATAGGTCTGACAACATAACTCTACATACACAAGCTTCTATTATTATTATTATTATTATTATTATTATTTAAGGGATAGGATATGTCATTTGACCTTGTTTTTCTTTTTTTATATAAAAGAATAATAAATTAGGTGGTGTATCGCTTTTAGTGTATAGACTTTTTCTCTTTACCATTGAAAAACCAATGACTCATTCATGCATTCAAATAACCTAAAAAGTTGTCAAAGAAAAACAAAAATTCATTTAAAAGCTAAGACTTTTAAGCCACATATACTTTATCATGAAATTACAAGGTGAAACAACATTCTAATGGAACTAATCTCATCAAATAAACAAATGTTGAAATCAATTTTTATCATATTTTATGGTAAAAATTGGTAACAGCCAATGACTCTTTCTCTACCATTGAAAACCAATGACTATCTCTCACACATTTATCAAACCAAAACCTAAAAATTAATGAAAATAAAGTTTTTTTTTTATCAAAATGAAATTTTAGAAACAAAAGGAAAGAAAAGTTAGAAATCAAACATGCAGAGGACCAAAATGGACTTTCCATGTTAATTTTGAAAATGTTATATATATATATATATATATATATATATATATATATATATATGCCCTCTTTCTTTCAATATTTTCTTTTATATCTAATCAGAAGCAATTGGTCACCAGTTTGGCTACAAAAGAGCTTAATTGAGGTGAAACAATATTCAATAATTAAAATAAAATAAAGTAAATAAAAAGGTTATTAGTTGAATCCATAATGTTACAAGGTATTTACATAATGCACGTGCATTGTATAAAAAGGAGATCTCTTTTAGTTTTTTCTTTAATTAATATATATTATTAAGAAAAAACATTGTTTTTGATGGGTTAGACAGATCCTCGTGGGGTAGGAATTATTATATTATCTTTGTCACGCACACATATATATCATTTAAAAAAAAATCAAGAAATAAAGTAGAAGTTCAATTGGACCTAACATATAAGGTTAATGTCCAATAATAGGTATGAAAGATATAAAAATGTGTTTAATTGAAGAGAAAAATGTGAAGGCATAAAATAAATATGATTCTAGGAAAATCTTCGATTGAATTTCAGTATTTTCAAAATAAAAGTACAAGTTTATTTATTTATTTTAAAATCAGAAAGAAAGAAAAAGGCAATGAAAATGGTGAGTGAAAACTTTTTATTGCTATTTACATATGAAAACTTTCATTAAAAAAATTTCATCATTAACTTCTGATGGAAATAGTGATAGAATTTTTTTAAATAATATTTCGTCAACATTTCTAACGTGTCAAATTGTTGATGGGATTTCCATTGGTGTTTTTAAAAGAGATCAAAACTTGACAATCCTCATTTCTCTCCGATCTTTGCTTCTTATTTGCTTTTATAATTTTTTGGTTTTTTTCTCTTCCTCTTTAATGGTACAAACAGGGTCATGAGGCGTTGCTTGGTATGCCATTTTTTCTTTTTTGTTTTTAATTTGAGATTTATAACTTGAATCTAATCAGATTACTTACTATTACTTATGTTCTTTTTCTTCAATTTGTATTAGGGATTAATAACGAAGCATGTGAATTTTTTATGCTTGTTATACTAAGAGCATGGTTGTAATGCATTGTAAGCTTTGCTATTGAAGTCACATAAATTAAAATTTTGATTTAGGAAGTGAACGAATGCTAGAGGTGTTTTCTTGGCCAATTAATCTTATTTCTCTTTTTTTTTTCTTTTTTTTTTTTTATTAAGATAGAGTCCTATTGTTTTAGTTGTAGATAGAGAAAAAAAAAAACTCGGGTTAGGTTGGGTTAAAGAAATGAAGACTTATTGTACTTAAGAAAAAGTATTTGTTGTTAAAAATTGGTTGAGCTAAGTATTTATCAAATCTATATATATTCCATAATAAAATATCATGTTCAAATTTTTCATACTTATATTCATTTCATTTTATTTTGACTAAAGTGAAATTCAAATTTTGATTTGGGTTTTATTTGGTTTTGCTTTACATATTTTTATCTTAATGTGTTTATTTGGCTCATTGAGCTTTGGATTTGATTCTTATCTTCTTCAATGAATTTATTTTGATGTTAGACAATGTTGATATATTAATAAATTTATTTTGATCTTCAAAGCTTTAGCTTGAGGTTAATTATATATTTCTTTTGTATTTCTTGTACCGGATAACATTAATAGTTTTGGAAATAAATTTATTAATTGTTTGTTTTTCAAAAGGTAAGAGTTAGACAAATAAAAATTTAAAAGGTAAAAGTTAGACAAATAAAAATTATTTCCATTGATTAGTAAAAAATACTAACTTGAGAACTCAAATGACATAGAATGAGTTAAAGAAGGTCTAAATCAAGTATGTAATTTCTTATTCTAATCGATGGCTTGATTTATATTTATCTATAAGTTTTCAATCAATTATTTAATGAATAAAAATGATAAAGGAAACTCATAACTTGTGATTTTTAATCCATGAAATTTATAATGGTGATTATCTAGTGGTTTGATATTATATTTCAATGTTTAAACTATGTTAATTGTTTCCTTTTAGATTCCATATATTTGAAGAAAAAAATTTCAATTATCAAATAGTAGTGTCAATGATTGTATCATAAATCTATATAGTGATTATAGAGAGCTACTTATTTAGAAGTTATCAATCAAGGCTGAGAACAATAGAGCAAGCATTCCTTTTTTGGTAAAGTTTATTTTAGACAAAATTAAAGTAAAATGAAAAGGAAACCTTTGTATATAATTAGTTTTTTTTTTTAAATTTAGACCCAATAGAAATCAAGTTTATGATTTGCTTATTACATCAACCTGAAAGCTGATCACTGATCACATTGTTTCAATTGTAGATACATCATATTTCATCCCAAGCTATACATCATAGACTTTGATGAGATATTCCAGAGAAGGTTTAAGATCAAGTGTCCATAGAGGTGTAGAATATAAATGTATTAATTATAGCAAAACTCCAACATAAAATATGATGTATTAGTCTCAAATAAGTAACTATGAATATATATTTTCCTTTCGCTCTTAGAATGTCTAGTTTAAAATCTTTTGTTCCACTTCCACCTTATTTTTCTTAGAAATCTTATTGTGTTGTTCGTATCTACATTTATTAAAAAATATATGGTTATGAAATTAATTTGATCTCATTATTACGAGCTATATAAATGAATTGTGAAAAATTTTATGTAAGAAAATAACTGCTAAAATAGAAAGATCAATGAGATATTTTTTTTATAATAAAGCCTCAACGTCAATTTCATTGGTATTTTTCAAGGCCAATGGAATTTGCACTCTACAATGATAATATGTTCCGTCAATATTTTTCAATTTTCCAATAGTATATCCAATAATTTTAGTTACATAATTATAATATTCACATTGTCTAAATCCCCTTTCTTTTAGATTTTAAGAAAATCATTCAATCTTTCTTTCCTATTTTTTTTTATATAGAAAATAATATAAGAGATAATTTCACTAGCTTTAACAAGAGGTTTGAAATCAAAAATTTTAGTTTACATATAATAGTAATAATAATAATAAAAAGAATTTAGGATATTTATGAAATAAACAAAAGATGCCCTCAATTAAATTATTCAACCATAACTAGTAAATTCTTGAATGAGCCTTGAAAAGGGATCTAATTCCATCATGATGAGAGCTCGCAAGGAGCATTAAAAGATGTAAAGGGGAATACAAGCTCTGGCAAATTACTTATAATATAAAAGTCATGGGCAAAAGTAATTCTGAATTGTTTCGAGAGTAAAACTATGACAATAGCCCCTTTAAACGACAAAAGAAGAAACCCCGGACCGAAGTTATTTTAGCAATTTTTAGGGGACATGGATGATATTTTTCTGAATTTATGCATAGTAAAACTATGTAATTAGCCCGCTAAAACAACAAAAAAATAAGGCCTGGAACCGGGGGCATTTCATAATTTTCACCCCTAATTTTTCAATAGATATAGTCGGTTTCAGGGGTGTATAGATAATTAACTAATTTTTTATTTTTTCAAAACATTGCAGGTGCATTGTACGGATGCGCTAGCAATGTTCCACCTGCAAACACCATACGAGAGGCTCGTACGCCCCCTTCCAATCATCAAAAACAGGCTTTCGTTGTTTCAAATTATTCACTGTCATGTCCTTTTTCTCTAGGTACAACACATGTTTTTGAAGGTGGCTGGCGAAGCTCTGGTGGTTAGATTTATGTTTTTTTCACTTTTCTCTCTCCTACCGCCCATAAATATGATTCGGTCCTTACGGTTTGAGAATGTTTTATTTTGGTCCCTGAGCTTTTGATTTATCCTTTATTACTGTTTTTTTAATATAGTTTTTTATTTGTTGCAATTGTGTCCTTCAATTGAAACTAAGTATATATGTTGGGTTTTGATTTAGTCCTTATTCTTTTGATTTTTGGTTTGCTTTTTGTTATTTTAATTATTTTGGTATGCAGGTTTTAATTGCTTCTAATTGGGTCCTCCAATTGAAATTTTCATATATATTCTATCTTGCATTTCGGTCCTTATTATTTTATTTTTTAAAATGAATTTATTTATTTCGGTCACAAGATTTTATTTATTTCAATTTTGTTCTTCAATTGGAATTAATTATATTGTTTCTTTTAATTTGTTTTGAATGTATCCTCCAATTGAAATTAATCATGTATACTTCTTTGCATTTCAATTCTTATTCTTTTAAATTTTTTAAACTAAATTACACCGCAATATTTTAAAAAATATCTTTATTTGTTTCGGTCCTTAGGGTTTTTATTTGTTTTGGTCCTCAGGATTTTTATTTATTTCAATTTTATCATTCGATTATAATTAATTTTATTTTTTATTTTTTATTTCGGTCTTTATTATTTGAATTTTTTTATTTGCTATTAATTTCTTTGGGTTTTGTGTTATTTTTGGACAATATTTATTTTTTTATCAGTTTTTATATATATATGCTTTTAGTTTTTATTTTTATTTTTTGTCTTTTTTTATTGGTGTTTTATTTTTAATCAGTTTAGTCCTGGAATTTTAATTTATGTTGGTGATCATTTTAAAATTAATATTGCTCTCTTTTTCTCTGTGTTTTTTTTTTTTTATGTTTTCTATTATTTTTATTTGTTTTTCAGATCAGAAGATTTTATGATTTTATTATTTGCGCAATAATAATGATTATTTTAGTGATTATTGTTTTATTATTTTTTTTTGTAAAAATGTTTTGTTTTTTGTTTTTATTTTTCAGGGCAATTTAATGAATTTTAATTGTTTGGGCAATAATGTTAATAATAATTTTAACTCTTATTGTAATGATAATGATGGTAACATATGGATTAATTTTTAATTTATGTTTTTTTTTAGATAGAAAATCAGTTATTTATTCTTGTTATTTGATTATTGCAGATGTTTTTACAATTTATATTTTATTTTTATATTGAATTTAAATTAAATTATAAAATAATCTAATCTTAATACAGTGAATTAAATAATTCAGAAATCTCAATGTTCTTGATATTTTAATCATGATGATAATTTTATACTGATTATTTTATTAAAACTTACTAAATAAATAAATTTATAATGATTTAAAATTCATATATTTAATAGAAAACTTGCACTTGACAAAAATCTATATAAATTTATTATTTTATCTAAATTTATATTATATAAAAAAAATCTGATATAATTATTTTTATATATATTAAAAAAAAATGTACTGTACAACAGGGTGCGGCGGTAACGGTTAGTGTCGTAATATTTGGTGTATATTTCAAGCAAGAATTGACGATGATGTCCATATAGAAAGCTCCACGTTTATAGCCTTTGTATCACTTATTCTATGTGGATAAAATACATATGTCAGCACATGTTGTCAGCATTGATGGCAGCAGCTAGACCAATAAGATCACAGTAAAAAACAGCAGCTTATCTTGAACACCCCCCCCCCCCCTGTGTTTTGCGTTCACATTCTCTTCAAAACGACAGGCACGCGTCCATTTTCTTGCAAGTCAGTTTTTGTGGGCGCCTCTGAGAAGCTTTTTCGTTTCTAGTTTTGGAACTGTAAATATATTATTTATTTATAATCTCATCTAATTTTATATAGATTTAATATTAATTCCCAGCTCATACAGAATATTCCTTGCGCTTCATCCCGTGACATTTTTCTTACCGAATATAAAATTAATCATTATAAAAAAAGAAAATTAAAAGTCAATCTACAAATATTAATAAAGTCATGGGATATTTCGAGATTATAAATGAAGTTTACTAAAATACAAAGTAGCGGTTTCCTTTCATAGGTGGAGGAGTGGTGAAGAACAATTTCAAGACTGTGAGCTGGCGGCTGGCTACCAAAAGCAAACGACGGTGTCAAAAGTCACACTCCTCTACTGGAAAAAGAGAAAAATAAAATAAAATAATATTTTATTTAGCTCTTGAGAACACATAATTCAAAGCATTTACTTCTCTGAAACGTAACTGGCTAGCTCTAGCTACTGACAACGTAGTTAGATTCTAAACTGAAATAGTCAAGTAGTCAACTCTTCAACGTAACCATGCTATTGGCCCTAAAGACTTTCTCTTTTTATAGTGACTCTGTTATTTTAGGTTTATTTAAAAAATAAAAAAATATTATGTTATTACAGTATTTTTCAGTTTGTAATCATAACCGACCACAATCTACAGTTACAGAAAAAATCATAAATATTTATTATAATAAGATGTTAAATGAAAATCTCTCATGATTTTAGAGAAAAAGAAAAGCTTTAAAAAACCGTTTATCTGCTACGAGGAAAGTTAGACAGTTGGAGGCGTATAAATAACGTGGGCTACAAAACCAGTCGGTCACGCTGGAATTGCCGCCAATATAACCGGCAAAAGCTCCCACCAATCCTGCACTCGCCACGTGCTTTATAGCCACGTCACCATTCGAACAGAAGACTCGCTTCTTCCTTAACTAAAAAAAAATGATGTAATTAATTATTTATAAGACCCATAAGAAGAAAAAAAAGCCACACACACAGTAACAGTTAGCAAAAGTAACAGCACTCCTCTCTCTCAGCTCTCTGACCGCGGGCAGCTGGAAACCGTGTTTTACCCAATAAGAAACGAACATGTCGTTTAAACAGTAATCCGGGAAAGAAAACCGGTCATGAAAGATAGTTAAAACGGAAGGTCGTTACCCAGCTGGCTAAAAAAGACTCTCTCTCTCTCCCCCTCCTCTCCAACTCAGGCCTGATTTTCTTTTTTCCTTGGATATTGGAGGAAGATATTTCTGTTATTTTTTTAAGGTTTTCTTGTTCGGTTAGGCTTGAAATTGTTTCTCTCATAGATTGAGGGCTGTGTTTTTTTTTTTTTTTGGGAGTGGGGGATTTTGAAAGCGAAATGGATGATGAGTATGCCAAGCTAATCAGGAGGTTGAACCCACCAAGGTACTTGCTTATTTTTTGTGTGATTTTTTTAGGTTTTATGAATTGTGATTTTGCTTGTTTGGTCTAATATGAAATGGACTGTGTTTTTGCTTGAAGATGACTTTAGAGAGAAGTTTACACTCTTTGCAAGTTATTCCTTTTTTTATCAGTCTTTTCCTCCAGTTTCTTTCTTTGTTTAGTTGGTTTGAAGAGAAGTGATCAAAAAATAGAAATGAAATAGAAAATTCAAATCTTTCATGTTGAATTATGACTTGACTTATACCATATTTGTGAATTTTGGAAGAAAAAAAGTAGAAGAAGAAACCAACTATGGTAGATGACTAGTAATTTTACTAGTTTAACATAAAACAGATTTCTTTATTTTCTCCAATTTTCTTGGTAACTGAATAGAGCCTTCAAATCCCCGCCCCCTTTTCAAGACTTAGCAATTATATTCAAATTTGAGCAAATTTGAGACATTAATGGGTGAGAAGTTGGTTTCTTCTTCTCTGTTTTTTTTTTTTTTTTGTTGAAGACCACGAAGATTTTTATTTTGCTTTACTGTTGCAGAGTTGTGATTGACAATGATGCTTGTGACGATGCCACTGTTATCCGGGTAAAGTTTGTGTACTTTTCATAATTTTGTTATTGGTTTAGAAAAACTATGTTAAACTAGAATATGGTTTGTAAATTCCTCAGCAAGTTCCTTACATTAATTGATTTTATGAGATATTTAGTAAATCTTTTACTATCTGGGCCTGGTTTAGTTTGAGATAATTCGTATTTTTTTAGATAAATAACCATTTTGTGTAATATCTTAAGAATTCATTTTTCTATTCAGGTTGATAGTGTCAACAAGCATGGAATACTCCTCAAAGTTGTACAAGTGCTTACGGACATGAACCTTGTGATAACAAAAGCATACATATCATCTGATGGGGAGTGGTTTATGGATGGTAAGATTTCTTCTGTAATCTCTCAGAAAGTAACAAGGTTCAAATGATTCTTATTTTGTTTCTAATATTTATTTATTTTTCATGCATTTCAGTTTTTAATGTGGTCGACCAAGATGGGAAGAAAATCAGAGATAAGGAAGTCATGGATTATATTCAACGAGTAAGGGTTATATGCTACTGCTGTGTCTTATATTTGCATACTTTCCAATTGATCAATGAGATATCGGGGTAAAGTAACAGAAAGCCAGTCTGAATACTTGCAATTGATCAAGTCATATAGTCACATTATCTTCAGTACGGTGGAAAATTGTTTCTCTTTGGTCTCAAATAATCAAAACTTCCAGATATAGAATTATACTCCACTTGTCCCTGATTTCATCAGCATATAAAGAAATGGTTTGCCAAGAATTCTCATGAAACAATTTGTTTTGTTTTCCTGTGTATCCCTCAGCACTGGTATCATGTTGCGTTTCTTTCTCATGATGGTAGGGGCATGTCTGCTTCAATTTGATGTTTTGAAGAAAATGCACCAATTAATAATATCAATACAAATAGAACTCAGCGGAAATCAGGCTAACCTTGGTTGAGATTAAATTCTGAGTCTTTTTGAAACTGTTAAAGTCGGATTACAGTTTGCTAAAAAAAAACATCTTATACATTTTGATACTGTAGGATAAGTCAGAAAGATGATTGTCCATAATTTTCTTAATCTTAAACATTCTTTAAGTTAATGAACGTTTAAGATTACAAAATGGACACATACCGTTCCTTTTCCACTGTCGTATTTGCTACCTTTTTTTGCCCTTGATAAACTACAACTGGAGCACAGTTCATCTTCTGATTCATGTATCTTGATTACTCAGAGACTCGAAAGTAATGCAAGCTTTGCACCATCGTTGAGAGGGTCTGTTGGGGTGATGCCCTCTGAAGAGCACACTGCAATTGAGCTTACTGGTACTGACAGGCCTGGTTTATTGTCTGAAGTATGTGCGGTTCTCACGGACCTCCACTGCAATGTGGTAAATGCTGAGATATGGACCCATAACACTAGGGCTGCTGCTGTAGTTCATGTCACAGATGATTCCACAGGGTGTGCAATTAAAGATCCAAAACGAATCTCGACCATCAGGGAATTGCTTTGCAATGTTCTCAGGGGAAATGATGATTCGAAGACAGCAACTATGGCTCTTTCACCCCCTGGGGTAACAAGTAGGGAAAGAAGATTGCATCAGATTATGTTTGCAGACAGGGACTATGAAAGAGTTGAAAGAGCAGGATTGGCAAGATGTGAAGATAAGAGTTCAAGACCCCATGTAACAGTGTTGAATATTGAGAGAGATTACACCGTCGTTTCTATGAGGTCAAAGGATCGTCCCAAACTGTTGTTTGACATTGTTTGCACTTTAACAGACATGGAGTATGTTGTCTTTCATGGAATGGTCAGCACAGGAAGAATGGAAGCTTATCAGGTAAGATGTGTTCAGTTACAATTTTAAAAGCAGGTTTTCTTGAATGATAATTAAACCTGGGAACACTTGCTTTCTGGAATGGCATTGTAGCAGCCATTTCATCATGTGGTCAATTTGTGAACCTTCAAAAAATTCGATTGCGGAGATGAGCATAGTACTGGGTAGAGTTCCCAATGAAGTTAATTGAGCATAACTTCATATGCTAAATTTTGCACTCCATTTCCTCTTTTCCTTTTGATGTGTCAATTTTTTTTATTTAAAGAGCGAAATTTTGTATGGTTGTAGGAATTCTATATTCGACATGTTGATGGACTCCCTGTAAGCTCAGATGCTGAGCGAGAACGTGTAGTGCAGTGTCTTGAAGCTGCCATTGAAAGGCGAGCTTCTGAGGTAATAATTTTCCGTTGTGATGTAATTTGCTAGTTATTACCATGGTTGGCGTGCTTGTCATTGCTTTTATCTTACTTGGCCGTGTAGGGACTGGAGCTGGAATTGTGCACAGAGGACCGTGTTGGACTCCTCTCAGACATTACCAGGATATTCCGAGAAAACAGTTTGTGTATTAAGAGAGCAGAAATATTGACAAAAGGTGGTAAAGCCATAGACAAATTCTATGTCACGGACGTCACTGGTAACACAGTCGACCCCAAGATCATCGATTCAATTTGTAGACAGATTGGACAAACCAAGCTGCAAGTAAAACACAACTCTGTTCTTTCCCCTAAGCCTCCCCGAGAAACAACAATGGGATACATCTTTGGGAACCTCTTTAAAGCTCGAACATTCAAGTTGATCAGATCCTACTCGTAATTTCTTTGACTGAATCCTCACCGGTATATATCTGTGAAAAATGATTAGATGTTCAAACCCACACAGAAAAGGTACATATAGATCAAGAAACTCTGTAAATAGGCATCTCTTGCCCTTTGTCCAGAGGGCTTGGATATCATGTGAAGATATACCTGTATAGAAGTAGCTCAGAAACCACTGGTATGGTGGATGGTCCTTTGTATTTACGTGTGCATTATGTAATATGCATTTGATAGGATTGTACAGAATCTGCAAGTTTGTGCATAAAAGAGAAGAAAATGAAGTTACCTAAAGATGTTTGTGTACTTTCTTTTGTGATTGATCGTTAGATCATGTGTTTTCTAGCCTTTCAATTTTGGGAAAAATCTCTTCTTACATTACTAATTTATTCAATAGAAATAACAGGTGGTATTCATAGGGTAAGTTTTATTATTTCCATACTCTACTTATTCACAGGATTATAAAAATCTAAAAATTATATTAGTATTTATTATCTAAATATTATCTAATATATATATAATCGCTTACGACTAAATTTCTTTTGTTTCAAATCTAAATTAATCTATACGTGTATTTATATGTATATTGAATTTGTTATGTATGTATTTAAATAAAAATATACTATCATTAATTTGAATTTGGACTCTAAAATTGATGATCTATCATTGTTTTAGAAGTTGTTTGGCGCGGTGTTTCACCCGCTGTGCCATAGCTTTTGATTAATTTTTTTTTTTACATTTTAAATAAAAAAAATTTAGTGTTTTCAAATTATTTTAATATGCTAATATTAAAAATAATTTTTAAAAATAAAAAAAATAATATTATTTTAATATATTTTAACACAAAAAACATTTTTATAAGCCAGTGCAATCGTCATTCCAAACACTTTTATATCCCAACGTAAGAGGGTCTTTAAAGAGAGGTTTTTGAAGGGGGGAAAAATTAGGTGGTACAAAAACTCTGCGTTTTGCAATAGATGCCTTCACAGTTTTCATTTCTTCCTCAAAACTTGAAAAAGAATGGCGCGCTTGGGAACGGAGTTAGCAGCTCGGATAGGCAGAGCTCTAATCACCGAGTCAAATAGCTCAATCCCATCCCGTTCATGGAATCCATCACTCGAGCAAACTCTACACAAAATCGGTTTTCGCGATTCAATGTGCCCGTCACTCGTGGCTCGAGTTATCGATCCGCATCTCTTAACTCACCACTCTCTTGCTCTCGGTTTCTTCAATTGGGCTTCTCAACAACCCGGGTTCACTCACAACTCGCTCACTTACCGTTCAGTTCTCAAATCTCTTTCTTTCTCCCGCCAACTCAATGCCACTGAATCACTGTTAAAGCAGGCCAAGGCTCAAAACCTGACTCTTGATTCTTCAATTTATCGATTTGTTATTGATTCTTTAATTAAAAGTGGAAAAGTCCAGATGGCATTTTCGGTTTTTAATGAGGTTAAATCACAAAGTTTAGATCTTGGGACTGAGACAAGCAACTCTCTGTTGGCTTCTTTGGGGTCTGCTAGTTGTTTTAAGAATGCAATGGAGGTGTTTGATGAAATGAATAACAGAGGTATTGGCTTTAATACTATTGGGTTTGGCGTATTTATATGGAGGCTTTGTAGAAATGGCGATTTGGGTGAAGTCTTGCGCTTGGTAGATGCTGTTAAAAGGCGGGATTCCTTGATCAATGGGTCGGTTATTGCGGTTTTAATTGTTCATGGGCTTTGTGAGGGTTCAAGAACAAGTGAGGCTTTGCGGGCATTAAATGAGTTGAGAATTAGAGGATGGAAACCTGATTTTATCGCATATAGGGTTGTTGCCGAAGCATTTAGATCGCTTGGAAGCGTGTTTGATGTGAACGAGGTTTTGAAGATGAAGAAGAAGTTAGGGGTGGCACCGAGAAGTAATGATTACAGAGAGTTTATTTTGTGTTTGATTACTGAAAGACGGATAAATGAAGCAAAAGAATTAGGCGAAGTTATTGCAAGTGGCAACTTTCCTATGGAAGACGATGTTTTGAATGCACTAATAGGCTCAGTGTCGACCATTGATCCCTATACGGCAATGAAGTTTTTTCATTTTGTTATTGGAAAAGGGAAGTTTCCAATGCTTTTAACGTTGAGCAATTTGAGTAGGAATCTATGTAAGCATGGGAAGACTGATGAGTTGGTGGAGGTATACCGTGTTTTATCTTCTAATGAATATTTCTCTGATATGGAGAGTTACAATGTGATGTTTTCGTTCTTATGCAAGGGTGGAAGAGTGAGAGAGGCTTATGAGGTGCTTCAAGAGATGAGAAAGAAAGGGTTAGACCCAGATATCTCAATCTATAATTCCCTAATTGAAGTGCTATGTAGAGAAGATCTGTTGCGTCCTGCTAAAAGGCTTTGGGATGAAATGTTTGTAATCGGGTGTGGAGGGAACTTGAAAACTTACAATATCCTCATTGGGAAATTCTCAGAAATAGGTCAAATTGAAGAGGCTATGAGGCTTTTCAATCACATGTTCGAGAAAGGGTTGACACCTGATGCTACAACTCACATATCCCTCCTTGAAGCCCTTTGCCGAGAAACAAAGTTTGAAATTGCAGTTGAAGTCTTCTACAAGCATGTGAATCACGATGTAATGCTTGCACAGAATATATTGAAGACAATGATTCTAAACCTCTGCGGAAAAGGTATGCATGTGATTTTAACCAGTTTATGTATCTGTATTGTACAGAGTTTGTGAAATAGCTTTCTTTTATACAAGACAATCACTTCTTAAGTTGAATTTCACTTGAAGTGGTCTTGTTTGCTCTTGCTGCACTATGATCACTGTTGTTAAACATATTTGAACCTTTACTAAATGCATAGGTGTGCTATGCAGGTTACTTCCTTGCCGCTTCTAAGTTTCTGTGTGACCTCTCTCATGACGTAGGTCATTTGGATGCTCATGTGGTTTTGTTGAAATGTTTAGCTGACTCTGAAGAGGTTCCAATTGCAGTTGAACATGTAAAACAAATTCGAGGTAACTCCCCTTCAATATTGCAAGTCATATGTACTAAGCTTTTGGCCTTCTCTTCTTCTTCAAACCCAGAGCCTATTTTACGCTTGCTTCAAGCTCTGTCACAAGAATGTGTGATCAGGATCGATTCTGCAAATGATTCTTGGAAGCATGTATGCAGCAAATCATTGAAATGAACATAGTTAAGATCCATATGAGAAGTTGGACTCCTTGTTATGGACAGTGGACACAAAATTCAGAATTACATTGCTGCTTTGTTTCTTGCTAGTCTCCCTACAGCTACGATAAAATTTGGAAAATAATTGGCTGTATCAGAAGGCAACAACCATCAGTGTTCAAAGTAGTCCAAGGTTCAATCCAAAACATTTCTACTATTATAGTTTGTTCTGTCAAGTGTTCAACTAGCATTTAGAGCATACAGATCTCGAGTCAGCATCCTTCTGGAGGATCTATTTTATGTCTGAGATGACATTTCATGTGCAGGTTCCAACTCCAAAGTTACTGCCACTACTCCCATGACCTTCATTTACTATGTTGGCATGTAAATCACCACTTCATTGTCAAGCGCCTTTCACTTGCTCAATCATTGGAAATATTTCCATTCTCTAGGAGACAAATTGTAGCATTTGATGTTGAGATGTCCAATCATCTGTGCCCCTATAGCCAAGGCCTCCCTACCATCAGGGCTGGCCAAAAAGAGAACAGCAATCCAATAAGAAGACCAGCTCTATAAGCTAGGTTGTGAGGTATTCAGGATCCCATGGTCAACAATGATTGCTACAGTGCAATGGTGCCTTGTCAAGGGCATTACTGTTTTTAGTCTTGATAGCGTCTCTTTGATAAGCCACTTCACACTAGCCAGAATCTCATGGAAAAGAACTATAATAAGGGAAGTCTTCTCTAGCGTGATTGAGCTCACAGCATGCATCATTACAGTTGGAGAAATTACAGTAAAAGTGTGAGCCATAACTAGACCATGACTGCTTTGCTGAAGGTTTTTGCACTATTAGACGGCCATTTGGTAAGTTTGTGAGTGACCGCGAGAGGGTCTGCACTGCTAAGAAGCTCGATCAGGTGGAGAACATAAACAAATAGAGTTCTTCACTTTGTCGGATTCACGGCCTCAAAGAGATTGATGGCAGTGGGAACGATCTATTGATCATGGATGCATAACATGAGTCAGAGTTCAGAGAGAAATCTTGTGTACATCACAGTTCTTTACCTGGAAACCATATGCCTCCTTGAAGTATCCTGGAGGTATTTTTATTTTATTTTTTTATGATGGTTGCGATAGCTCCTACTACAAGCACCATAGATATGAACATGGTCATAAAATCCTCATTGTCTATTGCCCGTATTCCATGAGAAAACCAATTTCTCACATGGATTGAGATAATAATCATTCATAACATTGATGGCAAAAATTTTAATATTGTTCACTGCAAATGATAAGACTAGCCGTGGCAATGAGAATATGAATTTGAACACGCCTTGTTACGCGCATCTAAATATTCCAAGCTCAAGTATATATTGAAAATCGTTACAAGGCTTGCTGAGAGAAGTAGATTGCAATATAAAACAGTTGAATTTAATGACGGTGATTACGAGAATTATTAAATTTATGAGAATGCTTAAAATTATTATGTAAGTGTTTGTTAGATAATATGTACATTAGATTGATCTACATGAGAATTACATGAGGAGAGATCACTTGTGTTTATGGAAATACTCTTGTACTTAGTTGTGTAAATGATCATTAAATTTGAGATCATAAAGTCAATTTGTATTAAAAAAAAATAATACTATGATCATGTTACACATCCTCATCAAGGGTATCAAACGAGTAAATACTATGTATAACATGAATTATATAAAAATATTTGAGTAATCAAGATATAATTTATCATCCTAGATGAATTAGAAAATATACCCCATCTTCTCTTAAATAATATTAATTGTAAATCTTTATGCAACTTTAGATGATAATTGGAAGAGTTTTAAATCTTGATTGAGTAGACACCTTTAATGTTATAACATCTAAATCAAAACATTGTTGATGAAAGGATATAATTACAGTGAGAAATTGATTACTAAAGGATTATGTCAAATCACTTACGGTATCATAACACATTGCTAGATATTATACTTGATCTTAAAATATAGATTAATTAATTAGTTAATTGATAATAAATCGGCTTGTTTAACTTGTATGATTTTGGATTGTGTTTTATATTTGACTAAACTTATTTGGGTACTTAATGGGTCATACACATAAAAATCACAAGTTAAAAATTAAAATAGGATGATTAATCAAGTACGACTTGATTGTAAATAAGTTTTTAAAATTAGAGACTACAATATAATTAATACATCGTATTACAATTTTAGACCTATAAAAAAAATCAAGTAAGGACTTGATTAATTAAATTTTTAAAATTATTCTCAAATAATAAGCGTGATATTATTCAAGACGCAAATTGATTTTTTACAATTTATAGGATTTTCAAGTTTTTCTATAAATAGAATGGTATGTTTTTTATTTTTTGTACAAAGAGAAACTATATAAGTTACGAAACACCTAAAAAAATAGAAGAAAAAATAGCACTTAAGAGCATAATAATATCTCTCTCCTAAAATGGTATAGAAATTTTTTACTAGTGATTCATGTGAATTACCATTAGAGAGTGAATTTTTGGATGACTCAGCGTTTATTATAACTAAGCTTTGAAACAATTATTTAAATAAATAAAAAAACATATAATATCCAGATAATTTTTGTATAAATCTTAAACAACTCTAATTTTTTCTAACATGATCTTTCAGACTAAAACAAATATTAAATTTATCATTTTTCTCCACTAAAGATTGTGCTAACATGGCTAGGCCACACTGGTATAATGGATATGATGGGATAAAATTATGATTTTGCCTCCACAATGGATTATTAAGTTTTGTGGGGAAATTGAAAGTTTGCCCTTTCATATATAAATATCAATTTTATGTTTAAAAATAAAAACCAAATTTAAATTAATTATAGAGTTATTTTTTCTTAATTGCATTATATTCTAATTAAAGCATTTGATTCACAAGTTTGTTTTTGGGCTGTCCTAATTGGGTTATGACTTAATTAAATAATTTAATTAAAACATTTTAGAAAAATAGTATTTCTAAATAAAGAGATTTTTAATACAATGTTTTTTTATTTAATTGATCCTAAAATAGTTTACGATATGAAAATGAATTTAAATATGATTACTTTTTTATTAAATATTCAAGAAAGGTTTTTCAAGGAAATTATATTAAAAAGAATTTTTTGAATTTAGGAAATTATTAAGTTGGATTTGATTTAGTATTTTTAATTGTTAAAAGTATTATTTTAAATTGCACATAAAACCAATAATTAGAATTAAAGCATACAATGTATTTATTTATGCATATTAATGTGTTGTTATGCATCAAATATGAACATTAAAAAAAACCAATGTAATTATGTTTTTTATGGTAAAATGGTTGCAATATTAACTGAATTTTCATGTCCTTCCTTTTCTCTAATTTCTTCCCTGGGCTACAAATTTGTTTTCTCATCTAATTCCCTCAAATGCAACTCATGATTTATATTATAATTATAGAAATGTTATATAATTTATAAATGTAAGAATTTAGATAGGAAAATCTATTATGCAATCCAAGACAAAACAAGAATAGTGGTGAAAGATACAATCATGGTACTCACAAAGGATTTATAAAGATTTGCATTAACTACCTAGGTTTTGACCTCCCAATTATATTTTATAATTTCGGGGGATTAGTTTACATTTGTTTACAATCATTTAATTAGAATAACATTATAAGGGTGTAAGGTTATTATAATTATTATGTAAGGTGTATCATTAATATCATGGAATGATAATCGATTAAAATAATAAGTTTCTTATTAATATATTAAATATATATTGAGAACATGATTTGTTACCTTCTAATTTTATATACATAAAATCAAAGTTTTATTCGTGAATAACTTGTTGAGCTATTAAAAGTTAGGACTTGATGCATTACAAAAAAAACACGACTAAGACTATCCATGGAAAGTGCTACAACACAAAATCTCTCTACAAATGTTGTTTATTCTCTCAAGCTCAATGAACTTATCCGTCGTCCAAAGAGGAAGAAGAAAAACATGTATACAGATGAAGAAACTGCAATGCCTTGTCTATTCTTTCAGCAATCGTTATGAAATTTTATATACTCTAATGTCCTGATTAAATTCTCATATTTTCATATGGCCTACCTAATAAAATCTTCACAGATTATTTCAGTATGTTTAGCGCTTCATAAGCAATCAATGGTGTTAGGTGGTCGAAATCTAAACGTATATCAATAATTTATCTCGATCTTACAATGGTTGATTCAATAACACATCATCAACAACAAACAATCATCAATAACAATGAACAATCCTAATTAATAAATTTTGCACTTGGAAATTTAGCTAAGCCTTTAGATCAGGGTTTATTTAAAAGTGATAGAAAATTACTTTTTTAAAATGCTTTTCATATGAAAGAATACATCAAAATAACATATTTATTGTTTTTTAAATAAAATTAATGTATCAAAACAATCTAAAAACAACAAAAATAAATAATTTAAAACTAAAAAAATCATAAAATTTTAAAAATACAACTGAGACCGTCTCCTAATTTTGAGAACTAGAGGCCTCCCACGGTTGAGTTTTTAATTACGATGCAAGTGAGTTTTTATTATGATGCAATCATTTCCCAGTTTTAAGAACTAAATTTGGTTGAGTTTAATATCCAGCATGAGACAAATCCCCGGATTATGAGCATCGTGCTCATGGTCCCTGCACAATGTCTCATTGTATTTTTTTGCAAGCTATTTAATAATTTTAGTGAATTGTAATATATGTGAATCTCATTTGTGTTACTTTACTAATTACATGTTTTTTAAAAATGTTATTTTATTTTAATAGCACTTCGACAACAATATTAAAGGGATAATTGCCTTTACCAATGTTTAATATTATGAAACACGATATTTTTTTAATAATATTTTTAATCAGTAAATCAAAATAGTACTTTTTATTATAGAAAACAGTTGGAAAAAAAAAGGTTGGAAAAACAAAAGTCGCCAATAGAAGCACTGCTTTATCAGCATGATGAGATAAACCAACTCAAAGACAGACAATAAATTTCACAATCATCCACAACTACAAAAACCAGTACACGATATGAGCCTCTTGCCTGTTTTGATAAATTCAATTTCAGTGATCTTACAAGTGCATCACTTGCTCATTATAGTGAGGTAAAAATAAGATAAACAATATCACAACGTAATTAATGAAACATGACTTGCAAGCCCAACCTTTTTTTTTTGTCTCTGATCATTATTTCTGTTATTGCATTTCATGACTACAAAATATTTCAGCCTAGACTTCCTCTACACTGTAACTTGTATGGCAGGCAATTCCTCCACCTCGAACAAGGTATAAAAAAAATCAAAGAATTTCAGACTCCTAAGCGCTTCTCCAGTAATCTGTACAAAATCTACTCATCTACAAAACAAATGGAGAAAAATTACACGAAAGGCACAGCATGTATCAGTTACTCATCGAGATGATGTATCTCACCCATCATAATGCGATTGCTAGAAACCTTGAAGCCAAGGAGAGCAGGATCAATTTGCCTTCCTTTCTTCCCTTTCTTTTTCCCACTTCGCCCGCTCAGTGAACCATCAGATGATTCAAAGGCCGCTGCATTAGCTGCTTCAGCCTCGGTAAAAACTGGCTTTTTCAGCACATCCATAAATGATGTCTCTGCTATACCAGCATCATTGTAAGATGAGGTCCTCCTAAAACGCACTTCTTTCTTGCCAGATGTCTGATTATCACCTCCCCGGGTTGCTGCTACTACATTCTCTACAGGCTCGTTCCTCCTTTCTGCAAGCCATCATGGTTTTCCGATGTTAAATCAACTCTCAAGTTTTTATTTTAAACCACCATAACAATTACAAAACCGACAAACAATGACAACACAAATGACACAATAATGATATACCATTAGAAGTTGCAAGGCTTGCCCAATTTTTTTGCTTGATATGCAAAGCAGAAGGCATGTCTGACAAAACATCCTTGGAAGACGAGGCATGCGACACCGGTGGGCGTTTATGCAAGGCATTGTCAAGGCCTCTAGTTAAAATAGAAGGCATCCTGTTCACAAGCATTTTTCAATAACATCAATAGAAGTTTCAAATCAAAACAACGCAACTCGCAAGTCCTGTGTTTATGAAGCAGGACCTTCCCAAAAGCTTGATGTCAAAAGAAACAGATTTACTATGGAAAACCCATTAATGCTTAATACACACACAAACACAGAAGTTGCTAATATTCAAGTCATGCATAAACTGTTAGAACACAGCTCACATGCACAATCTGTAAATTGTGAAATTCTAAACAGATTTCATGTCATTGTTGCCACAAATAAGTACAGATAATGTGGGTTTGACTGCACCCCTGGAGATGTTAAAAGTTCACTCATAACAGAACAAAGAAATTGAGCATGTATTTTGGAGTGGCAAAAATATCTGCACCAACTCACATTTCACTGTGAAGCAACTTGAAAAGAAATGGAGCAGTAATGCAAAAAAGTACCCTATATGTTTTGGCCCATTTGCAGCCCAACAGTTTCAAAATTTGACACTTCAATGACTTGTGATTTCCTCTGTTAGATTTTACCTTTTTCCTGTCCGATAAGTTACTAGAAATAAGTCCATGATGAAAAAGCTACTATGACACAAGATGATATGACATAATATTAATGTACATGCACAAGGAGACCCATAAAATACAAAGCAGTTAAGGTGCGTGCTCACCCACATAAGTGCATCTTGTTTTAAGCTTCTTGATGTGGAGAAATCATCAGAGCACCTAACCTATCAAAGAGTAACCATGCATGTGCTCTAAAACAAATTTTTGCAGGATACAGTATTCAAATGGGATATTAACATGATGGTTAACAAGAGATGATTATGACTTCAGCCTCATTAAAAACAATCTACACCACAGCTCGGGAGAGAAATAACCTGTCAAAAGAGACCTCTTCACCAGTTGATTTATCTAATCCCATCTCATACCCGTGTAGGCCTCCATTGCCACCTGCAGAATTTCACAATGCCTCTAATATCCATCTAAGCATAAGCATAAGCATGTTATCTGAAAAGATGTATGTCAGAGAGAATACCAGCACTACTCAGGGAGCTATGCCTGCTACTCTGCCTGCTATTCGCATTAGCAATATCCACAACGGTTTCAGCTTGTTCAACAAAATTCTCTTCGATGTGTGAACCAGACATGGCCATGGAACTCGTGCCTTTGGACACATATCTGTTATCCAATTCCACCAAGTCTTTATCCATGGCTGATTTAGCATTAAATTTGTTATCCACGTGATTAGCACGGGAAGTACCTGCTATGCCTGACAAGAATGTTGGTTCTTCCATTAGTGCTCCAGATTTAGATCTACAGGACAATCTTTCAACATTTCCTAGATGGTATAATTGACCACTCAAGGCCACAGCATGATTATCCTGCAACAGAGAATTTGAATTCAAATTTTGAGGCTTTTCCATAAATGAGCCATTCACGGTGGCTTCTTGATCTGGAATATCATTTAAAGTGAATGACTCAGTGATTGGCCAAAATGATTCCTGAGATTTAGAAGATCTAAGGTGCCAATAATCATCTTCCATAGACCGAATAGACTGACGACCTGTTTTTTGATGAAGATCCACTAAAACTTGCTTTGAGCTCTCCTCATCTCCTGGAGCTGATTTCCAAATACTAGAGTTTCCAGCACCTTCTGAAGCATTCCTTTTTCTTTCAGCTTCAAGATGCACCTGTTGCATCTCTCCTTCAATCCAACTCTTCTCTTGCTGCCCTTGTTTTCCAAAGAGGTAGCTCTCTGACATTTCAGTGTGAGAAGCATAAACATCATCAAAGACTTGGTGATGATGAGAGGAGACATTGGATGAGAAGGAACCTGGTTGATCAGTAGAATGCACATATAGATGCTCTGCTGAATCTGGACCCTGGGAATGAACGATTATATTATCCAATTTCATCCCAGGAGTGACAGGAGGAAGAGATGTCGGATGGTCAAATGCCATAGAGTTAGGCTCATAAAACCCACCCTGATGTGGCTCCTGTAAAGCATGATTCCATTTGTTATGGTTTAAATGTTCATCAAGTGAGGAAAGCCTCTGCTGTTGCAGGTTAAAATCTGAAGGATTATATCCTGTAGACTTAGACTGGTGATGACCAGTAGTATTTCTGAAGGTCTGACCAGCTTCATCAACGGACCATGGCCCGACAAATTGCCTTTCTCCATCCATTCCTAACTGCTTCCTTGCCAAAGATAACTCTTGTGCTTGCATCTGTTCTTGCTGAAGGCGGAACTGCAGGTCTGAAGGGAGTGTATTGCCACGCTTCACCTGTGATAAGAGGTCTAAGATACCAGTCTGAGGTTCTTGAAGATTATTCAGGCCAATCTTAGCTTGGATTATCTGCTCCAGTGACAGATCAAGGTGCCTAGGATTATGTAAATTCTGCTGCAGTTCCGCCGCCAGTCGTGTCCTATAATGAAACTGCTCAAGCAAGTTTTCTCTCAATGAATCTCCATTTACCTGTCCATAACCAAGATTGGGTACCTGATGCTGCAGCAAATGTTCCAGAACCTGCTGCTGCTGCAATTTCATTTGGTACTGACGAAGCTGTTGTTGCTGTTGGTGCAGTAAATGATGCTGTTGCTGAAGTTCAAACTGCCGCTGCTCCCGCTGCCGCTGATCCAATTGCCGTCGCTGAAGCTCCAGCTGCCGCTGCCGCTGCAGTTCCAGCTGCTGTTGATGCTGCAGCTCCAGCTGCTGTTGATGCTGAAGCTCCAGCTGCTGTTGATGTTGAAGCTCCAGCTGCCGGTGTTGAATTTGCAGTTCAATAAGATGAGAAGCGATTTGCTCAGAACCCAGTTCCATAGTGTGTGAGAAGGGATGAGATAAGAGATTCTGTTGATTTTCTTTTGGCATCTTTTGCAACATGAGACGCTGCTTGTCAAAATCACTGAACTCTAGCTGCCTGTGAAATATGCGCTGAGCATCTGTGGAACCTAAATCAATGTGGGGATTAGCGAGTGGCTTAATCCTAAAATCTTCAGACGATGTCTCTGCATATCGGGGTTGATCAAATACTGCATCAAATGACCTGTGACTGGCAAGAGCAGCCTCATGCTCTGTATAAGGGTCCATCGCATGAACATGAGCTGGAAATTCATCACCCATGCTTGAAGCCATAATGGATGGTTGAGCATGCCTCAGATTAGAGTAGCTTCTAAGCTCAGACATCGACAAGCCAAAAGGATGAACTATTTCATCCTGATGAGTATGCATGCCAGATTCTGAAAATTCATTTAAGATAGCAGGGTTGGTAGAAGGATTAGACACAAAACGCTGAATGTCTGTAATCTCTCTCGTCAAAGGGTTGCCACTGCCTCCAGGTCTTCCAGGAAAGACAATTTCTATATCCAACAAAGATTGGGGCAATTAAATGAGCACAATAAATGGATACAGTGACATGAACAGCAGAATCATTCTAAGCAACTTACCTTCATCCGGAGTAACAACATTTTGGAATCCTTGATCATCTGAATACTCCATCCCACCGAGAAAACCATGATCAGGAACTCTTGACTGACCACTAGCATTGGAGATGGCCTCAAATCCAGATGAAGCCCACTGCTGGTCTTCCCTGGCAGCAGAAGCCTTGAATTCATGAGAAGCATGAGTCACCGTGCTCCCTTCCAAGCTTTCTCCAACTGCGTCAGATCGTTGTAACTTGGCAGATGGACTAGTACTTGAAGCGCACCCAGGTTTAAGTTTTAGGTGAGGCATGATATCCCCAAGCTCATGGAAGGGTGATCCATCGGGATCATCTGACAATCGAACTGGAAGTTCTATTCCAAAATATCCTTGCTCAAACCATGCAATAATATCAACACCAAGGTATGGTCCCTGGATTGCCCCTTGTGGATCGAGATAGCACAATGATAGTTCCTCGGGTGCAATATCACCCCTGAATTGATGTACCTCATTATTGCTATTAAAAGAATACTGATAGCTGCTAGAGTTTTTCTGTGCAGAGGAAAAATCAAATAGAGAACTTGAATAATCAGGACGCTGGTTACCCATCTCAAAAGAAGTAGCTGGCTCAATATACTCCAACTTAAGGTTATTCTGAAAAGCCACATCTTCCACTGGCTGCCTTTCAAAAGCTTTTACCTTCATAATGTTGTCACTTATACTGCTCTCCACAACACTGCTGGAATCATCTTTCTTGAAAACTGTAGGAGCAAAGCCATCTATCAACTCTCTGCCAATTGTTGTTGTGCCCTTCTTTTTATCATCTTTATGCATATCCTTTTCTGAAATACATAACAGAAGAAATAGTATTAACTCTGTGAATTAAAATCGTCAAAAAATTGATACTAGGATTACTTACCCTCAGCTCTTGACACATCTAATGTCTCAACAACGGTACCTTGACCAGAAGCATTACCGGTACTTTTTCCAAAAGAGTGTGCAATTTCTTCACTCTTGACAGAGAAACTCTCATTCCCCTCACCTAAAGTCTCCTCACCAAAGCCTGAATAAAAAAAGAGTTAGAGAATAGAAGTAAGATGTGCAAAAGTCAACTGCAGGTATGAGACTGATCACCTGCAGTGTTATCATTTGATGAATCATTCTTTTCTCGAAATGAGAAGTTCAATCCTCCACTGCTAGTAATTTTTCCCTGCCATATATCTCCAAGGACAGCCTGAAACAATCATTTGATTCAATTTAATGCGGTGACAACAGCTGTAAGACATACCTTTAACATGAAATTATCAAACTCATATACCTCTTCCTCTGCATCAGGCGCAACAAAAGCCAATGGCTTAATAGCAATTTCCTGTGTTAGTGGAGACACAATCTCCATTTCTTCTGGTATGGTATCAAAACTAGGAACAGTCTTGTGCTTACGGTAAATGTCAAGAAGTTTTCCCCTTGGATAGCAGAATGTATTGTTCTTATCCACAGGAATGGACCCGATAGGAGTAAGATGCCTGTCAATTTGTAAGTTCCCACTATTGTTGGACCTTCCTCTTCCAGCAGCAAACCGCACACTCGAGCTCTCTAGACGTCCTCTATCTAACCCAAATCCCGGTGCACTCCTGTATGCAGCAGGACCACCAGAATGAACATCCTTACGATGGCGAGGCCTCCACTTATCACGGGAATCGTTCTCACGCTCAGAAGTTGGCCTCCACTTATCGCGAGAATCATTCTCACGCTCAGAGGTTGGCTCATAATTTGAGTGGCTAGCGGTGCCAAAATTTTGTTTGTCATTGTGAGGGTCATCCTTCTCTACATCTGCCCTTTTATCTGTTCGAGAATCCTTCTCTTTATCTTCAGGACCCCACCTAGATGACCATTTACTGTCTCTTCGGGATTCAAGAGCAGAATTGCGGTTATTGCTGTCATGCCAACGATCTGAAGAAGATGAAATTCTGGTCTCAGATATATCTCTGGTTGAAACAGAATCAGCACGAAGGTCTTCTTTTCTGCGATCTTTTCTACCAAGCAAACCAGTATCCCTCTCCTCTTCACGCCAACGGCGGCTGCTTTCAACATCAGGAGCAATCCTCCTCCGATCCTTCTTGTCTTGGGATCCATCTAAACGCCAATTGTCTTTCAGATTGTTATCAACTGAGTTTTCATGGGACAAAGAATTTGAAGCGCGAGTTTCCTATAATTTTCAGGCATAAGGGTTAAATTGGAAATACTCGCACAAAAAAAAAAAGAAAAATGAAAGAAGGATAAGTTCAGTGGTGCTAAAACTTCATGTAAAATATAAGTTCACGCTGTGAAAAAACTAATTAAAAGGGTACTAACATAAAAGCAACAAGACTGCATTCTTGCAGACAGATGAGAAAAAAGGGCTTGGCCCTGTAAAAAGGTCAAGATGCTACAAGTAAAACTCATTAGGTTTGATTATTTGATAATTGCAGAGCAGAGGTGGACCCAAATTAAAAGTATTTCAACACCTTCCTAAGTATAATTTCTGTTTAAAAACCATTTAAGTTATAAAAGCCAATAAATTGCAACTCTAAATCCTGCACGCAACTATCCTAATTTATAATTTCTCACGGGTCATAGCTAAGATACATGTTTATAAACGCCAGAGCATACAATTACACTAAATGACATAAATTATGAGGAATTAACAAAACAAATTTCCAGTATATGATAAATAAATACATAAAAAAAGCATGCCACCTCAAATAGATAACCAAAAACCAACCAGTCAATACGCACATCCAACCTTAGATGAGTGAAATTACATACCCCTGGTGCCCCTGTAGTTGATGACTTAGCATCCACTAGTTTAGCATAAAGCCATTGTGGAGAAAGAGGTATAGTGTTGTCCGCAGTCACTTGATCTATAAAGCAAGAGCAGTCAATATATACATTAGACTGAAAAGCCAATAAATTCAAGATATAAATCTGCAAATAAGTATTCCTGTACCTTTTGGGTCAACAGGCAAACTCAGCAGAGCCTTCTCCTCACCAATCCCTCCTCGATCTACCATTTCCGAGAAAAAGACAGTTCATAAATATCATTAGTTCCATACATTCAAAATAAATGAATCCATAAATAACAACAGCTATTAAGCTCAGTAATCTCTCACCATTCGGCATGAAAATTATACAGAAATATAAATTAACATCAAAGTCATGCAATTGAAAAAATAGAGAGTAGCACAGAGAGAGAAATATAAACAATAGTCAAAACCCTAAAAGTAGGAACAGAAAGCATAAAGATTAAGAAAGGTCGATTGAATAAAAAAGAATAGAAAATCGAAATCAGAACCATTGAATGATGGGAGGCGTTCATCGGTTGACTTGGAAGAGAGGAGGAGGAGATCGGCAGGGAGATTCAGCTTTCCGTCGGTCATCGTCGTTATGTATGACCAGCAAGAACTTGAACAGAATCGGTGTGCACAGAGAATATCAATACAAAGGAGAAAACAGGTAAAGCAGATTGAGATTGAAAGAGTGGAGATTGCAGAGAGGAAGAAGGGAATTGCTAGGGTTTGGGATTTTGCAGATAGAGAAAGGTGTAACTGATAAAGTTTGGGTGTTCAGTGTTGTATCTGATCGAAGAAACCACCAGAGAATAGAGCGTGTTTAATCAATTTTTGGTTTTTCTTTTTTTCTTTTTATGAAATTGAAATGCTGCCAAAAAGTACTCCGAGGCTCTCTTTCCTTTTTTTTAGATGCAAATTTTACTTGGGTCTATCTTTACTAGAAAGTTTTCTTGATTTGAAATGTGATGTTTAACTATTAATTTCTTTTAGATTAGGAAATGATGATATTTGATTTGTTATCCTCTTCTTTTTTTCTTACAAGGAACGCAAATGGATCTTATATATATATATATATATAATTTCTAAATTGATTTTTAAACTCTTAGTTTTCATAATTTATTCGTTTTGATTCTAAATTAGCACTCAATAATTTTTTTTTCTTTTTTTAAATGTTAAATTGAAAAACACTATTAAAATAGATGATGAATTTAAAATTTGTTTGAAAAGTTTATTTTATTTCTTATTTTTTTTAACTATTCAATAATCAATGCCTTTAATTTAAAAAATAATAATTTTGATATTAAACTTTATTTCTCAACTCTTTTTTGGGAAAGAACTCGTTAGATTTCGTTTAAAAAGAGAAAGTTGTTGTTATCAATCATTCCAACCATCATAATAATTAATTTTTTTATCAAACAGATCCATGTGGGGGAAGTAATTCATATTAGATATTGTTTTTTATATCGAAAAGGTTTAAAAAAATATTTGAGTTTAGAATTTTTTTTATTTCAAGTTGATTTTAATTTTTGAGGTGGTTTTTGTTTTTTATAGGTCATAAATTAGTTTTATAGGTCATAATCTCAAGGTGTTTTATTAATGTTTGGGATCCAAATTGGGTTGAAAATAATTTTTTTGGTTAAAATTTAACCTTAATTTTCAGATCTCTATATAACTAAAATCTAGGGATTGCTAAACAAAGAGTCATCTATTACTATAAGCAAGGCATGGTCTTTTTATTTTCAAATAATTTGCAAGGATGACATGTCATCTTACCTATTAACTTTTAAAAAAATATTAAGTCACATATACAAGTCATATCTCGATGAACCAAGTGTTTGACCTCGCTTACTAAGCCTAATAATGTATAGCCTCATTTTTTTCAAGTTAACTGGGTTGATATCGTTTTTGTATTATTACTATGTTTATATTGTCATGTGAAATTGTGGTTTATTTTATTATTTTTTTGTTGTAATGTAATATTTTTATCATATTATTGACTTAATCAAGATTTAACTTAGAAGTTGAATTTCTTTTACTTTTTTAAAAACATAATCATGTTTTTTTTTCTCAAATTTAAAAATATGGTTGTGTTGTCACACGAGTTATCAATCTTGTGTGTATATGGACAAACTAAATTAAAAGTTCAAGACATATCATGGGTTTGATCAAAATTGTATTATCATAAAAAAGAACAATCAAACAATATATGTGTTTTTAAAAAAGCTAGAAAAGTCGAATACTTGGTCATTGGCTCAATTTAATTAATTAATCTTGATTAGTTTAATAATATATTAAAAAAAAGATAATAAATAAACCAAGCTAAAAAATAAATGTTTACCAATATTAAGAAAGCTTATCCTCTTGATATTTAAAGTTTTTTTTGTGATCTTATTATATAATAAAGAAATAAAAACAAATGAGAATGTGATAACCTCATAGAAAACAAAACAAAAAAAAATCCAAAGTTCAATTCTTACATAATGAAATGTTTAACGGTGGCATTGAAAAAAATATAAAAAGGATAAAAAAATCAACCCTAGTCTACCAAAGTTAGCCTATCAATTTGTACTTTAGTCATGAGATCAAGATAACATCATAAAAAACTAAATAAAATAAAATTATAATACTCAATTGTTAAAGCAATTTAATTTTCAAGGGAAAAATAAATTCAAGTTTTGTTTTTAAAAAAAACAATGATGGAAAAAAAATCTTGAGTCAACCCAAGACATTACATCAAGATAATTATATAGAAAAAAAAAACGATCATAGAGTTAAATCAACAACCAATATAATATTGAATGATAAAATTATAAAATAAAAATCAATTTTAAAAATTTGGCTTAAAATAAAAGACTTAAGTCAATTGGGGCTAATCATCCAACCTCGTGGCCCGAGTCATAAAACTGAAATTACCTCATAGAAGACAAACCCAAAAGAATCACAAAGATAAAATATAAATCAACCAAATGTAAATGGATGATTTTTAAAAAATAAATAATTAAAACATGATTTTAAAAAAATAGACAAAATAATTCAAAACAAGTTTGATATAAAAACTAAAAAAAAGAAGCAAGTGACGAGGGATGAAAAATAATGATGATTCAAAAGGAAAAAACAACAATGAGGATCAAATTTAAAGAAAACCAAGCGAAAGGGCATCATGATCCTCAATGAGAAGAGAAAAAAAATGTAAGAGAAGGGAGATATGAAAAATATATCATATATGTTTCTAATTGGTACACATGTCAGCTTATCATAAAGATCTTGTCATCAGGAATCCAATACAACAACAAAATAACATGTTCCTTCACTACAAACCTTCACACACATCGTTAAAGTGAAATATAAAGCTTTCATGCATTTGTGTTATATGTTATACGCGTCAACCAAATTACCTAATCCATTATATTTGTTTTAGGTTCAATATTGGTCTATTAACTCCTATTTATTTTATATGAACATAATTGTTATTTTAGATTGTCAATCGAGCATCAGCTACACACCAAAAATTTATCTTAACATTGCAAGAACCATATATCTAGACGATCAAAATAAACTACAAAGTCAAATCCTAAAAAACATAAGTTTATGTGAAATGATAGACTAAAAGAAAAAATAAGTTCAGTGACTAGAAAATAAAACTTCCTTGAAGTTAATAGATAAAAGGGATTTGATATTTATTTAAGTTTGAAATTTAGTACTTGAAGCTCTAATATTTATAAATTAATAAAATTGAACTTTATTGTTCCAAACTAAGCAACAACCATATGATAGAATATTTCCCCGACACTATGAAACCTTATACACAAGCATAAAAACAAATTACTATGACCAATCCCAAATAAACAAAATGTTAAAAAAACAAATTGAGAGATCGAATTAAAAAAAAAAGTGATTTCGGCACAATGAAACATTATTTCCCTTTTATTTTTTTAAATAATATATATTAAAAATGAGATGTTTTCTTTTTATTTATAACAACAATAAAAATAGTAATTATAATATTAATTGGAAAAACTAACGAGTGTAAAAAAAAATGTCTTTATTTTTTTTGTTTTACTAAATATATTAGATGAAGTAGATGTATTAAAATTTATTTATTTTCAAATAATAAATCTTAAGGAATAAACATTGTGGCCTTTTCCACAACTGTTATGATGAGAATGAGGAAGGGGTTTATAAAATAAAGAAAGAATGATTTTTATAGGCACGTTATTGTTATGCCATTTACAAGTATCACCATGGAAAAGAATTGATGTTGATTTGATTCTAGTTACACAAAAAAAAAAAAAAAAACATGAGCGAAGCTTAAAATAGATCTCACATGCAACCTAAATTCCATAACTTTTCTCACATGTTGATGTGTAAAATACACACGCTAGCCATTTCAAAAAATTCATCCCTCATTAGAATTTTTATTTATTTTGTCATTAATTCTTTTTATCACTCTTTTTTTTTTATTTAGACCTTAATTCATTTATTTTTTATATTTTATCCTTTATCAGTTTTTTTTAATCCATAGTTTTTCTCTTTGATTCTTTTATAACTCTTTAATGTGCTTCCAAATTTCATCCCACTTAAGCCCAACAAAAACCCAATTGAGAAGAAAAAAATGGAAAGGAGATGAAAGACTTCACCAATTAGTTAGTTTTTTCAAGTCGTGTTTTAGCCTTGATCCAATCCTAATATCATTGGATTTTGAAACACATATAATCTAATGGACCATAACATCAAACAATTCTAGATAAATAAAATAAAAACAAAGGAATGCAAGAAAATTGTTATGTTTTGAATCAATTTCTTATATTAGTTTACAAAAAACAAAATTAATATATAGTTAAATAAAGATGTTAAATAGTTTGTCATGTCATGAGAGTATATTTGTTTATTTATATCCATCACTTAACATCTTGATCTAGTCTTCAATTGTCATTGACAACTCTTTTTAATATTTGTTTTCCATGTATGATGATTGATTAGTGATATTTAACACATCAATTGAACTTTCAATATGAATTTCTGAATTTTCATCAACAACTCAAAATTTAAAGTTGTCAACATCTACTTTTTATGTTTTAATTGGTTTTTTTCTTTAACTCACAGCGCATCACGAGTGATATGGTTGGTTATTTAACTAATTTGTATTGTTTATATATCTATCTATCTATCTATCTATCTATCTATCTATATATATATATATATATATATATATATATATTTCATAACAAATAGAATAAAGGATTTTCTTATTGGCACATGACAATATACTATATTATTGATTTTATGTTGCACTATGGGTTAGATTAATTTTTTTATCATAAAGAAAAATTCAAATATTGCTAATGTTTTTGCCAACAGACAAAAAATTAATCATAAACTCTAAATATGATGCATATTTTATGGAATGTTTTTTAAAATATTAATATGGTGATATATATATTAAGTGATGTTTTTGTTTAAATATTGAGACGATAACAAATTGACTTTTTGAATTTTAACCTATGTTATAAAATCTTGGTCACCTTATAAAAAATAAATTAAAATACATTGTAAGGTCAATTCATAATTTATCCAATGTTAGCTTATGAAATTTAAATAAAAAAACGTATTCAAATCGTGAGATCAAAATAATCTCATTAAAAGAAAAAATATATATTTTTTTTATAAAACCTAATTTCCAATGAAATAGGAAAATAATTATAAAAGATTAATAACATAATCTAAGTCAATTTAGGCTAACTTGTTAAAACTGTGAGTTGATTAATGAGATCAAGATATATATTATAAAATGCAAAGAAAAAAAAATACAAAGTCGTATTCCTAACAAATTGAGTGTTGAACATTAAAATAAAAATAAAAACACTAAATCCATAAGATCAAAATAATTATCTCATCATTTTTAGACTAAAAATAAGAGTTTAAGTTTTTAAATAATTAAAAAAACTATTTTGAACAAATCACTAAAACAACTTTATTGGAACCTCAATAAATTGATTGTTGGGAGTATAATTGAGGTTGTTTATAAAAATATTATTTAATTTGAAAAGCATCAAAATAATATATTTTTTAAAATATTTTTTTTAACGTCAATACATGAAAGTAATTTAAAATTATTATTTTTAATTTAAAAAATAAAAATTTAAAAAATATTTTTAAAATAGAATGACAAATAATCGCTTACCTTTCACTCACTCCAAAAATTAAAAATTAAATGAATAAAAAAACTTACCAAACCCGAATTTATTTTCCTTGATCTTGGGAAGACAAATCCACCGGCACAAATAACAATTTTTTTAACGGTCAAAATATGATATTTTGAAGACTTTCTCTCACCTCTAATATTTTTCAATGGTTTTTTCTTTTATTTTAATCAAAATATGACCATTAAAGTACATTCTCTGTCATTTATTATTTTTTTAATGACTATTCTCTCTCTCTTTTTTTTTTTTTTTGACTTCTAAGAATTAAAACATGAAAAAATAATATTGCTAAAAAAATAAAATGAATAATAGAAAAATGAAACTACAAGGATTAAATTCATCCTGGAATATCACTCAAAGCTGAGTAGATGTGAGCTGGAAAAAAAAGAAGAAAGAAAAACCATGCTCATATAAATTATAAGAATAAAAGTTCAATGATAATAGTGCAATAAATTCGGTCACAGGGAAAACCGAATTCTTTTAGCAAATTTGGTAATAATTGTAAATACAAAAAACGGAGTTTAACGTTTATTTAAAACCTAAATTACAAAAAGAAAAGGAAAATTAATCACACAGCAGCAACAAGTTATTGTTTAGAAGTACCGTTAAAATTGCCTTTGGAAAATGTTTTTTAAAAAATATATTAAAATAATTTTATTTTTTATTCTTTAAAAATATTTTTAATATGAAAATAATATAAAAAAAGTTTTAAAAAATAAATTAAAAATAAAAAATTTAATAAAAACTTTTGAAAGGCATTGTAAGAATTACGGGACAGCCCAATTCATCCCAACAACGTTCCTTAGATGACTGCACTTTCACTTGTTTCCAAAGTTTGAAAAAAATCATCTCCACAGAGCTGCCTCATCATGGACAACAGAAACGTCGTCGTTTGCGACAATGGCACCGGGGTATCCCTCCATCCCTCACCTGTTCTCGATCCAAATAATGGATCTCCGTTTTCATTTGCTTCTTGTTTGATTTTATCAGTTCATGTAATTTTCCCTAATCTGCATTTCATGCATGCTTAATCTACTAATTCTTTTTAACTGTATGATGTGCCAGACTTTTGAACGATCGCTTCGATTTAGTTTTTTAAGAATTGCATTTGGCTAGAAATTTTTGTGATTTGGAAGCGTAATTAGGAGAGAAGAACTTGTAAAACAGCACGATCAATTATTTTTATGGTTAATAATTTTGTTTTCCTTACTTAATGATTTTGTAATTTGTAATTGATTGATTTGTTAGCCTTTTCATTTGTTTAAAAATTAAGTGTATGATGATCATGGATTTACTGAATTTGATAACTAGAGAGAGTTATATTTGTTGCAGTATGTAAAGTGTGGATTTGCTGGAGAGAATTTTCCGACGTCTGTATTCCCGTGTGTGGTTGGAAGGCCGATGCTACGTTATGAGGAATCACTAATGGAACATCAGTTGAAGGTAGAAAACTTGTAATGTTATTATCATCGTTTGTATTTGCATTACTTTTGTGTGTGCAAGTTAATGCTTTTACTTTTTTTTTTTAATTTTTCTTTTTCTGATTGAATTAGGATATCGTTGTTGGAGAGGCTTGTGCCGGCTTGAGGCATCAGTTAGATATATCCTATCCTGTTAACAATGGAATCGTTCAGAACTGGGATGATATGGGTCATGTGTGGGATCATGCTTTTTATAATCAACTTAAAGTATACATCTGGTGGCGCCTTCCTTTTGTTTTGCCCTCCAGAATAATGTTTTTAGTTTTTTCTTAAACTGTATTTAGTGTAATTTTGACTGGATCATAAGTAGCCATGTCCTACATTCTCTTTCAACAGATAGATCCAACGGAATGTAAGATTTTACTCACAGATCCGCCCCTTAATCCCTCAAAAAATCGTGAAAAAATGGTTTGTGATCTAACTCTTTTTGGTAATCTTCTGTAACATTGGTGTTTCAGTCACTCCATAATGTGGATAATGCAGGTCGAGACAATGTTTGAGAAATACAATTTTGCTGGTGTCTTCATTCAAATCCAAGCTGTTTTAACTTTGTATGCCCAAGGTGCTTGTGGAGATGATTGAAGGTTTACGTTTTATTGATTGGCATATTTCTTTCTTTGTGGCGTGAATCATGAGATGTAGAGTTTTGGAAAATTTAACTTTGAATGCTTAAAAAATGGTTTTTTGTGGAATGCTCATTGTCATTGTTATTTTTATTGCTACTGCACAACACCACCTTCCTTTTTGTTTATTTCCCCTTGTTTTTGGATATTTTCTTCAGCATCATCCTTTATGTGCAGGTTTATTGACTGGATTAGTTATTGATTCTGGCGACGGGGTTACTCATGTGGTAAACTACTTCAGATCCATTCATAGTTTGATTTCACAAATATCACCATCAACTTTATCTGTTTCTTGTTGTGTTTTCATTTTTTTCTTTCTTCTGTTAGTTGCACTTTCAATGGACTAAAATCAAATCACTCACCATATTTATATAGTATCCGATTTTCATTTCCATTCGCATTCCATGGAAATGATCTTCCTCTAAAACTCAATATTAATTCAATCTGTTTTGCTATTTTTCTTTTTGTGATTGCGCTATAAATAATGAATTTTTACCATTCTCATAAAAAGCAACAGAACCAACACTGTTTACAATGCCAGATTCTCAATGTTCTATGCAATTTGTGGTCATGACTGGTTAATCTAGGGGTAATAGCTATGGCTTGTCCATCTAACAGGCAGTATCCAAAAGCATGGTACATGGTTTTTTCTTTCCAGGTTCCTGTTGTTGATGGCTATTCATTCCCTCATCTAACTAAGCGAATGAATGTAGCTGGTCGGCACATTACATCCTATCTTGTTGATTTACTTTCACGGAGAGGGTGAGGGCCAAAATTCTTGGTAAATAGTTTCTACCCTGTTCACTATGATACAATTAGTTAACTGGAATGTCTTTATTTTTGTAGGTATGCAATGAATAGGACTGCTGATTTTGAGACTGTCAGGGAAATCAAAGAAAAACTCTGCTATATTAGGTGAAGATGCTACAAAGTTATGCTGTAGATGGGTTATTGCATTGACATTTAATACTAAATATATAATCTACAGCTATGACTACAAGAGGGAGTATCAATTGGGACTTGAGACCACCATACTGGTTAAAAACTATACCGTGAGTTGAATCTTATGGCTATTTTTTGTTTCATGGTATAGCTTTGTCAAACAAGAGCATGCGTGGTTTGCATGGGTTCTATTCATCTTTTCGCTTCCTTCTTATTCTATATACTTTGTCATTGTTTGTGTGTTTCATGTTTTATTTTGCTCTACGCTTTTCCCTTCATTTGATTGATTATATGTGTGATCACTTGCATCATATGCATCGATAGCCCTGGGGCTCAAACATTGGAGATCTTGTTAATAATTGAAAGCCTCAGCCAACTACTTTACCTGCTAGTTTTGTCCATAATATTCAATTTGATGCAACCTATGGGTTCTTTTCAATAAGGTGCTTCTGGGTTTTGGTCTGGCATTAATTTCCATGTTATTTGAAGCACCTTCACTGTCCAATGAAAACCTACTTGCCCATTAAATAATAGCTTGCTATTGTTATATTCATCAGCTGCCAGATGGAAGGATCATTAAAGTAGGCACTGAAAGGTTCCAGGCCCCCGAGGCTCTTTTTACACCAGTAAGTCTATAGCTCTGCTTTTCAGACCTTCTTATAAAAATTTATATATTACAATATTGTGCAGTTACAAGGTCCATCTGAATATTAAGTGGTAAATTTCATTAACTTGTTTTTATCAAAATTATCTATAGGTCCTGTTAAATGGCGTGAACAAGACAATTTTTTGATATGTGTATTTTATAAAATGGACATTCATTCTGGGCTTGTAATAAGAGGCAGAGTTACAGCTCACATTGTTTATTGAAACTTATTACATGTTAATCTATTTTACTGCTAAAGCTTAACAAAAGAGTAGCTGATCATGTTGCCATAATAATAGCACTAGTTTTTGATGTTTTATATATATATATATCATGAAAGACAATAAAAGGCCATGCAATTAGAACAAGATGTTGATAGGTATAAGACCTGGAAAGTTATAGATGGTTCCTCATTTTCAGGAACTCATAGATGTTGAAGGTGATGGGATGGCTGACATGGTTTTTCGCTGCATTCAAGAAATGGATATTGACAACCGTATGATGGTACTAGCGTTTTTTTCCATATTTTACTCCTGAGGTATATCTTAATGCAGTTAACGGTTTTGATGACCCCGTTTAACTGTTGGGTGGGGATATTAAAACTATAACCTATTTAACATGAGAACTTAAATTTACAAAACTGGTAACCTTTTCTAACATTAGAACTTACCTTTACAAAACTGGTCTTTCTCAGTTTATTATTTCTCATATTAAGTGATGGATTTCTCAGATTAGAATATCTTTCATCTTTTTTTCCTACTTCATTTGCTTCTAAAAGTCTTTCCAGTATGTTGTCTTCTTCATTTTAGCTGTGCACATGCCAAATCATCTCCTGTACTTGCTGCCACATTTTGTAAGTGTTTTTAAAATCCCTTTTCCTCAATGCAATAAATCCACACAACAATCTAGTGGATGTGGCTAGCATTAGGGTTGGGTTCTATGTTTTTTCTGTAGCCCAGAAGATTGATTATTAAGTAAACTGACTGTAGCATTAAGGGAAGGTCCATATAGTGGTCCACAGTCTTGCAATCTTTTCTTCTTTTGCTGGGTTGCATGTAGAATTCCTCAAAGGGCTGAACTCAATTTGAGTTCATGTTAATTTCCCCTCTTTCTCTGTGCAGCTCTACCAGCATATAGTCTTAAGTGGAGGGAGCACCATGTATCCAGGATTACCTAGTCGGTAATATCTTTAATTTCTTCACACAACTCGCTTTCTTCTTGCATAAAATACTCACTCCTTCCTGTTATGTTTTATGTTGCTTTTAGCACGCATTTTTAGGTTCATGTTTACAAATTTCTGTCAACGCTGATAAAATACAAGTGCCTGATGTCATGCATGATGGAAATAGCATAAAATGTGAAATGTCCTATGGTGGCTGCCAACAGGATTATTCCTAATACTGTGATTTTCTTGGTGTGAAGTCAATCCCCTTTTTTTTTCTGGTTCACTGCATTTTTACACAATGTTCAAGGATTTAAAAAAAAATGTTTTAGAGATTTTCATGGTCTATTTCAATAGTAGACCCAGTGGCTTGTATCATTTTCTGTTGGCACAAACGGGCGTGCTTTTTACAGGTGTGGAACCTGGAAACCACTGGATGATTCATTTACATGTTTATTATTTATTTATGGTTCAGGCTGGAGAAAGAAATACTGGATCGCTATCTAGATGCGGTTCTCAAGGGAAACAAGGATGGGTTAAAGGTAAGGTCCAAGTCTTTTATAATACGACGTGTAAAAGGGAAACAATTACAGACACTCAATGTTAAATTTGAATAATTTAAGAAAAGGGTTTGTGATGGCTTTGGCACACTTGATGTGGAAGTAACATATCAGGGTTGGCATTATAACTTATGAACAGAAACTTCGTTTGAGGATTGAAGATCCACCACGAAGAAAGCATATGGTCTACCTTGGTGGTGCAGTTCTTGCAGGAATTATGAAGGTACATGCTTCTATCTCTCTCTCAACCTTAACAGGTTGATTATATGTGTAAAACGACTCATGACTATTTTCCCTCGGCAGTTTAAACTTCTGGTGGTTTAGTTGTGAAATACATCTGTATTCTGTGGATAATTTGATGCAGGATGCACCTGAGTTCTGGATTAGCAGAGATGATTATCTAGAAGAAGGAATGGCTTGTTTGAGTAAGTGTGGTCAGGCATAAAGTATATATACAGCGAACTAGCTATAAAGCTGGACAATATATCGTGGTTAATTCTCCGACTGCCTTTTGTATCCCTGGGGTTTTGCTGTAGTCCATGAAGCAGCTCAACCTTGCAGTTAACTATTGAGCTACAGCTTTGAAGTGTTGTATACTTCCAGAAAAAAAATTCCAAAGAACTGAAATTGCGCTGTATTTTCTTGAAAAACTTGTTATATTTCGATCAAGGTGTGATACTCCAGGCTGATTCGTATTTACAGATTCTAGTGATTGATCTGTACTTGCGAGTAAGAGAACATAATACGATGTCTTGAAAGAAATGCACTCAGTTCTGCAGCTTCTTTTATGTTTTTTTCAAGACATCGTATCATTTCTTATCTTGCCTGGTTAAGTAATGATTGTTTCTGCTTAAAGCATACCAGTTACCATATGTGTGTGCGCATAGCCTCATCCTCCGTTAGGAAAAGACAAATTACGGAGGGTATTGGAAATTGTTATTGCTGAGAGTTGATTTTGGATGAACCAACCATCTTAAGAGTGACCCACAATGAGCCCTTGCCATTTATTCTTGGTTTAATCGTGTCCAGTGTATTTTAACCATTGATTTCTGATTGGTCGGGTTTTAATTCTGCTAATATAAATAATAATTATTGGGATTCTTCTATTATATACTATACTAACATTGGAATCCATATAACTAGACTTACCTATGCTAATAGATTATCTTAGTATGAAATGCATCAATCTATCAGCAATGCCTGATATTTGTTTTTTTTTATTTGGTTTTTGAATTTTAATTTTTTTATGTTTAGCTGAGATAAAGCTTCATAATTCTTTTCAATTTATTTTTTTATGAGGTTGTCACAATCACATAACCCAAATTGCATGGTTTGTTGAGTTTAATTGATTTAATGTTTTCTATTTTTATAATTGATTTTTTTATATATAATTTTATCTTCCAACATCAGGTTAATTAAGAATTAATTTTATGATTTGTTATAGTTTGTTTTATATAAGATTATTTTTGTCTCATGACTTCGATTACAAGTTTAGATGATTATTCTGAGTTGGTTCTAGTTATTTCTTTTGTTATTTCTAATCATTGTTTTCTAATTCTTTATGCTAGGAAACTTGAGTTTTTGAGTGATTGGATAATGGATAATCATACATTCTTGTCAATCTTTTATTCCCCACAACTAAAGGTAAAGAGGGTTGGTTGCATATGTATAGATTTATGCTAAACAATCTTTTTTAGTGGGATTTGGAGATTCTTTGATGATTAAGTCAATAACTTTGTAATAAGGAGTTATAATAAATGAGCATTAGATTCTAAGAACATAAATGTTTGTTCTCAATGATAAATGTTGATAATATGTTGTGAGAGTAAAGATTGTGAACCATTTACTTAAGTTGTTTAAATATTATTTATAATTTTTCTAGCTTGATTATTGTCTTCTTTTATTTAAGTGTTTGTAAGTTAGTTTTCTTTTTATTCAAGTATAGTGGGGATACCTTTACATCAATGTTAATGTAAATATCTTTTTATGACATTAATGTTGAAGAAAGTACCACATGTCTATAGAAAGTTATCATATCATATTAAATCGATGAGATTAAATCTTATAATCAATATAAATATTGAATGATGTATGAACGATTATTAAAGGATATTTTGCCCAACTATGATTCAAAGAGATGATAATCCTAGATTCCAATGCTGGATGCTTGCCTAGGAATAAATTCTAGATCCACATATTTTTGTACCTAGCATCTAGTTAAACCCAAGAGAGTTAGGTCTGACATCTCTTTAGACCCTTTTTTCATGAGTTTTGACTCTCGTTAAGTTTTTATAATGAATATTCTTTCTCGTAATCTCTTAAGTATCCAAAGGGCATGGCATGATGATAAATAATTTAAGATTTGTCTTGCAGGTCTTGGATTTGAGCGAGGCCGTGCTCATCTTGTAAGAGTCTGGAATAACCGAGATTTTACTCGTTTAATCTAGTTCTGCAAAGAGTGTTTAAAGAGAAATAAGTTTCGTCGAATCTAAAAATAAGAAAATTGATTTTAGTATGGAATATATGAACCATCGGCCATGCCTAACTTGTGTTTTTTTTCTCCAAACTGAAGCATTACGGGAGACAATCCACTCGATTAGAACTGTTGTTTTAGAGTGGAAGAAAAAAGAAGAAACTAAGTGGTGGCGTAGGATTGAAGAGAAAGCATTCCAAGGAATAATTACCTAAAAAACCACGCAACCTCATTCTTGTTTAGAAATCACCCCTCACCGAATCACCACTTTTTGTTTTTTTATTTTCCTATTCAGAAATAACTTAATTCCAAAAGGTTAATCAAATCATCATAAGTATAAAAGTATGCGTAATCCCAAACACAACCATTTGAAGGACTGCTTTCTAGTTTTCTAACACTAAGATGACTTATTTCAATAAAATAGATTTGATCAGAAGAAACACTGCCCTTAAAGTGGAGACTAAAATCATTTGGATATATATATATCGAGAGAGAGAGAGAGAGAGAGATGGCTGGTGCTTGAGACAGACGACTGAACATTGATTGACAATTACGCACTTCTCATCATGCACTAGAAATTAACAAAGAGGAAGAAACCCTTTTCGATGATTCATCTATCTCTGTAGCGAGCACCAGAAAATAATCCCAGCTCTTAATTGTGTAGTCGTATGCTTGGATCTGCCATAATCCTCTCCCTCTTCCTCGATGTCAGGTTTGGAGCTTGTGCTACAAGGGAAAGAGCCTCCTAAGAATGTTCAGATTTATATGGCTTCTGGATGGTTGATATACACACGTAACATTTATTAAATAAAATAAAGGAGAAAAATATTATCAAGGTTGTATATGTTAGAAATATTATACAAGCTTTTTTTATTTATTTTAAAAATAAACTTCATCTATATAAAACATAAAAAAGTTCTATACATGAATAAAAATAATTTATTCAAAAATAAAATATAGACAAAATAATGAAAACAAACCCCATTAAAAAAAAAAACTAAATAAACAAAAACACAATCATAGATACAGGATATTAATTGAAACATGCAAGCTTTTATTTTTAGAAAGGCCTCGCATGCAAGCTTTTATTTTTTTTAAAAGGCTAATAAGGTAGTCAACCCTATTTGATTTACAAAAAAAAAAAAAACAAGTTGGGTAGTCAACCCTATTATTTACTGTTAAATGGATGAAAATCATAAACTAGTATTAAATAGGGAAATTTTTAATTGAAAATTGTTAATTAAGATTAAAAAAAAATGTTATGATTCAGGATGAAAATCTCTAGTAAATTAATTTAAAGATTTGTTTTAATTGGTCCTAAAATCCATAGAAAAGTATAATGGAACTCCGAATAAATAAATGCATGAATTTACATATGAATAATGTTTATTGTTTGTATAAACACTCATATTTAGCCGTTTAATTCGACTCGAAAAGAAGAAAATTATGAGAAAATTTATTGTGATCAGGAGCAAAAAATATTATTAATTCTAGATGTAATGTGAATCAAACTATGTACAAATAATTTTACATATGAGGGTTTTACTGAAACTATTCCTGTTAAAGACTAAATAAGTAGTAGTTTCAATATTATATAGAAAACAACATTTCCTTCTTCTTACATGTCCATCAAAACTTCCATAAACCAAGCAGGAAAAAAAGGTGTCACACCTTAGGGAACTTCGTAGCAATAAATCATGGTTAAATAGGATTCACCATAAGTAATTGGAGGAAGTTAAGGATCCTAAAATATATACTTGTTCTAGAGATTCCAGTAAGGGTTAGTTATGCTTTAAGAGAAAAATGATTTCACCCTTCTAGCATCTATATGCTTAAAGAAAGAACAATATCACTCTCACAACATCCTTTCTTGTTAAAGGTTACCTTTACTGTGTGTTCTCTTTTCTCATTGTCATTAGTTCTCCCAATTATATTTATCTTAAATGTTTTAAACTCGTCCAAAAATGATATCATTCCTTAAAAATTAAACATTCATCAAAGATACTGACATTAAGTTCGAAGAAGGAATTTTCATTGAAATTGCTAAAAAAAGGCATAATCCATACTGGATTTTAAAATTTGGATATCAATCCTTTTAAAAAAAGATTTGTCAATAAAGTTGTTCTTTTTTTTAAATGGGTGTTAGACATGTAAAAATGATATAAATTAGGCTTTTGAACATGTATTGATTATGCGAGTTGGATTTTGGATTCAACTATTAGCCTCAAGGGCCTCAATAGGATTGGGTTTCGATCCATTTATTTTTGTTGTTTTCTTTATATTATAATTTTTTTTATAATTATATTTATTTATTTTCATGAGAATTGCACTACCAATTATAATAATAAAAAGACTTATATAATGATAAAATAAACATGAAATTTAAACATGTAAATAACAATAAAAGAAATTGTCGATGTTCAAAATTGACCTTTGGGTGGAAAAACACTAGGAATCACTAGAAAAATCAAACAAAAACATGTGGCATGCATGGTTCTCACGTTGATTATTTGGTTCTCTAAATTTAATCATGTATCCTAATCACATAGTTATTTAATAACATTATAAAACATGTGATTATATCTGAATTGTGATGTCTCCTTTTTTTTTTTATATGGATGATGGTTCGACTCCTTTGACAAATTGTTGAAATGAATGAAGGGAATCATTGGTGAGATTATTGGTATAATTTGTAAATAAAGAAGAAAAAGATGTCTAACCAATATTGGAAAGAAACATTTTCTCCTAGCTGTTTATAGGTATGAGTTTCTATTGTGTGGTGAAAGTCATGGTAAATGGGCTCTCATAGTAGGCTTCTTAAGATTATTATATGGATATTTATAATATCAAAATATGACGCTTAGAAACTTATAACTAAATATTAGTGAGATTAATTATATCTTGAATTTATTTAATTTAATTTTTATAATTAATTTTAACATTTGTGAGTATTATATAATTGAATAACAGTTATCAATTTAAATCAAAATATAATTGTTGCATGAAAATCATATAGTTTCATTAACAGTCATAATATTTTATTATATTGCTTTAAGTCTATATAAACTTATTACTACATAGATTAAAAAGGCAATATATACAAAAAGCAAATGAATTTTTTTTCCTTTGCCTTTTCTTTTTATTCTTTCAGAGGTCTAGAATGTTTAATTATATCTTGGAGGTGTTGACTTTGTATGGGATAAATAAACACTTCAAAGATAGTATTTTCATGCCTCTAAGTTAATTTTTTAATTGTTTCCATTTTATACAGTTTATAATAATAAATTTAAGGTGCTTATTTGATAGATACAAATCTAAATTCAAGTGTCATGGTTCAAAATTAAACTACATTATTTTAATGGTATAAACTACACAAGGTGGATGGACAAGATGTTGTTTCTCCTAACTTTATTAAAGATTTACTATATTCTTGACCTAAATTTATTTGTATTACTTAAACCACAAGAAAATGAATGTTATTGTTAAGAGTGTTCGTGAGGTAGATGAAGTGCTTTGTTAAGAGCATGATCTGAAGGACTAATTAACTTTATGACATCTTCTCCAAATTAAAGTTGTCAAAAGAATTTTAGGCTACCATAGAGACACTACAAGTAGGAACAATCAGGTTTTGATCGTTTTCTTGTTTTCATTTTTTTTTAGTATGAGATTACTAACAACAAGTCATTTATGGATCACGTCTTCAAATGTTGATATCAAAACTTAGTGATCTGGATATCAAAGTTCTTGATTCACTTCAAGTAATGGTTCCTAGAATTAATATAAAAAGAAAATATTTTATTTTATAGACAATTATACCTTTAAACAATTTTAAACACTTGAAAAATTAACATTTAATGTTATATGCATGAATTGTAAGAAAAACATTCTAGAGTGAATTTGGTTATTGAAACTAGTTTGATAATGACTCAAAAAAATCTGAAAGAGTTTTAGAAAGAGAAAAAATTCAGGAAAAAAATAGAATACTAACAAGAAGAATATGGTTTGTTTCCATTATTAAAATATAGAGCACTACATAAAAAGTGTAAATTCAAGAATTTCAATAAGAAAGGTGATTGCTTCAAATAGAATATAGTTGAAAATGACGAAGTCAAGGAGTTCGGTTTTTTCCATGGTTTTAAACATTCAAATAGGAATGATTGCTAAATTAATTATGGCAACTAATACAATGAAGGCTTCATATTATTGGTTGGATTTAGGTCAAATAGTTTATATCTATAAAACAAAGAGCATGGTTCAAGACTTACGAAGAATTGAACTTGAATTTGTCTTGATGGGCAACCATAATTCTGTTAAATGTTTTTTAGTCAATGTGTTTCATGTTCTTGAGATTAGGAAAAAACTTTAATCTATTATTCTTTTGAGCAAAAAATGTTCAATTTTGTTTTTTAGTATGATAAGGTTATTGTAATTAAGAGAGATGTTTGTAAGAAAATGTTATTCTTGTGATTACATGTTTAAGTCTATTATTAATAAAATCAAAATTATTTCTGCTTATATGTTTGAATTTACTTATATTCTTTGGCATGTTGGATTAAGACATCTAAATTATATATATTTGAAATATATGTTCAAGCATGGTTATAATTTATACCAATAAGACAATAATTATAAATGTAAAATGTATTCAAGTAAAGATGATAAAAAAGCCTTTTCCTAAATCAAAATAAATTCTCAATTACTTGAGTTAGTTCATTAGGCTAAATGTGAAATAAAAAGCATTTTAACAAGGGGTGGGAAAAGATATTTTATAGCTTTCATTGATGATTTATTCTCATTTTACCTATGTTTACTTGTTAAAAACTAAAGATGAAGCCTTTTTAAAATTCAAAGAATTAAAGAAAATGGTAGAAAATCAAAAGGAAACTAAAACTATTAGAAGTGTAAAGGTAGAGAATAATTTTCTAAGGAGTTTTCTATATTTTGTGAGGGAAAAAATAGTTTATTAAATGGTAATGGCTTATACACCATAACATAATGTATTTGTTGAAAGGAAAAATAAGACCTTAGTGGATATGGTCAATATCATTCTATTGAATGCTAATTTACCAAATAATATATGAGGTAAAGCTTTACTTACTGCATGTCACATTCACAATAGAATACCATCTAAAAAGTTAAATGTTTTTTTTCCTATGAAGCATGGAATGGTAAAAAATCAAATTTGAATTATTTTAAAGTGCAAGGGGTGTAGCTTTTTTATTTTTTATTTATTTATAGATTTCTTGATCCTTAAATAAAAAAAAATAGGACCTAGAGGTCTTAAAAGTGTTTTTGTGGCTATGCATAAAATTCGAAGGCTTATAGACTTTTGGATTTAAAAACTAGTGAGATAGTTGAATTTGGACATTTTGAGTTTATCAAAAATAAATTTATAAGTCATTAAAATATATAAAAACCAAATCTAAAAGTAATGACTCTCAACTCAACTTTGAATGAAAAACATGAAAACCTAGACTTTATAGGTTCAAGTGAACCTAGGAGTTAAAAGAGTTAGAAAAGAAAAACATATAGATACAACTTTTTTCTACTAATTCAATTGTATTTTTTTTATAGATAGAAAGAATACAATATTGAAAAGGATAGCTATGATCCTAAATATAGAAGATGGTTCAAATACATTCCATGAAACAATGTCTTAAATGGATGTTGTTTTCTAGAAAGAAGCGATGACATGGATTCGATATTATCTAACAATACTTAGGTCCTGATGGATTTACTTTCAGTCGATAAGATGTAAGTGGGTGTTTAGAAAAAAATTAGATATCCATAGTTCAATATAAACCGTCAAGACAAGATTAATTGTCACATGTTTTACTCGAAAGAAGGGTGTTGATTATTTCAACACTTATTATTCATTGGCAAGAATTACATCTATTATAGTGTTATTTTCATTAACATCGATTTATAAAATGTAAGCTTTATACTTTGATCTTTTATTTTTAAGTTTTGCTTTGTCTAACAATTTATTATAATTTGATTATTTATTTAATTGTAAGAGTAATTGTAAAGAAAATAAAATATGATGACAAAAATGTGAAAAAAAAATAAAGGGGCTAAACTACAGTAAACACCTCACGGGGTTACCTGGCATGTAATTTAATTATAATTTTAATGCAAATGATATATGAGCTTGTCCTCCCCTTTGTTTTATCTGTTTACAACTTGTTCATTAGAAAGAAAGAAAGATTTACACGAACAACAAAACAACAAAACGAAAAACAGCTAATTCACAATCCCAAGTTTTCTAAAAATGAAAATGAAAATGAAAATGCTTGTTATTGGACAAACAATGAAAGAGGGGGTAAACAAAAAGACAGAGAAGTGACTATTTGCCTCTGATGATTGGTTTGATGCCAACAGAATATTGCATTCTAAGCATATGCTTCCTTTAACTCTAGAATATGTAACTTTTACAGCTGGCAGATCCTCCACCTTGAATAGGACAAAAAGAATAAAAAAAAATCAAAGAATCTCAACTCCTGCACGCTTCTTTAGTAATCTATACAAAATCTACTGATCTACAAAATTAAAAAAAAGAAGGAAAAAAAAGAGGGAAAACTTTACAATAACTACACAACCTGCATCAGTTACTCGTCAACATGCTGTCTCTCACCCATCAGAAGTTACTCGTACGGATGTTGTATCTCACCCATCATAATGCGATTGCTAGAAACCTTGAAGCCAAGGAGAGCAGGATCAATTTGCCTTCCCTTCTTCCCTTTCTTTTTCCCACTTCGCCCACTCAGTGAACCATCAGATGATTCCAAGGCAGCTGCATTAGCTGCTTCAGCCTCGGTAAAAACTGGCCTTTTTAGCACATCCATAAATGATGTCTCTGTTATACCAGCATCATTGTAAGATGAGGTCCTCCTAAAACGCAATTCTTTCTTGCCAGTTGTCTGATCATCACCTCCCAGGGTTGCTGCTACAGGCTCGTTCCTCCTTTCTGCAAGCCATCAAAGGTTTTCAATTTTAAATCACCACCACCATTATCCAAAACCAACAAACAAAAAACAACACATCTGAAACATAAATGATATACCATCAGAAGTTGCAAGGCCTGCCCGATTTTTTTGCTTCATATGTGAAACAGATGCCATGTCTGACAAAACATCCTTGGAAGAATAGGTCCTCGATACCGGCGGGCGTTTATGCAAGGCATTGTCGAGGCCTCTAGTTAGAATAGAAGGTATCCTGTTCACAGGCATTTTTCATGAACATCAATATAGGTCTCAAATCACAACAGTCCAACTCACAGCTATATTTATGAAGCAAGACCGCTCCTAAAAAACAGACTTGCTAGGGAAAACCCACTAATGCTGAATACACATGCAAAAACAAAAGCTGCTAATAGTCGAGTCATGAATAAACAGTTTATCAAAAAGCTCATATGCACAATCAGTAAATTGTGAAATTCAAAACAGATTTAATGTCATTGTTGCCGCAAATTAGTACAGAGAATGTGCTGCACCCCTGGAGATATTAATTTTTTTTTTTACTTAATAATAGAAGAAAGAGAGTAGCATGTATTTTGGGGTGGCAAAAATATCTGCCCCAACTCACATTTCATTGTGAAGCAACTTGAAAAGAAAAGGAATGGTAATGCAAAAAATACCCTATGATTTAGTCCATTTGCAGTCCAGTGACAGTTTCAAAATTTGACACTTCAATGATTTGTGGTTTCCTCTGTTCGCTTTTACCTTTTTCTTGTCCGTTAAGTTACTAGAAATAAATCCATGATACAGCAGCTACTACGACACAAGATGACATGGCATCATGTTAATTTAGATGCACTAGGAGACCTATATAATACAAGGTAGACAAGGTGCAAGTGTTCTCCCACATACTTGAATCTTGTTTAAGCTTCTTAATGAAGAGAAATCATTTAAGCACCTAACCTATCAAAAAGTAGCCATGCATGTGCTCTGATATCAAATGTTGTAGAATACAATATTCAGATGAACATCATGATTAACAGGAAACCATGATGAATTCATCCTCACTAAAAACAATCCTACGACTCAGGAGTCATTACCTGTCAATAGAAACATCTTCACCAGTAAATTTATCTAATCCCATCTCATACCCGTGTAGGCCTCCATTACCACCTGCAGAATTTCACAAAGCATCTAATATCCATCTAAGCATAAGCATAAGCATGATATCTGAAAAGATGAATGTCAGAGAAAAATACCAGCACTGCTCAGGGAACTATGCCTGCTACTCTGCCTGCTACTGGCATTAGTAAAATCCATAGCAGTTTCAGCTTGTTCAGCATAGTTCTCTTCAATGTGTGAAACACACCTGGTCATGGCACTCATGCCTTTGGACCCATATCTGTTATCCAAATCTGCCAATTCTTTATCCATGGCTGATTTAGTGCCAAACTTGTTTTCCATGCGATTAGTATGAGAAGTATCTACCATGCCTGACAAGAATGTAGGTTCTTCAGTTAGTGCTCCAGATTTCGACCTTAGGGGCAATCTTTCACCATTTCCTAGGTGTAATTGATCACTCAAGGACACAGCATGATTATCCTGCAGCATAAAATTTGAATTCAAGTTTTGAGGCTTTTCCATAAATGAGTCATTCATGGTGGCTGCTTGATCTGGAATATCATTAAAAGAGAACGGCTCAGTGATTGGCCAAAAGGATTCCCGAGATTTGGAAGATGACATAAGGTGCCGATAATCGTCTTCCGATGACTGGATAGACTGAAGACCCATTTTTTGGTGAAGATCCATTACAACTTGCTTTGAGCTCTCCTCATCTCCATGAGCTGAGGTCCAAAAACTAGAGTTTCCAGTAACTTCTGAAACATTCCTTTTTCTTTCAGCTTCAAGATGCAACTGATGCATCCCTCCTTCAACCCAACTATTCTCTTGCTGCCCTTGTTTTCCAGGGAGGTAGCTCTCCATCATTTCGGTGCGAGAAGCATGAATATCATCAAAAACTTGTCGATGATGAGAAGAGACATTGGAGGAGAAGGAACCTCGTTGGCCAGTAGAATGCATATATAGATGCTCTGCTGATTCTGGACCTTGGGAATGACCATTTACATTATCCAACTTTATCCCAGAAGTGACAGCAGGAAGAGATGTCGGATGGTCAAATGCCATAGAGCTAGGCTCATAAAACCCACCCTGATGTTGCTCCTGTAAAGCATGATTCCATTTGTTATGGCTTAAATGTTCATCAAATGTGGAAAGCCTCTGCTGTTGCAGGTAAAAATCAGAAGCGTTAAATCCTGTAGAATTAGACTGGTGATGACCAGCAGTATTTCTGAAGGTCTGACCAGCTTCATCAATGGACCATGGCCAACTGACCTGCCTTTCACCGTCTATTCCTAACTGCTGCCTTGCCAGAGATAGCTCTTGTGCTTGCATCTGTTCTTGCTGAAGATGGAACTTCAGGTCTGAAGGGAGTATATTACCATGCTTCACCTGTGATAAGAGGTCCATGATATCAGTCCGGGGTTCTTGAAGATTATTCTGGTCAATCTTGGCTCGAATTATCTGCTCCAGCGATAAATCATGGTGCCTTGGATTATGTGAATTCTGCTGCAGTTCAGCCGCCAGTTGTGTCCTAAATTGAATCTGCTCAAGCAAGTTTTCTCTCAATGGATCTCCCTTTCCCTGCCCATAGCCAAGATCAGGCATCTGATGCTGCAGCAACTGTTCCAGAACCTGCTGCTGCTGCAGTTTCATTTGGTACTGACGAAGCTGTTGTTGCTGTTGGTGTAGTAAATGATGCTGCTGCTGAAGCTCCAGCTGCCGCTGCTGCTGAAGCTCCAGCTGCCGATGCTGCTGAAGCTCCAGCTGCCGCTGCTGAAGCTCCAACTGCCGATGCTGCTGAAGCTCCAGCTGCTGCCGATGCTGAAGCTCCAGCTGATGTTGAAGCTCCTGCTGCTGACGTTGAAATTGCAGTTCAATATGATGAGAAGGGATTTGCTCGATACCCAGTTCCATAGTATGTGAGAAGGGATGAGATAAAAGATTCTGTTGTTGATTTTCATTTTGCATCTTCTGCAACATAAGATGCTGCTTGTCAAAATCATTGAACTCCGGCTGCCTGTGAAATAAGTGTCTAGCATTGGCGGAACTTAGATCGATGTGGGGATTAGCAAGTGGTTTTTTCCTATAATCTTCAGGCCATGTCTCTGCATAATGGGATTGATCAAATACTGCATCAAAGGACCTGTGACTGGCAAGGGCAGCATCATGCTCTGTATAAGGGTCCATAGCATGAACCTGTGCTGGAAATTCATCTCCCATTCCTGGTGCCATATTGGATGATTGAGCACGTCTCAAATTAGAGTTGCTACTAAGCTCAGACATTGACAAGCCAAATGGATGAACTATTTCATCCTGATGAGTATGCATGCCAGTTCCTGAAAATTCATTTAAGATGGCAGGGTCGGTAGAAGGCTTAGGAACAAATTGCTGGATGTCTGCAACATCTCTCATCAAAGGGTTGCCACTGCTTCCAGGCCTTCCAGGAAAGACAATTTCTGTATCCAACAAAGATCAAAGAAAATAAATTACTGCAATGAAGAGATAAAGTGACATGAACAGCAGAATCATTCTAAGCAACATACCTTCATCCAGAGTAACAGCATTTTGGAATCTTTGATCATCAGAATACTCCATCCCACGGGCAAAACCATGATCAGGAAGCCTTGACTGACCACTAACACTAGAGATGGCCTCAAATCCAGGCGAAGCCCACTGCTGGTCTTCCCTGACAGCAGAAACCTTCAATTCACGAGAAGCAGAAGTCGCTGTGCTCCGTTCTAAGCTTTCTCCAACATCATCAGATAGTTGTACCTGAGCAGAAGGACTAGTGCTTGAGGCACACCCGGGTTTAAGATTTAGGTGAGGCATAAAATCACCAAGCTCATGGAAGGGTGATCCATCGGGAGCATCTGACAATCGAACTGGAAGTTCTGTTCCAAAATATCCTTGCTCAAACCATGCAATAATATCAATACCAAGGTATGGTCCCTGAATTGCCCCTTGAGGATCAAGATAGCACAATGATAGCTCCTCAGGCATGATAGTACCCATGAATTGATGCACCTCATTATTTATATTCAATGAAAATTGATGGCTTTTTGAATTTTTCTGTGCAGAAGAAAAATCAAATAGTGAACTTGAATCATCAGGGAGCTGGCTACCAATTTCAAAATAAGTAGCTGACTCCATATCCTCCAACTTAAGGCTATTCTGAAAAGCTACATCTGACAATGGCTGTCTTTCAAAAGCTTTTAACTCCACAATGTTGTCAATCAGGCAACTCTCCCCAACACTGCTGGAATCTTCTTTCTCAAAAACTGCAGGCACAAAGCCATCCATCAACACAGTTGTGACACACTTCTGTTTATCATCTTTATGTGTATCCTTTTCTGAAATACACAACAGAATGAATAGTATTAACACTGAAATAAAAGAAGTCAGAAAGTTGATATTAGAATTACTTACCCTCAGCCATTGATGCATTGAACGTCTCAGCACCAGTACCTTGACCAGAAGCATTGCCAGTAATTTTTCCAACAGTGTCTGCAATTTCTTCAGTCTTAGAAGAGAAACTAACATTCTCCTCACCTAAAGTCACCTCACCAAAGCCTGGTTATATATATATATATATATATAGAGAGAGAGAGAGAGAGAGAGAGTTAGAGAGAATAGATGGTATGGTGTGCATAAGTCAACCAAAGATGTGACAATCATCACCTGCAGTATTATTATTTGATGAGTCATTTTTCTCTCTAGAGAAGTTGTTCACTCCTCCACTGCTTCTAATTTTTCCCAGCCATATATCTCCAAGGACAGCCTGCAATAATCATATGATCCAATTTGAAGCAGTGACAATAACTATAAGACATTCCAATAACATGACATTATGTGACTTGTATACCTCTTCCCCTGCATCAGGTGCAACAAAAGCCATTGGCTTAATAGCAACTTCCTGTGTTAGCGGAGACACAAGCTCCATCCCATTTGGTATGGTATCAAAACCAGGAAGTGTCTTGTGCTTACGGTAAATGTCAAGAAGTTTTCCCCTTGGATAGCAGAATGTATGATTCTTATCCATGGGAATGGACCCGATGGAAGAAACAGTAAGATGCTTGCCAATTTGTAAGTTCCCACTACTGTTGGGCCTTCCTCTTCCGGCAGCAAACCGCACATTTGGGCTCTCCAAACGTCCTCTGTCTGACCCAAATCCAGGTGCACTCCTGTAAGCGGCAGGTCCACCAGAATGAATTTCCATACGATGGCGAGGCCTCCACTTATCACGAGAGTCATTCTCACGCTCAGAAGTTGACCTCCACTTATCGCGAGAATCATTCTCACGCTCAGAAGTTGGACGACTAGCAGTGCCAAAATTTTGTTTGTCACTGTGAGCCTCATCCTTCTCAACATCTGCCCTTTTATCACTTCGAGAATCCTTCTCTTTATCTTCAGGACCCCACCTAGATGACCACTTGCTGTCTCTTCGGGATTCATGAGCAGTATTGCGGTTGTTGCTGTCATGCCAACGATCTGAAGAAGACAAAGTTCTAGTCTCAGATATATCTCTAGTTGAAACAGAATCAGCACGTTGGTCTTCTTTTCTGCGATCTTTTCTACCAAGCAAACCTGTATCCCTCTCCTCCTCGCGCCAACGGCGGCTGCTTTCAGCATCAGGTGCGATCCTCCTCCGATCTTTCTTGTCTTGGGATCCATCTAAACACCAACTGTCTTTCAAATTGCTATCAATGGAGTTTCCATGGGACAAAGAATTTGAAGCACGTGTTTCCTGTTATTTTCAGGCATAAGGGTTAGCTGGAAATACCAAAACACAAAAAAACAAATGAAAAATGATAAAAGTATAAGTTTAGTTGTCCTAAAACCTCAAGTAAAATATAAGTTCACCCTGTGACAAAACTAACTGAAAGGGTAATAACATAAAAGCAACAAGACTGCATTCTTGCGGACAGATGAGAAAAAAGGGCTTTCCCCTATAAAATGGTCAAGATGCTACAATTAAATCTCCTTAGGTTTGATTGTTTGATAATTGCAAAGCACAGTTGGACCCAAAATTAAGAATATTTCAAAACCTTCCTCAGTGTTATTTCTGGTTAAGAACCATTAAAGTTATAAAATCCAATAAATTGCATCTCTAAATCCTGCAGGCAACTATTCAAATGTATAATTTCTCAAGGTCCCTGGCTAGGCTGCATGTTTAAAAACATCAGAACATACAACAACACTAAATGAAATAAATTATAAGGAATTAACAAAACAAATATATATGAATCAGCATGTATTATTAAATATCAGTACAGAAAAAAAAAAAAAAAAAGTCACCCTCATATAGATAACTAAAAACCAACTAGTCAATAAGCATGTCTAACTTTAGACAAGTGAAACCCCGTACCCCAGATGACCCAGTAGTTGACGACTTAGCATCCACTTGTTTAGCATAAAGCCATTGTGGAGAAAGAGGTATAGTGTTGTCTGCAGTCACTTGATCTGTAAAGCAAGAGCAATCAATCAATCAATCAATATCATATATTACAATCAAAGGACATTAAACTCAATACGGAAACCAGCAAATAAGCATTCCTCTGATACCTTTTGAGTCATCAGGCAAACTTAGCAGAGCCTTGTCCTCGCCAATTCCTCCACGATCTACCATTTCCAATGAAAAAAAAACAATTCACAAGTATTATTAAGCTTAGTAATCTATCACCATTCGGCACGAAAAGATATACATAAATTAACATCAATGGAAGTCATGCAGCTTGCATTCAATTGCAGAAATATAAACAAATGGTCAAAACCCTAAAGTTGAAGCCCAAAGGAAAATAGACATAGCAATAAAAAGTCAGAAGAGATCGATTGGATAAAAAAAAGAATGGAAAATCGAAATTGGAACCTTTGAAGGAAGAGAGGCGTTCATCGGTTGACTTGCAAGAGAGGAGGAGGAGATCGTCAGGGAAATCCAGCTTTCCGTCAGTCATCGTCGTTATCTAAAACCAAAAAGAACTTGCACAAATTCGGTACGCACAGAGATTATCAATACAAAGAGAGATACGGATAAAGCAGATTGCAATTGAAAGAGTAGAGATTTACACAGTGAGAGAAGGAAATTGCTAGGGTTTGGGAATTCGCAGCGAGAGGGAGTAACGGGTGAGGGTTTGTGTGTTCAGTGTGTATTCGATCGAAGAAACAACCAAGGAGTCGAGTGGGTGCGTGTTTAATTAATTTTATGGCCTTTTCCTTTTTATATACTTTTTTAATTACTCCTTGTATTTCCTTCTTTTATGCAAATCACTAACGTATCTTATCTCTTAAGAAATTTACCTGGTTTGAAATGGTTGGTCTATTTGGCTCGAATCACATTTATGCCATGAGCATTAGGAATACTTTCACATGGTGATTAAGGTTGTATTTGTTTATTGAAATTCATTTTTCAGGAAACTATTTTTTAAATTTTTTTGTATTTATTTGTCTTCCGGAAAGTTGGTCAACGGAAAATACTTTCCAGTCAAAGAAAAATTTGGCTTGATTTTCAGGAAAATATTTTCCGGAAAATTTGGGCGGAAAACACTTTCCGGAAATTATGAAAAATTTAGAAATGTCATTATTTACTGATTATATCAAATTTGATCCTCAAACTTTTGATTGCTATATATAATTTGTTTTGAATATTTATTTTTCAATTCTATCTCTTAAAATTTAATTTTTATATTAATTTTGGTCCTTATTTTTATAATTGCTATTTGTTTTTTTCTTATCATTTTTTTATTGAAATTTTTTATCTATCAAATTTGGTCCTCATTTTTTTTATTGTTACTTATTTTATTTGAAATAATTTATGAAATATTAATTATTATTATTTTAATTTATTCACCTTTCATTTTTTTTAAAATTTTTATATTTGATCTCTATTATTTTGATTATTATTTATTTTATTTGAGATAATTTATGAAATTATATTTTTTTTCAATTTCATTCTCATTCAACTTTTTAATTTGTAAGATTTGTTCCTCATTATTTTAATAAACTTGAAAAAAAAAATTATTAATAAATTATTTTCCAGTTCATTTTCCAAACACAAACAAACACTGGAAAGTGTTTTCCAGTTCATTTTCTATAACACTGTCAAACATCGGAATTCACTTTTCAGGAATTCACTTTCCAGGAATTCACTTTCCCCGGAATTCACTTTACAAAAGAAAACCACTTTCCAGCAAACAAACGGGGCCTAAATCTAAACAAGAGGGTTGATTTTAAAATCTCTATTATATTATTTGTTTAACTTGAGTTTTTTTTAATTAAATTATAATACTCTAACCAAACTTAAATGGATTAATTTCATGGATTTAAATTAAATTTTAATAATAAGTACAAAAATTATGATTTACTTTTAAAAAAACTTCAAGAAAATATTTTAAAAAATACATGAGAGAATAACAAATTGAATCAACTTTACTCCTTTCACGACCTAAATCATGATTCTGTTGAATTTAATAACTTTGTTTTATAAAAACATATTTAATTATATAATAAAAATAGATGTTCATAAAATTAGGCACTAACCTAAAATAGTATTTGAGATAGTAATAACTCTGTATAAAACAAATAAAAATAAATTATACAGTCTATTTCCCAGTCAATCCAATATTAAAGGAAAAAACAATTAAAAGACCAAAACCAAAAAAACCAACTTATCAGTTGATGAGTAACCCGTCAAATATGTAAATCAGGTAACTCGGGGTAGCATGTCAAACATGTAAACCAAGTTATGGACTCTATTATGATTATTTTCAAAACTAATTTTTATTTAACTATATGAAAACAAAAATAAATAATCATAAAACTAAACATTAAACAAATATTAAGATTTTTATAAGATTACGATAACCTCAAAGAAAGAAAAATAAAACTCATTATGAAATTGAATTATCAATTAACTCAATATTTAAAGATAAAAAAAAAAAACACCAGAGTCGCTAGAACATGTTTTATCTTTTTGAACTAGAAACAACTCAAAAAAGAAAAAGAATATATATGGTTAATAAAAAATAATTGTAAATTATAAAATACCCTTTTTGATTGAAAGACAAATATCCTCAAAAATAAAATAAAATAAACCTATAATTTTTCCTCTTCAATGATATGATTTTTTTGAAAAATAATATTCATTTTATTATAACATCTCTAATGAGAGAACTATTTAAAATAACAACACCTCTAATGAGAGAAACTATTTAGAATGGCAAGATTAGTAATATCATTGTTTAAATAGTATAAATATTGCATGTTTTTTTTTAAGATATACACTCCAATGAAAAAAAAATATTTAGAAAAATCATTTCTATTTTAATATATTTGATATCAATACAATTATTTATTAATAATAATTAAGAATAACTCCTTAACTTAAAATTGTTATTTTAATTTTTAATATAGATGTCCCCTTGAAGCTATAAAAATAAAAGTTAGAAACTAAATTTTTTATTATTATCATTTTCTTTTAATCTTTCTTCCAGCTCTTCACTTGTACATACTATAAATTTTTTATTATTATCATTTTCTTTTAATCTTTCTTCCAGCTCTTCACTTGTACATACTATTAGAATTTTATTCAGGAATTAACAGGAAAGCCCTTGAAAATCCTCTCAATTCCTCTCGTTTATCCATTAGGAAACATATTTTTAAATGTTGATAAAGAAAATGATAGGAATGGCGTGAATTTTCATTGTTTTTTTTTTTTTAATCAATTTCTTCACAGAATCCCCACGAAAGGGACACATTAAAAAAGAGAGGATAAAATCAGGTATTGTTTAGTTTGAGCAACATGATGTTCCGAGGAGAAGAATGATAGGTGGAACCTAACAAACAACTGTTACTCTGGAGTATCATTATAGTTTTTTTTAAAAAAAAATATTTTTTATTGAAAAATATATTAAATTGATTTTTTTATCTTTTAAAAATTATTTTTTATTTTAGTACTTGAAAATAATCTAAAAATATCAAAAATTTTTAATTAAAACAAAAAATAAAATAAAATAATTTATATTTTTTTTAAAATACTTTTAAAATGTATTGTTAAACAGCCTCAAAGCATGGAAACATAGCCCAGTTGTAAGTTTAAAATATTGTTTGTTAGTTTGATTTTTTTAAAGATTTATCTATGTTAAAAATATTTTTTTTAAATATAAAATATATTATTTTAATATATTTTTAAATTAAAAAACACTTTATTTTTTTATTAATTATAATTGTCAAACAGGCTTTGAGTGAAGACATGACTCATCACCTCAACCAATAGGATATTTTTTTTTTTCCAGTGATATTGCACTGTACCATGAAAAGTGTTCTAAAGCAAAAACAGATATCGCTGGCGCAAGAATCAAAAGCCGTTGAGAGGGGGGAAAAGATGGATGCGCATGCTCTAATTAGTTGTTGGTAGTTAGAAAGAAAGGTTTTTTTTTTTTTTTTGCTTGCTGCGTTTGATATTGTAATAATAATTATTTTTTTAAGTATTTTTTAATTGTAAATATATTAAAATAATAATATTTTTATTTTTTAAAATTGTAACATAGAGCATCAAAACAATTCAAATATATATGTATTAACTAAAATATAAAAAAAATATAGTTGTTTTACTATGTAGTGTACCATAGCATGCGAGGTGATTCACTATGAGCTTTAATATGTTAGAGAATAATATAAATCATATTCCGGGGCCTCACTTACAAGCTTGAGCTTTTAGGTGAGATGGTTCCTTAACATGGTATCAGAGCCTTGTTGACCTAAAGGTCACGAGTTCAAATCTCACCACCCCCATTCTATTTGATAAAAATCAAGCACAAGGTAATGTGGCCCTGTGCAAGTTTCAAGCCTAAAAGGCTTTCACTTGAGGGGGTGTGTTAGAGAATAATATAAATCATATTCTGGGGCCTCACTTAAAAGCTTGAGCTTTTAGGTGAGATGGTTCCTTAACACAATAGTGTGCTGATATTTTTACCCTTAATTATCTCAGGCTGAGTGGTTGTATGGGGGTGTTTTTTATTTTTCACCCTCTTTTGTTTTTGTCTTATGGAGAAATCAAAACGAGAGAGAAGGACAAAGGTTATTAATTTCGTTCCGTTCCGGCCGGAACGCCCTGAACGTTCCGTACCATTAAGAAAACCAAGATAAAACAACGTCGTTTTCATCTCGGTTTAAATTCAGGCCCGTTCCGGAAATTCCGGCCAGAACGTCTTGGTACCTTTCCGGGTGTGCCGTTCTGGCCTCAAAATCCTTTTTTTTTTTTTAAGAGATTATATTTAAAATTATTTTGATTAACCTATTGTTGTGTTTCTAATTTTGAGATTAAGTTTGTTTGATTTTGTGTTTGTATTGTATAATTTAAAGTTAGTTTATTTTGAATTTTAATTATACTTGATAAATTAAGATTTTAATTATATATATATATATATATATATATATGAACAGTACAATCCCGAAACGGCACGCCGAAACGCTCCGAAACCGAAACGTTCCGTTCCAATAGAAAAACCGGAACGACGACCAGAACAGTATTGACAACCTTGCCTTTAACACTGCCACCGACCAAAATAACGTAGTATTCATGGGAAAAAGCAAAGGGCCTAGGGATCTCCTACTGCTATTGATGCTCATGTTGCTTGGAGGAATCAAAGTGATCGTCATGGGATGGCTGGTTGGATCTAAGCTCTTTTCAAGGAAGCCAAGCAATAGAGTATCAAGGAACACCATATTTTTGCAGGCTTTGAGAATTTGCCTCTTTGTTCTTTCCTCTTGATTTCCTTCTGCTGCTCCTACTTCTTCGCACTACGTGTTTTGCGTGTGGGGTGTTGGGTTCTCAGTGGTCGTTGGTGAGGAATATTCTTGAGGAGAGTTAATCCATCTAAGTTTTGCTAATGGTACATTCAGATTTTGAGACAGCCTATTAGGTAAGATCACACAATCACATTTGTGTGAAATCACGTGAGTTAGGAAGCTTTCTTTTTAAATTATGTGGTTAATTGCTAAAATTTTGAAAGCAATATTTAGATTAAAATCTTTTTAAAACCTTTTTATTATTATCTTTCCGAATTAGATCATTATTAAAACCATTTACTATCAAGTTAAAATACTATAAATATTGTTTTATCTAAGCAACTCAGTTACTGGTTAAGCAAAAGATTAGAAGATTTAATTAATAAATAACAGGTTGAATTCATGGGATGCCTATTTAAGAAACTTATTTGTTATGAGTTCAACAAAAGATGAGAACAAGTAATAAATTAATTGTGGGTTAAACTCATGGTCATGAGTGGTTATTATAATTTTTTTTTTAAAAGAAAACACCAATCACATAGGAAAAGGAGTACACATATTACTATTACTATAAAAGGCGTGGGTGTTTCACTGTACATTCACGCACTGTGCACACAGACTCAGTGAACTGTGGATTGCAATAGTGTTTTTTTTTTTTTTTCTGATTGCATTTTTTTTCTCTTTTTTTCTCTGCTTTTTTGTTTTGTTTTTATTTTATGATTACGCTACTCTTATTTTTTTTCGTTTCTTCTTTTGCTTTTTTTTTTGCTTTTTTTTTTTCCTAATTATTCTTTTTCTTCTTTTTTTCCTCCGTTTTTTGCTTCTTCTTTTTTTGCCTTTTTTTTTCCTTATTATAATTTTTTTTCATTTTTTTTCTTATGATATTTTTTTCTCTTTTTCTACTTATATATTTTTTTGGTTTTTTGTTTTTTAATAATCGAGGTGTCCGAGCTCGCTTAAATGCACCACGATTAATCTCCATATCCGAATTTTTTTGATAATCAGGGTGTCCAGGCCAACTTATGCATACCACGACAATCCCCGGACCCATATTTTTTTCTAAAGTGCTTTCCTGCTTGTACATTTTTTTTCTTTTTTTTATACTTTTGTTTTATTCACTTATACATTTTTTTTATAACCGGGATCTCCGACCAGCTTAAGCACACCACGACTAATTCTTGGGCTGAATTTTTTTACAAACAATATGGATTGCTACAGTGCTTTCTCTTAACCACATTTTGGATGGCGTGTGCGGCGTAGAACTTCTAAAAATATATATTAGTTTTTTATATATTCATTTTATTATGTAAAGTGTGTTTTAAATAATATCATGATATTAGAGATATTTTCAATTTCTTTCATTTATGTGCATAGTACAATAATCATAATATCCTCAAATAAGACGAAAACGTTATTCCACTATTAATATGACGAAAAAAAAGACTATTGCAATCCATAGTGCAACTTATTGTTGATAGAAAATTACAACTTATTTTATACTGGTTATTTCATTGAAATCTACTAAACAAATAAATTTATATTCATTTAAAATTTATATATTTTATACAAAACTTGCACTTCATAAAAATTATATACAAATTGATTATTTTTGTCTAAATTTATGCTATGATAAAAAAAATCATACATAATAAATATTTTTTTACGTTGAAAAAAATATGATTCCGCCCGCGACGAGGCGCGGGTGCCATGGCTAGATGTTTTCTTTTATTTTTATTTGTTCTTTGGATTAGATGATTTTTATTATTTGCGTAATAATAATGATAATTTTAGTGATTATTTTTTTATAAAATCTTTCGATTTTTTTTTTTAAAGATTTTCCTGAATTTTTAATTTATATCGGTGATCATTTTAAAAGTAATATTACTCTATTTTTCCCCTTATTCATTTTTTTTTTGTTTCTTTATTTGTTCTTTAGATTATATGATTTTTATGATTTTATTATTTATGCAATAATAATGATAATTTTAGTTATTATTTTTTTATTGTTGTTTTATAAAAATCTTTTGCTTTTTTATTTTTTATTTTTCATGGCAATTTAATTATTTTAATTGTTTTGGCTGTAATGTTAGTAATAATTTTAGCTTTTATAGCAATGATAATGGCAATAATGTCAGGATGAATTTTCAATCTATGTTTTCGTCTTTTTGTTGATAGAAAATTAACAACTTTTTTTTATTTGATTATTGTAGGTATTTTCACAATTTATATTTTATTTTTGTTTGATTTAAATTGAATTATAAAATGAACTAATCTTAATACAGTGAACTTAATAATTCAGATATCCGAGTTTTCTTGCTTTTTTAATGATGATGATAAATTTATGCTGGTTATTTCATTTGAAACTACAAAACAGATAAATTTATATCGATTTTAAATTTATATATTTTATAGAAAACTTGCACTTGACATGAATTCTGCACAAATTTATTATTTTAGCTAAATTTATATTATAATAAAAAAATACACACAATTAATATTTTTTACATTGAAAAAAATATTGTGCCGCACGCGGCGAAGCACGGGGCATTGTCTAGTATATAATAATTTGTAGCATACAATATTTTTTTTAATATTAGAAGCTTTGATTAATAATAATATTAATTTGATTTTTAATCAAATATTAATAAAAAAAAGCTCACATACTTATACAAGAAAAATAATAAATCTCAAAAGTCAATTAAAAAATTAAAATCTAATATATACATCAACTAAAAAGTAAAGCTATTATCTGAATCTTTTTGTTTTTTAATAACTATGATAATTTCATGATGATGGTTTTGTTGAAACCTGTTAAATCGATAAATTTATATCAATTTAAAATTTATATATTTTATAAAAAACTTGTACTCTACAAGAATTTTACACAAATTTATTATTTGCTCAAATTTATATTATAATAAAAAAATATCACACAATTAATATTTTTTTTAAATTAAAAAAAAAAAATTCTGACTGCAAGATACGAGTAAATAACTTGTATATATAAATTTGAAAACATGATTTGACATAAGAAAAATAAAGACTACCTAACCATAACATAATTTTTAAATTTGCCTTTTGCCCCTATTTTTAGATGCCAAATGAATATCCTTTTCATCCCAAAGAAGTCAGAAAAATGGTTATTTCCCACTGACACTGCTAGCAATTCTCCTCCCTATTATTTGATGACTATTAGCACTGCAAATACATCGAGGCTTCATAATTTTTATCAACTATCGTGCTTGGAACTTTTGGCATTCAAGAATTCAGTATCTCAAATGTCATGCGGAAACCAACTCAAAAGCCAGCAACAGGAAATCTCAAAAAGCCGCATCACTTGCGTTTTGCTTTTAATCAAAATCTTACTCTAAACAGAACAAAACTTTTAAAGCCGCAAAACCTCAAAAGTATATGAAAATCTACGTGAAATTGTCCAACAATAAAATCCTTGAAAGAAATACAATAAAATGGCTCCTAGTTCATCCTCTGGGCAACTTCTTTGGCAAGTACCTTGTCTTTGGCCTTGGTCTTGGCCTGGGATTTGGAACCCATGATCCCACCACCCCACCTCTTCCTGTACTCATCGTACTTGTCATTGAAGTTAGCCTGACAATGAAGAAAGAATGTCGGAAAATGAATTGCACTGTGAACATTTGCAAAATCACAATTTTAAAATATATGCAATTTCACACACCTTGATGGCTTCCAAGATTCTGCTGAACTCCAGCTTGTCTTCATTCTTGACTGTGGTCAAGCACAAAACTGATGCAGTCTTCTTGTGGACAATCTATCACGAAGACTAAAATATTCAATCTGGAATCCACAACTCTCCCTTCACAACAAATTTTTAAACTGCAAAGTTACAGGCACACTTACTGCTCCCAATCGAGATTTTCCCTTCACAATGCAGTATGGGATTTCCATCTTCCTACACAATGCTGGTAGCCATACAACCAACTCAATGGGGTCCACATCATGGGCAATAACAACCAACTGGGCTTTTTTCTGCAGGAAATAGGTAATGGTAAAATAAATTATTACAAGAATTCCAAAGCGGAGAGGACTAGTGCTAACAACAAGCATGTGCAAGATAAACTGATGTGCAACCTGCTCGATGAGATAGGTTACATGGTTGAGACCATATTTCACAACAATAGGCTTCTTAGCCTCGACAGTTTTCCCTTCGGTCTCTGCCTGAGCCTTTCTCAAGAGACGCTCTTTCTTTGCTGCTTCGTCTTCAGGACGGTACTTCAGAAGCATCTTGAACAAGTTTGATGCTGCACAAAGAGTTCACAAAAGGAATGGTATTAAATATAAACATTTCAACAGGATTAAATTTTTTACTCAAAACAAAGAAAAGAAACTAAGCCAGAAAGATGGGATATTTATCACCGCACAACTTGTATGCTGGATTGCTTGTACCATGTAGGCAATCAACAAACAAGTTGTGGTTCACATGTTAGTTCAGAAAAGAAGATTGAGCAGAACATTAACTTTTACCATCAAGCAAATTAGCAAAACAAGATATTTGCTTACGAGCAAAGAAAAATAGAAACTAGTTCTTAAGCAATATCATGACACTTGAAATAGCAAAGGACCACAGAATGACTCGAGGAAACAAGGGAACCAAAACAAATTGCACGGATAGAATAAAATCAAGTTTTTGTTAGCAAACCTGCATCACTGCTAAACATTCCAGTGGATTAAACTTTTCATGAGCTGTGCTTATACATTATCATGCCAAAGAAAACTATACATAAATCTACAAAGCTCACCATCATCTCAGTTTCGATTAACTAAATAAATAAATTCATAAAGCTTGAAAAATATGACTCAATATTTTATTTTCCTTATACTCTTAGCTAGACTTTAGGTATACATCAAATCAAATAAATAAAGCTTGAAAAATATGACTCATTATTTTATTTTCCTTATACTCTTAGCTAGACTTTAGGTATACATCAAATCAAATAAATAAAAAATAACAAGAACCACAAAACCAATTACATGCACAGATGACAAAAATCATAATTCAGAAACCACGTCAAGCATTTAACATTAACAGATTATGAATGACATTGATTAGCATAAAGACCCCTTGACCAAACCTATGCTTCTATGCAACAAACCAGGCAATAAGGAAAAAAATAATTAATACTTAACAAAAGAGGAGATTATGCCAGAAACGATACCGAGATTCTTGTCAAGGGTCTTGGTGAACTGGTTCAAGGTAGGTGGAACCTTCAATCTCATCTTGAGAATCCTCCTTTGCCTCTGAATCTGAACCACCTTCGGCATCTTAACGAATCGGCTCAGGTCCCTCTTTGGTGGCAAAGCCCCTCCAATTCCAAACTGTTTCGGCCTCTTCTCGAACAATGGATTCGTCACCTTCTCCTAAAAAAATAACCACATAAACAAGCACAATGAAAAATAAGCAAACCCCAAAATGATAGAATTCGACTTGAAAGGGTTAGTTGTAAGAAAGAGTTTGTTTTTTTACCGGTTTCTTCTTTCCGGAAACCACCGGACCCTTTCCACCTCGCTTTGGAGCCTTTCATGTTCAAATATTAAGCGATATGTTAAAAGCAAACAATAACTATCTAAGATTTATGATATTGAATTGACTTGAGTGTTTAAAGAAGATTAGTTGATTTTGTATGAGGGAGAGATATCTTGCTCACCATTTTTGCGCAGTTTCAAACGCCTTCCGGCTCCCGGCTCCCGGCTTCCGCTTCTGTGACGCAAGAAACGGCAAGAGTTATAAAAAGCCGTAATGGGTGTTACAGAGCCAGGGTTTTGTATAGTGGTGGGCTTTGCTAAAACACGGACCTAGCCTAAGTTGCCTGATACTGAGGGTGGAGTCCAAGATGACACTGAAACTCAGTGGAATCCCAAACAGTATGAGAAGACCCGCTATCTCTTTTGAATTGGAACTAGATTGGTGGCTCACCGTCGCAAAAGTCAGATTTTATTTTTAACTTTAAAAAATAATTATTAAAATTTTATTAATATGATAAAATAATGAGGCGACTACAAAAATAACTGAAAAAATTTGTTCTAAGAAAAATTGAGTTAACACATGAAATTCATTGATATCCACATGAGATAAATTCAGATTACTTCTCTGTAGTCCATCATAGATCATGAGATCAAAATAACTCAATAGAAAAAATTGATGACAAATAAAAATAAAAATAAACTAAGATATTTAAAAATATAACTTGAGCAATTTATTTAATTATTTTATTTATTAAAATTATACAAATTGACATACACAAAAAAATTATTGAATAAAAAAATAATATTATGTAAGGTTTCTTATATTAAAAACATCATAAAAAACAAATATTTATTTAAAAAATAAATTTAATCTATATAATTTATTTATAGAAGAATCATACTATCCTCCTAAAAAATTAAAGACATTCAATAGAATTAAAAGACTAATTGTTGTTTAAAAAGGGCTAATTAACTAAAAAAATGATATGAGAGGATTATTAATTGAAAAAATAAACTTAGAATATTAAAAAACGATTTAAAATAGATATCAATTGAAAAAATATCAAGAAAAGAAAAGCTCAAGCAAATGAGCCTTGAAGCATAAATCCATAAGCTTAGGCCTATTATTCCTTTTCTTATTTAAAAGGGTGAAAATCTTTTTCTTTTAAAAAATAATAGGCAAATAACAAGTCACTTTTTATAACAAACAAAATGTTGTTTACCCACCTCAATTCCAACCATCATTATGGTGGCTAGAAAATTAGGTCTACAAGTTTTTACCCTAAAAACCTTATTTTCAACTCAATTTAACCTAAAACCCTACAAACACCTTTAGAGCTCAAAAAAACCAACCTATCAACCTAAAAAATCCCTAAAATAGTTCAACCACAAAATTAAACTAGAAAAATATATTTTATAATTGATTTATATCTAGTTTTTTGCGCTACATTGAGGCTTAAAAACAACCACTATAGAACTCCTTTCACCTAATGAAATCCATTAACATCAATTTTAACTTGTTTAATGGTTAAAATCATTATTAATAAAGAGTTTTATCTTCTTTTGCTAAGACAACTCTTGTCTCTCATCTCTTGAAAAAATAACTGAAAAACTACAACAATGAGCTAAAACATAATAATTTAGAAGTAAAAGGACTAGCCTTCTAATATCAATAATAACGTCAGGGTTACTAAAACATATTTTCCAAACAACTTATAAAACCATCACCTATATTACTAGTGATTTTCACTTTAGTTTTTTGTCTTGCAATTCAACGTTCCCTCCTAAAAAAATGCAACTAAGTGCCATGTTGAGCTTAAAAGGGATCAATTGTGCAAAGAAATATTCAAGGACCAAATTAAAAATAAAAAAAATATTTGCATTAATTCACAATAATTTATGAGATGATTAACAACATTTTATGTTACATTAAAAACAATATCCCATTTAGTTTCTTCTAATATATTTTCATTAATAATTTCGTATTGCATCTATAAAAATTATATAGTGCATTGTTTGAAAAAACTAACTAACAAATAATCACATTTGATTAATTGAATAATTCGTGTGACACAAAAGATTCATGAAATTTTATTGATCATATTACACTATTAGACTTTATTGATAAAGAATCAAAAACTACTTCTTAGTTTTAATCTTTTTCGTTCAATTGCAAACAACCACTAAGATTTTAATCAAAATCAAAGGAATCATGATGAATGAGGAGTATAAATAAGTGATATGTACACACATATCTATAGTTATGACAATTAAGAAGAATTATGAATGTTTTTTTTTTGAAATAGAGGGTGTCACAATGGCGATTTTTTCGCGTTTCGTGCCCCGTCATCCCCCAGGTTTGGGGAGACAATGGCGCACGGTGAAAATGAGGGGTTGTTTTATAACCGTAAAAAATTACGACTATAAATATAAAAAGTTGCCACCTAGTATTAAGGTCACTAGGAACCTATTGCTCTGCGAGAGTCTTGCGTAAGGAGACTTGTTGTGCAAGGGGAAGACACATCACCGCTAGTGCACCCTACCTAAGATAAGTTGCATTGTTGTTTGACTGTTTTTGTTTAAGTTCATTTATTTATTTATTTTTATACTGGATAAAAAAATATTTTTTTATCTGTGGGTATACTTTAAAATGTAAATTTACACTGTCATTAATTTTTTTTTTATCCATGGATGTATTTTACAATGTAAATTTACACCCTAATAGATAAAACAAAAATGGTTTTGATTATTGTTGATATTTTGGCCGAATTCCAATGGATAATCATAAACGGGTTATGATATCTAATTTTTGTTTTTAAATTATGAGAAAGATGCACAATATTTTTTTTACAAAAAATATACTTGAAAAATCTTGAAATCCGATCGTATGCATGAAAACAACAGATTTTTAAGTTTTTGAAATTTTTGTAGTATAGTAAACAAAAAATATACATAAATAATATTTTTTTCATGTCAATTTATATTTTTCATTATTTTATTTTATTTTTATTTTTTTGGGCTCGGTTGTCAGACCATGTGGGCTGATAGCCTGCCTTGATAGGGTCGGGCTTCCAGTCCGGATGGGCTGGAGACCCATACGGGTTTGGGCCTAGCTTTCAGTCCTCACAGGCTGGAGGCCCAGATGGGTGTGGACTGGGCTTCTAGTCCTCACGGGCTGGAAGCCCATTTTATTTTGGGCTGGGTTCAGAACCTAGCCCATCTTTCTATGATCGGGCCGGACCGATTTCCACTGTTCACACATGTGAACAGTGGGACGTAAATCACGTCTCACTGGTCACATGCAGTGAACAGTGAGAAAAACAGGGGAGACAATGAATATTGAGGGGGAGTTTTTCGAGTGTGATGAACAACATACCTGTTAGTACCATTGGATAGAGGAGGTTGAGGTGGTTGTCCCAGTGGTGAAGGCATCGTCAACGATAGCCTGTGCTAGTCGGAGGAGGCGTCGGAACTCCACGGGGTCACATCGCTGCTACTGCCATCGTCCATGTTGCCTCGCCGAAGAGTGTGGCTAGGTTGCTGGTATAGAGGGGAAGCTCACGGTGATGATAAGAGAGGTGTTGGGTGGTTGAATGGCCTCCAACGGTGGAGAGAGAGAGGGCTGGACGGGGTCGTTTTAGAGAGAGAAACGGGCTGTGAAACTGGGGAGAGGGAGAGATGGTGCCGAGGAAGATGAAGATGATGGTGTTGTTTCGTGTGATTTCTCTTTGTTTTTATTTGCTAAAGATCTCCATGAATTTCCAAAACTTCCCCGTTTTTTTAGTATTCCCTCTATTTTTGTCCTCTGGTTTCCCTCTGTTTTTGCCCAGTTTTCTTCTGTGTTCTCTTCATTCTTTCCTCCTCTCTCTCTTCTGTTCTTTTTGTCACGTAAAACTCTCCCTTTCCTTGTTGTGCTGCGAAAATCTTAAATTTATAGGGGAAGAGGACATGTAAATGGTATGGAGCTGCTACCTTTGCCTCTGCATTTGTAGAGGGCTGAGGGCTGTAGCGCCGTGCTCGGCATTGTTCAGGTGTCGGAACAGTGCAGGCATATGCAAGTTTGGTTTTGGAAAATTGCAATTTGGTGCTTTAATTTGCAATTTTTCTAATTGCATCCCCAAATGGTTTTAAACTTTTAATTTTATGCAATTGTATCCCCATTATAATTTCAAGAGCATCCTTAACTTTGCGCGCCTTTTTTTATTTTGGTATCTGGTTTCTGATTTGTGCGATTTAACCCTTAATTGATCATTAGACTCTCAATTAATTCAATTTGGCCTATGATTTTGCATAATTGGCTTAAAACAATTCAATTCGATCCCCGAAAATTCCAATCACATCAATTGAATCCGAATTAAATTCAAGAACCTGATTTCTCATATATTAAGCCCTTAATTAATTTGATTTGATCAATTTAAAATGTAATTAAGTCCTTGCACTTAATAAAATCCTTTAATTGGATCCTAAATTAATTCTCAAACATAATTATACTTTAAATTGGCACATGATTAAATCAAATTGGCCTATAAAAATATAATTATGATTTTCGGCTTAATTCTTACCTCGAATTAGTATTTTTTTTTCCTCATTTTTTAGCACAAAAGAGATATGATTTGGCTCCGAACTATTTAAAATTTTCACCGTGATTTTTTTGCCGACGCCAACCCTTTTTATTTTATTTTATATTTGGTAAAATTTAGGGAATAACCCAAGATTGGGTTATGATAGAGGGGATGATTTGTTGCTGGGAATTAAAGATTTGGCAGACCCATATCTTAATCGCTACACTAGAAAAAAATAAATGATAATAATGAAAATGAAACTAGAAAAAATCATGACATCTTGAAAAAAAGACATGTTTAAATTTAAAATTTGAAATATTAACTAGTTGTAATATTTTGAAAACATTAGCTTAACATTGAGAGCAAACACATAATCACATGCATGTGGATAAGTGACCTATTCATTAATGTATTTAATAGTTTAGGGTTCTTAAGAGATGCGATATGATGACAAAGAGCTTGAATTCTACGTAACTGGTTTTAAGTTCCACAATAGCAACAACTCTCAATTATTAATGGCGAAGATGTAAGAGGTATTTAATGTTAATTACTAACTATACAAATCTTGCTTGTATCCTTGCGTGAAAGGTTATTTGGTTGTGAGCTAGTTAAGGTGACAGAACTCTTAAGGATATTATTTTTTAAAATATTTTTTATTTAGAAATATATTAAAATTATTTTTTAATTTTTAAATATAATTTTTAATATTAACCCAAAAAATAATTTAAAAATATTTTAATTTTAAAATATATTTGAAATGAGATAACAAAACACTTCCAGAGCCCTTGAGAACATAGGCCATTAATTTCTAGGATTGGAACTTGTCCCGTGCCATGAAGTCTAGATTTTGGGGCCGTAACTCCCGAACCCATCTATGGTTTTGCATACCGTGTCTGTTTGGCATGCTGGCATGACGGCGTAAAAATTTTATTTTATTTTTTAATATTTTAAATGAAATTTTTTTTTATGTGTTTAGATCATTTTGATATGCTAATATCAAAAATAATTTTTAAAAATTTTAAAAAAATATTATTTTGATATATTTTAGTATAAAAAACACTTTAAAAAACAACCACAATCACACTCCTAAACACTCTATTATATTGATGAGCGCAGCCGGATCCATGCTCTTTTTAATTCTTCTCTCTCTCTCTCTCCATTTATTCCGTAAAAGGAAAAACAAAAGAAGCCATGGATTTAACTACCCATGTAAATTAGCCAGCATACATATGCAGAAACTTGCTTTTCTAGGGATGGATTCTTCATAACTGGGAAGGTTGCAAATTAAAGACTCATGTGCGCCCATTAAACTCGTTTCTTTTCCGGGAAAACCAACGGAAAAACTAAGGCATTAAAATATAACCGAAGGGTATTGACCCAATTTTGATCAAATATTTAATACTGTGTATTTTTGAAAAAAAATTAAAAAAATATTTTTATTTGTTATTTGAAATTAATTTTTTTCCATATTATTATATTATTTTGAGGTACTAATATCAGAAATAATTTTTTAAAAATAAAAAAAATATTATTTTAATATATTTATAAAAAATCACTTAATTTTAATGGATCTATCACACAACACGCATCTTTCAGAGGCGTTGGGAGCATTAATGACGAAACAATGGCAGGAAGCATTGAGCTCTTTAGTCGGCCTTTTTTTTTGGGGGGAAAAACACCCCATTTTTCGTCATTAATTGAAGAATGATTCCGAGATGTCCTGCAGATTATCTAATTATAAAGTATCAGGTGAGTGTGCCGTTATGGGAATGTTACTAAAAATATAAAACAAGTGGGCTTTTTTATTGTTCCCCAACCGTGCATAAAAATTAGGTTTTTCAATTTGGTTATTGATCTTTCTTTATTAGCAATTTCATCCTAATTGGAGACAAGTTGATTTTGATTTCTTAAGAAAAGGTGAGATTGAAAAACGAGAGACCAGAATAAAAAAGATGTTAAATATGAGTGATGTGCCATGAGTTTAAGATAAAATATATTTTTCTACTCAAACTTTAAAAATCCCTCAAATTATACAATTTTGACACCTCAATATTTTTTAAATTCACTTTTGGCACATAAAATTCATTTTAGTTATTTTTTTAGTTCCTGGTTGATAGAGGAGAGATGCTGAATTTCAATGGTATATATATATATCGTTGACAGTGATTTGTGCAAAAAAGACAAGAATCAACTTGAGTTAACTAACCAAACTTGGGTTAGAAGACCAATATGACTCCATAAAAAACAAATAAAAAAATTATAGAGTTTAATTGCCTATCAATATTATGGTGAAGGATAGAATTTTAAATAAAATATAATAGTCAATCTATCTAACCCATAAAACTTGCAATCTGTGTCACAATATCCAAAAACTTTATAAAAACATGATTTTTCACGAGGTGTTAATTAATAATCCGAGAACTCTCACTGTTATATATTATGTAATATACTAAAACAAATGGAGAGTCAATCACTGTAGTGTGTGTGTGTTTTTAATGTGAATTATCACTGTAGCGTATGTGTGTTTTCACTATGAATTACAATAATATTGCTTAGTTTTCAGGTCTGTTCGGTTCGGTTCAGGTCGTTCAGGTGACCGATTTGCTGGTTTTTTTTGTCTTTTGCAGAGTAAAATAGCAGTTTTACCCCTCGAAGAAGACAAAAAATAGCATATGGGTGGAGGAGCTTCGCAGTAATTGCACATTTCAGTTTGGTCTGGTCCGGTCCTCCACACTTTTTTATTTTTTTTTTATTTTTTTGAAAATGGCTAATACGAATATAGCTTCTGATAAAATAAAATTGATGAGTTAGGCACATAGGTAGACCGGTAAATGACCATCATTTTTTATTATTTACCCAGAAATACTGTCGGCGCGTGCGTAACATGCGATTGACAGTATTCCGTCTCATAACCTGTTAATGTGGCGCGTTAAGGGTGCTCAGGTTGATGGAAATGGGCTACAGGCGTCTCTGTCGATGTGTCTCTGAATGGTCTTCCACTCGGTGCGGTGTGTTTTATCACACGGTGGCCATGGATGCAATGGTGGCCGGTTAAAGACGTTTTTGCCATTTCTCTCTCTCCTGCACGTAAAAGTACAAGTGAGGCCCGTAGTTTTGTATCGTTTTCACTTCAGTCCCTGTACTTTTAATTTTGTTTATGGTCCTAATTTCTGTTATTGAAGTCTTGATTTAGTTCGATTGGGTCCTTCAATTGAAATTAATTAAATGTTAATGTTTCACTTTGGTCCTCCTTATTTTAATTTTTGGATTGAGTTTAAATAGCTTAATATATTCAGTACAAAAGTTTCTATTTTTTCAATTTTGTCCTTTGATTGAAATTGATAATATATTTGATTTGCATTTCATCCCCTATACTTTTAATTTTTTTTATTGTAATTCCTTTATATTTGATTTTTATTTTGACCCTTATACTTTTTTTTTTATTTTAATCCCTTTATTTTTTTTATACTTTTGGAATAATCCCTACTTTTGTGCATGTATATATAAGTGTGCTCTTGACTTTGATTTTTAATTTTTGTAGTTTTTTTTTATTTATTGAGGTGATATTTTTTTTTTGAAAGAAATTAGCTCTTAAATTTTATTTTGTATCCATGATCATTTGAAAATTGATATTTCTATTTTTTTTCTCCCTTTGTTCTTTATTTTAGTTTTTTATTAGTTTTTTTTACTATTATTTTCAAGTCAAATAAATTTTTTTACCTGGTAATTTTATTTTATTTTTTTGTTTGATCTTTTAGGATTTTTTTAGTCTTTTATTTATTGTTGTTTTTTCATTGTTAACACAATATTATTATTATTATTATTATTATTATTATTATTATTATTATTATTATTATTATTCTTGCCTACTCATTTGTTAATATTTTTAAGTTTTTTCCTCTCAGGATAATTTGATAATTTTTATTATTTTGATTGTAATAGCAATGATAATTTTAAATATTAAGACTTTGATGTTGCTGTTTTTATAATAGGATGTGATGATCTATTTTATTATATTAAATTTTGCATATATAGATATTATATTTTGATTTTGGACAAACAAATCCTATTAATTTCTTTAATTCCAACAATTACAAAATTTACTTGCTCAGCCCGCAACGTGACGCGGTTAATTTTTTTAATTTTCAAGTCAAATGATTTTTATTTTTGTTTTATTATTTATTTTATTATTTATTTGCTCTTTATTTTATTTTTTTATTGGTTTTTTTCTATTATTTTCAAGTCAAATGAATTTTTTTACCTGAAAATTTTTATTTGATTTTTTTGTTTGATCTTTTGTTAAAGTTATTAGGATTTTTTAGTCTTTTATTTATTTTTGTTTTGTTTTTTATTATTAACACACTACTACTACTACTACTACTACTACTACTACTACTACTACTACTAATAATAATAATAATAATAATTTCAGTTATTTTTCTTATTTACTCTTTTGTTAATGTTTTTCAATTTTTTTTCTCTTGGGATAATTTGATAATTTTTATTATTTTGACAGTAATAGCAATGATAATTTTAGATGTAAAGACTTTGATATTACTATTTTTATAATAGGATGTGGCGATTTGTTTTATTATATTAAATTTTGCATATATAAATATTATATTTTAATTTTGGACCAGCAAATCCTATTAATTTATTTAATCTCGATAATTATAAAAATTATTTACTCAACCCTCAATGTAGTGCGGTCAATTTTTTTAATTTTCAAATCAAATGATTTTTTTTCCAGGCAATAATTTTTATTTTTTTATTTGCTCTTTTGTTAATGTTTTTAGGCTTTTTTAGCCTTTGATTTAATTTTATTTTTTCCCGTTATTAACACAATAATAATATTAATATTAAGAAGAATAAAATAATTTTAGTTTTTGTTTTTACTTGCTTTTTTGTTATTTTTTGTGTTTTTCTCTCTGGTTAGTTTAATAATTTTTATTGTTTTGACAATAATAATGGTGATAATTTTAGAAATTAAGACTTCGATGCTAGTGTTGTTATGATATGATATATTGATTTGTTTCATTATATTAAACTTTACATGTTTAAATATTATATTTTAATTTCAAAAGTTATAAAAATTATATATTCCACCGTAATGTAATGTAGGTAATTAACTAGTATAATACTAAACCTTGTCATTCATAATATGCGATGATATGCATGAATAATTGCTGGCTCAACACAATTTCTAGAAGAAGTCAACTTCTCATATTCATGAAATTTTGCAAAATTAACTTTCCATGCGACGTGGAATTTCATCAATTATATATGCACGTCAAAGGAACACGTAGATGGCAGGCAATCGGGCATTTTTGACCGCAAATATAAAAGGGAAATTAAAAGAAACAAGGGCTGCTCAAAGTTTAGTGTTTCTTGTTGGTCTAATCAAGAATCATTTCAAGAGAACGACAATAGCTCAGCGTTGATTGCTACTTCCAACGAATTTGGTAAACAACGTTTAGGGTTTGCTCAACTCTAACAAATGAATTAAACAAAGACAAGTTTGCTGTATAATTAACAACTTGTTTGAAGATTGTCTGTTTGGATACTCCATGCCTTGAGTTATTTGACACGTGAAGCAATTGACCATGGGATTTGCAACTTTCTCATGACATGATTTAGCTTCTAAGAGGATGAACTCGTACGTGCAGCAATATTATTACCAAAACCTAATCTAAACAAATGACATTACAATCCTAGAATTACTCCAAGTTAAGAGTGCACTAGTTATTTGTTAAAATTGTTGATGGGAAGTTATAAACATAATCAGTTTCGGCTATGACATTTTTTTTACTTGCAAAATATATTTTCTCACACAAAATATTATTAAATTCAACTAATTTAATTAGAAATTGATGACTCACACATTCAACTAATACGAATTGAAATATAAAAAGATGCCAATGGAACCCTAATAATTGCTAACTCCACATTGGCCAAGAGTTTTAGAAAAATAATGGTAGCTTGTAGGGTATCTCCAAAAATCATGCAACTATCAAATTCCCATTCTTTTTTTATTTTATGCTTCGTATAAATATTAATATAGGACTATATATTTAATATTCTCCAATCAGAACTCATCACCCAAACCAAGAACTCAACTTGATCGGGTCATTATCTAATAACATTGACTCTAACCCCTTTTCCAATTCTCCTCCTCTTTCACGAATCAAATTTAATTATACCTTCTATCATCTTTTTGGTATTGGTACAACACACCAATATTCTTTAAAATGAGGTTTTACACTCGTAAATATAATTATTAATTGCATCTCTTTGTTTAACCTCATATCAAATGTCACCTAAGATTTAACCTAAAGTAATCTAGTGAAGAGTTTGATATAGTAATTACGTGAATTCACCAATATTCCCACAAAGAAGATCATAAAACAAGAGACATAATTATTAAAACTATGTGGGGTTATTTTATCCTAGATTAGGTCGTGTAGAACCAATACGGGTGACAAGTGCATCCAAATTAGCTTACAGCTTTCAATTAGTGAAAAGTCATGGTGGAGAAAGATGTAACGAATGAATAAAGTATGAAGAGGATCAAGCAAGAAAATTTGGGATGCCAACCCCACCAACCCGCCCCAAACACTGGTCAATGTTGTGACGGTGGTCCCATGATCAGTGGCCAACCCTCACCCGTAAGACAAAAGAATCTGTCAAAAGCCCGTCATCAGTTTGAACCAAAACCTTTTCCTGGAAAATTCACCATGAGTTGCTTAAAGCCATTCCCATTTCTCCAATCAAACATCGAAACATGTCCTTTCTGTATTTTCTTACTTAAACAAGTAACCCAGCCTCCTAGTGGGGCCACCCTCCTTCCATATAAATATCTCCCTGACAGAATGGTTTCCAACACAATCCTCATTTTCGCTCTCCAGGAACTGGGATTTCTTGTACCGGACTTCTGACCATCTCTTCAGCTACTTCCTCAGGAATTCACATGGTTTGTTTGGTTCTTTCTTTTTCTCTCAATAACGTTTGCATTTTCAGTAACTACTGAAAGTGGACCATGTGCTCCTGTTATAAACTAGCTGCTTTTATCCTTCACCACACAGTAATGTTCTTGTTCATGGTTTTGTTGTGTTCAGGGTATAGAGGCTGAAAAGTTTTCCGCAATGGAGTACTCTAATGGCAATGTATTTGAACTAGTTGTGAAACAAGGACAGCCAACTCTTGTTCCTCCAGCCGAGGAGACAGAGAAGGGTCTCTACTTTCTCTCCAACCTTGACCAAAACATTGCAGTGATTGTGCGTACAATCTACTGCTTCAAGTCGGAAGAGAAAGGAAATGAAAATGCTGGAGAAGCGATCAAGAATGCCTTGAAAAAGGTTCTTGTGCACTACTATCCTCTTGCCGGGAGGCTAACAATAAGCTCAGAGGGAAAGCTTATTATAAATTGCACTGGAGAAGGTGCTATTTTTGTTGAGGCTGAAGCAAACTGTGCAATGGAAGAGATTGGTGACATAACAAAGCCTGATCCAGAGACTCTTGGGAAGCTGGTTTATGACATTCCTGATGCAAAGAACATACTGGAGATGCCTCCTTTGGTGGCTCAGGTTTTAGAACTTCTCCAAATTATGTTTTTCAAGTTTGCTTATTTTTTGGCTACATTGCTTTTAAATTGCGGACTAATATTCTTAGATCAAAATTGTACGTTCGGACATGTACTAAATATTTTTAGATCTTTTTCTCGAGTTTCATCCATCATCCTGAAAGATTAAATAGCACAATGACCGTTTACCTGCAGTTAATTTAAATTCTGAGACGTTAAGTTCAATATGGTCTAAGGTGCTAATTAACTCCATGTTCCAGGTCACCAAGTTCACATGTGGAGGATTTGCACTAGGATTGTGCATGAATCATTGTATGTTTGATGGCATTGGTGCTATGGAATTTGTGAACTCATGGGGTGAAACAGCCAGAGGCTTGCCACTCTGTATCCCTCCATTCATTGACAGAAGCATACTTAAAGCTCGGAGCCCTCCAAAGATTGAATACCTCCACCAAGAATTCGCCGAGCTAGAAGACAAGTCCAGCACGAATGACCTTTACAAAGATGAAATGCTCTACAGCTCCTTCTGTTTCGATTCTGAAATGCTTGAAAAGATAAAAATGAAAGCCATGGAAGATGGGGTTCTTAGCAAGTGCACTACTTTTGAAGGGCTCTCAGCTTTTGTATGGAGAGCTCGAACCAAGGCACTAGAAATGCTGCCCGGTCAACAAACAAAGCTCCTATTTGCTGTTGATGGAAGGCCAAAATTTAAGCCCCCGCTACCAAAAGGGTACTTCGGAAATGGAATCGTGTTGACCAATTCTACATGCCAAGCAGGTGAACTACTAGGCAAGCCGCTATCATATGCAGTGGGGCTAGTTCAAGATGCAATTAAAATGGTCACAGACAGTTACATGAGATCTGCCATGGATTATTTTGAAGCAACAAGAACTAGGCCTTCTCTGGCTTCAACTCTACTGATAACAACTTGGTCCAGGCTATCTTTCTACACTACAGATTTTGGGTGGGGAGAGCCAGTTCTATCTGGGCCAGTGGCATTGCCAGAGAAGGAAGTCATCCTGTTCTTATCTCATGGAAAAGAGAGAAAAAGCATAAATGTGCTTCTGGGTCTGCCAGCTTTAGCCATGAAGACCTTCCAAGAACTGATGCAGATTTAGAGATCATTTCACATATATTTGTATGCTGTACTTATTTTTCACCATGGTGGCTGTATTGTGTTTGTCCTACACTATTGTTTAATCAAATGAATTGATAAATGTTCCTAAAAGTCCTTGTTAGAATTAGAGGTGAATTTACGTTCTTCAACCGGGAGTTTACCTCATTTGTCAGGTCATGTCCATTGGTATTTGTGTTGGCAACATTCTTATGTCTGTCTTCTTGTGGTTGATATTAAGATTTAATGAAAAATTCTATTCAATTTGGTTTGTGTGTGAGAGAGACATTCACATGTGAATGTGAACTGGACTGCACAATCATGATATACTCAATTATGCTATGAGATTAAAATGTCATGACTAACTTGCCTTTTTGGGCAATTATTGTTGACGGGTTTGGATCTGTGATCCAGAGATCCAGACCAAGGAACTTGGTCTGCATTACTGGACATGTAAAATAGGCAGGGATCTCAACAAAATAATAATCATAATCATAATCATAATCATAATCATAATCATAATCATAATAATAATAAGAGTTACTAGAAAGGGGGTCTTTGATTAATAGGAACTTGACATTTTCTAAATGGTTAAAGGCTCACCATTAATTATTATACATCAGATATTTTTTGTAGCAGAGATTTAATCTAAAAGAAAGGGAAAGAGCTAGGAGATTTGGCCGCGCAGCTAAACACTAAACTTTACATGAACATATCATTCAAACATATTAGTATAAGCTACACCAAACCAACATAATTCAAAAAACACTGCTAATAATTAACTCCCAAGATTCTGCACAGTCTGCAGAATAGAAAAAGGTGAGCAAACCTTGATGGGCTTGGGAGAATAGGGTGGCAATGGAAATTGCATATATTTTGAAGGTAGGGTTAATGAAGGAATTCAAGGTTTGAAGAGAAAATTCAGGATTTAGACGAATTGAAGGAAAGCCATATAGTAAATGACTTAAGGCTTTCGGTTTCCACATAAGCCAGCATCTGTCTTTGATGGTCTGAAATTCAGTGCATTAAGGCTGTAGATGCAGAGATTTTGCTGTTTGATTTTGATAGCAATCTCATTTGTTGTAGATTTGTATCCAGGAATATTGCATGCTTTAGATGAACTCGACATTAAGCTTGCTTCACAGGAGGAGTCAATGGCAGCTTGTGCACATGCAATTCCATCAACAGAAGGTATTTCTAGCTTGTACATTCCATACCTATTTGTGGTTCTGTTCACTGAGAATGATATCTGCTCTCTGGTTTTGGGCCAACTTGCTTTAAACTTGCAGTCTATTCTAACTTCAGAACCTGGATAAACATTAGTATTTGTCAAAAAAAAAAAAAAATTCAGAGACAATGCTAGTATCTTAACATAAAAAGCTTACTTCCAATTTCTAGAAAACACTTGAAAACTAATTCTAGGTTGGTGGAGATTAGTCAACCTGGTAAGAAGTAGCTGTGTCTGGAGAAGCTGTTGTTGGAGCATATGTCGCAGTAAACAAGACCCATTACAGTGATATGGGCACTAGTGTTCTTAGATGGTTCAACCTTTGAAGACATAGAGTTGATAAACAAAGATGAGAGAAAGAAGAGAACAAGGGGATTCATGGCTGCAGGCTTTGGGAGACAGGAGAAAATAACAGTTCTACAAAAGCTTCTCTATATATGAAAACTTTAGTAAATTAGATTTTAGTGAATGGCACTGAAGGCATTATCATATAGTTGAAGGTGAATTTTGTTTTGTGGATAATGAGTAGCGGCAAGGAGTTAGTGGAGATCCAACTGTAAAACATGAAAGTTGCGGGGTTATATCTTTTTCACAAGAAACAAAGACATGTGAATTCATTTGGCATATATGGAGCTAGATGTGTAGGAAAGAGAAGAGGAAGCAGACTCTTTATGGGGCAGAGTAGCTTTTTTTGAAAGATTTGTGGGGCTTGGATTGAAGCCCTCTTTTTTTTTGTTTTTCATATAAGCGCAATACACAAGGTCTAGGTATTTATAGGCTTACTGATCATTAGAGCTTAGAGGAAGAAAAAGAAGAAGAAAAAGACATGAATGGAGGGTCAGATCATTGTTTCTTGCGATTAATATTTGATTCATAACTCTGTTTCGGATGTTTTGTAATAAACAAAAAAAATGCAAGTTGAAATTATATATTATCCAGGCATTAGAGAAATTCAGCAAGACATTATTCTACTGAATTTATTGCATGCATGTTCATATGCATGGTAGTTGTGGATAGCAAATACAGAAGAAGATAAGACTATAACCGAGTGGATAAAGAGTGTTCATTCTCTTCATGTGAGCTTTAAATGGCAAGCATGAGACTTCACAAGTGTTATCACCATCAATGAAGAGAGGCCATTTCTACTTAACCAGAAGAATATTATGTGATTTATTTGCAATTTAGAACCGCTCAAGCGCATACAGAAGAAAATATAGATTTAATTATAAATCAAACTTACCTTCCTTCACACAGTCTTCTTCCTCTTTTTTTTTTTTTTTGAGCAAAATATGGCCTTCTTTAGGAAGCTCACAGGTAATGTGGCTTGTTATCATAGCTGAGTTGAAACTTGGGAGAGGTTTGGAGGAACAAAAAGGACACTCCTTCCTTCCAAGTTCCGATAGCTAAATTATGAGGGAGAGGAATGGAATTCAAGAGGGAATAGGTCCTTTATTTATGGTTGATAAAGAGGCATGGCAGTGGGTTGCTGCTAGCTAGGCACCCGTGTGTTTCTTTCAGTCACAAACAAATTTCACTGCCAAGATACTGCAGCTGTGCTGTTCATGTCCTTTTGTCATACAAAGCAAATAAATTAAACTATATGATAATAAAATTACATTGATTACTACTAAAACTTTTTACTCTCTCCCTTCCCTTTGGGCCACAAGAAAAAGAGAAAGCAACAAGTCTTTCCAAGGACCGAGTACGTGTACCATTTTTTCTATCTAGGTTTTGTTGAAAACTGGAGGATTATGTATGACTTAATGTATATTGGTGATTCGGGTGAGAAATATGGCTCTTCTTTTCTAATTGGCCACCATAATAGAGCAAAGGCTTTCCCCCCAGCAAAACTTGAGTGAAGGGATGACTTGATTTATACTAAAGATTTAATTGAAAATTCAAAAGAGCATAACTTTAATTAAATCATTAGGGTGCTTGCATTGAATACGAGGACAAAATGACAAAATGTGAGTTGCAAGGAATGTAAAAAACATTTCTAAACTCAACTTGAGATGTATTTTCTCTCGGATTTCAAAACCATACAAGCTAGAAGAGATATGACCCAATACCCAACCCCGATGCATCTTGCTAACAAACCAGAAGTGATGATTCTAAAAACATAAACCCTAAACAATTCACAGAAATTGAATTTCTTAAAGAGATTGTTGAAGTTGTTAGAGATAATAAGGTATCTCTTGTAACCATAGTAGGGATAATAGTGAAATGGTTTTTGTTGATCTTGTGGTATCCCAAATCCTAATGGGTCTCATGAAATTGAGGTTTATTTTCTAATGCAAATGAAGTATTCGATGAATTACCACTATAAAAGTGTTAACTCTTTCTTAAGTTTTTACAAAGTTGTAATATTAGTTTGTTGGGAAAGTAGTAATTATATGTTTGATAACAAATTTGTAATATTAACATTGCAAGAGATTTCTAGTCATTAATTACAATACAATGACAATCCTATAAATAAATATTTGTTGTTAACATTTTCTGGCATGAATAACTAAGGATATAAAGTGTTATCAACTTATAAATTATAGGATATAAACTATAATTTTCAAAAAATAGAGGCAAAATAAAAAAAATAACTAAACCATGAGATTACTATTGTAATATTCCCTAAGATTAAAAAAAATACCTCTAATTTTTTTTTGGATAAACCAACTAGAGATAATTTAGTTTAATTTTTTTTCTGTATAGATAATAGTATAAAACCTCTCATCACAAATTATGAGTGGTAGGAGAAACATCTAAAGACGACAATAATGTTTATAGGTCTTTTCATGACTATTGGAAAGATAAGTACATCTAAATCCATTACGGTGATTCATTCAATAGAAATAAATTGCAACAATAGTCTGGTAATGATGTCTATATCAAAATACCTTCTAATGATTACTATGAGGTTAAACATAGTCAAATTAGCCATGAACAATTCTGTTTAAAAGGATCCATGGCATGTGATGATTTGATGAATCATTTTAGAAACTAATGAACAAATATCACACTTGGGGGCACAACTTAACTAGGAGAACGTTATCATGACTAAGACACAACTTGTAATTTTCCAAAGAATAGTCAACATAACAAAATCTCATATGCCAAATTTGAAAGGGTAATATTTGTTGTACAATACATATAAGTATTAAAATAGATGATTAACTCGAATAAAATTGAGTAGCCTAATAAGTCTAAAGGATAGGAAAGGATATAAATAAAATATCATGTCATGTAATTAACAAGGAAAATGGATTACAAATAAATGGTATCTATATTTTAAAATAGATAAATATACTTTAATGTCACTCACCACTGTTGATACTTTCATTTTCTCTAGTAAGAATTCATGATTCCTTCATCCCAAATTGATCCCATATCAATTATTCTTCAGTGATCCCAAATCAATAATTTTTTCAAAGATCATGAGTCAATTATTTTTCAACAATCCCAAGTTAGTTATTTTTCAAAGATCCTAAATTGATCTTTTTTTAACAATTCCAAGTTGATTGTTTTTTCAAGCGATCCTAAGTCCATCATTTCTTAAAAGATCCCAAGCTAGTCATTTTCCAAGATCCAAAGTTGATAAATATTTTTATTATTTCTTTTATTTTCTACTTAAAAAATATATATGGTGCTTTCATGTTCTAGTTTTCTTTACAAACTTACTACATAAACCTAAAGGAAATGAATTTTCTAATGTCTTTGCACCTAAAAACTGTAAGAAGTCAACTCTTATAACCTAATTTTGACCTCTTTATTATATATTTAATTTCCTTTGGTGCGTTAAATTATAAATCAAAATGGTTGGCTCTAATTAAGGGATTTGGTTTGTCAATGTGCAAAAATTAAGGACCACAGTACGTTTTTTTTTTCCTTGATAAAACTACTTTATAGATGTAGTTAATCCTTTAGAGTTTTTTTTTTTTAAATTCTAAAAGGATAAGTTTTGGTGCTATAAATATTGGTTCTAGCACATTGAAAAAAAAAAACATATAGATAGACAAAACTAAGGAACACACAAAAACATATCTATCAAAAATTATTTACATTTATTATTTCTCTCTCACTCAGGGCTAGTTTATTTCTACATTTGAAAAACACTTTTGAAAAAAATTAGAAATATTTTTTATTTTAAATTAAAAAAATGGTGTTTTTAGAATATTTTCATGTGTTTATATCAAAAATAATTTTTAAATATATATAAATCATTTTAATACATTTTTAAATGAAAAATACTTTAAAAAACAACCTTAACTATACTTCCAAACAAACACTTAAAAAAACTATGCTTTCTCTGTTTGGACTCTAAATTGTTTTTTTACTTGTTAAAAACACTTTTAGAAGACTAAAGCATTAAGACATAATTATTAACACATGTGAGATTATAATGATAGAAAAGGTACTTGTCTCTTGTAAAGTGTGAACCCACCTTTTTTTTTTTTTTTTTACTATGTTAAGAAATCTTGATGTTTTTCTTTTCCTTTCTTTTAAAACATAACATTGCTTCACTAATGTTTTAGTGAAACATCTTACTTTCAGTAAGATATTTTAGGGTGATGAATTTTTTATTGACTTTAGGATAATTTGTCAAGGTTCCATAAAAATAAATAATAATAATAATAAGATTTACTACTCTATTTATTTATTTTGTGATAACTCACCAAAAATATGTTGTTGGTTGAATATTTTCTAATCACACTATCAATTGTGACAAAGATATACACTACATTAACTAAGCATCTCTATGCAACAACTCTAACCTTACATTTCATATAAATTTTATTATAGAGATAATATTTGATTGATTTTCTTTCTGTTCAAACACAATTTATGGTTGCATTGAGTTATTTCAATGGAAAAGGAAAAGGATTTTGCCTCTAAAACCCACCATGTCACTATTTCAGTGACTATCTTGACTATGTGATTATTGTACAGTGGAGATTTTATTTTTGTGATCTCTACTTTTTATTTTTTGATAATGATTTCTTTTTTTGCCTATAAAGGTTTTATTTGAAAGTGATTATTCAGTGTTTTTAGCCTGTCCGAGGAGGGCGAATGAAAAGTTAGAGAGATTTCATGGTTCTCTTTGACACCCATTTCATTTCACATATTTATTTCAACAAATATGGATGAAATATCTCTAGCATCAGTAGCATGATTGATGTTTTATGGGCCATTAGGGTCTAAGATAGTCTCATTTGCTTAGCCGAATGTAGTATTTTGCAAGTAAATGATAAGTAGGGTTTCTTTTTTACAAGTTTTTATTTAAACTCTTTGTTGTTTCTTCGTTTTATTTTGTTTTCCAATTGCCAGGAGTGCTTGCAATCACCTTTGATTCATACCAAGGTTTGGTAGCTATTACAGCCACAGTAGACCCTCAAATAGTTGTACAGAAATTTACCGAAGGCGATTCATCAGATTGTTCTTGCTGTGACGATGACTCTGATTTTGAATGTGATTGTGATCATAATTATGTTATAAAAAAAATATCAAAAAGCCAGAGAATATCGGCACTACAAGGAGTAAACTTCCTCTTTAAAATGTAACCATTAATTTTGTAAAGTAAGATAAAATTACTTTTATTTTTAACTAAATTATTCTTGTAATTACTCTATAAGTTCATTCTCAATTATAATAGAAATGATACTATAAAATATATGAATTTATATTTTTAATATGGTATCAGAGCAAATCTCGAAATTTTTTTAATCGTGTTTTTTTTCTCATTTTTGGTTCATAACCCAGAAATCGATCACCAGTGTTTTTTTTTCTCATTTTTGGTTCATAACCCAGAAATCGATCACCACAGTACCTGTTTTTTCAAAGTTACTGTTCACCCACCCAGATTTTCTTGGAAAACTCCATATTTTCCCGGAAAACCCAGTTTTTCCCGGAAAACTCCATTTTTCCCAGAAAACCTAGAAAATTTACCCCAGAAACCCAGTTTCCCCCATATTTTCTCTTGAATTTTTTTTTTCTTTTCGAGTCTTTTTTTTATCTCCAGAGGCTATAGTGTCCGTATTACTATTTATAGATCGAATTTACTGAATCCCAAAACCAGAAATCTCATAAATTCACACTCAAATCTGAGAAGAAAAAAAGGAAGAAAAAACCCAAAAATTCATACACCCACAAAAACCATCTGTCTCGTAGAAATTTCCAAACAAAAATCAACCCAAACACCAACAAACCCAGAAATCCATACAGCCACAAAACCCAGTTCTCTCGCTACACATCTATCTTGTAGAAATTCATCACAAGATTGTTAGGTTCTCTACCCATCTAATGAAGCGTATTCAGAAGGGCCCAGCTCATGGAATCTCATTGAAACTACAAGAGGAAGAGCGTGAGCGTCACCTGGACTTTATGCCAGAGGAGATGATGCTAAAGAATAGAAATGAAGAGCTGGAGAAAGCCCTAAAAGCCAACACGTAGAGGGAGGAAAAGATGAAATTAGAGCTACAAAGGGAATGAGAGCAGTGTAGAGTGGCAAAGTAGGCTGGCCGGAGGCTTGAAAATGAGGGGAAAGATAGAGGACATGAAGGGGCTGACCGAGATAGAAATAAGGTGAAGATATATAGTCTAGAAAATGTGGCGCAGTTTGAAAGAGGGGGAAGAGAAAGAGGAGAACATGTTTTAGGGCGATATTTAAAGGCTGACCGGGTTGACCGAATTTGGGCTAACCGAGTTGATTGAAATGGGCTGACCAAGTTGATCAAAAATGAAAAAAATACAGTTGGGTTAGTTAATTCTCATTGCGATAAAATAGGATATTAAAACAAAGATGTTATGAAATCATCGGCTATCCGAATTGGTGAAACTTTACAAAAAAAACCTCAAAAAAATATCAGAAAATCTATAGTACATCTGACAGAAGCAAACCAAGTACTACCAACAGCGAATGTGATTCATCTAGGACATTCTAACCCAGAAGATTCTTAGTTATGGTGTTAAATGGTACAACCTGTATTATTTAGAGTTAAAGAAAAAAGGGGGGTCAATTCTAGGTCACGCACACCAGACCAGAAGTAAAGATCATGCTCACACTCTCGTATGGTTATGACATTGATGACTCAGACATCTTTCATTCAGTATGTATAACTTTTCAGGAATTTCACAAAATGGTGCGGATCCAATTCTAACAACATATTCGTACACTTCAATCAGATAATGATACAAATTTCATGAATCAAATGTTAGGTAATTTTTTAAATCATCATGGAATTAAACATCAGACCTCCTACACATATACTCCACAGCAGAACAGATTATCAGAAAAGAAGAATAGACAGATTATGGAAATTATTCATGCTTTGTTATTTGGCATGAATCTACCAAAATACTATTGGGGTGAGGTGATAAGTTCAACAATTATTTAGCAAGTAATTGCTGAGATTGTTTGTTTCTCTTCGGGTGAGAAAGAACCACAAGTTGCGTTAATATCAAATTTTTCTGCCTCTTCATTATTCTTGGCTGCCTTATATAAGCAAAGCCAGCTGCTATAAGTAAGCAAAGCCGTTACAGATAACGTCTAGAATTAAGGAAAAGTTGGTAACGCTCTATATGAGTTTACCCACGTACAAACTGGAATTAAACGTATTGAAAATCAATCGTAACAACTATAACAGTAAAAGCAATAACTGATAAATCACAAGACCCAGACTTGTATCGAAACTGCTCCTCTTCTTTCTGTATAATTGCGTGTCCATGTAAATATTGTTCACGTTCCCTATTACTGCATGGCTCATGCAATTACTTTCCTTCGTCATATATACTTGGAATTTGGCCTAATGGCCCTGGTTGATTTGCGTGGCTTATCATGAGGCAGTAAAATCAACTACTTACTTAATAAATTGAACACCATCAAGTGCAATTGAATTTCAATCTCCTCAATAGAAAATAGAATCTCTTTTCTCTATTCATCATCTATCAAATTTGGAACTATGAGTGTTTGGTTGTATAGTATATATCCACATCGTGAAAGTCCTGCGAAGCAAACTAGATCCTTGTGCAAAGCGATGTTTTTTTTGTAGGTTACTTGGAGTTTTAGAAAGGATATCAGTGTTATGATCCTCACCATCGAAAGCTACATGTAACCCTGGATGCATCATTTTGAGAATTTGAACCCTCTTATTCAGGGGGATTTCCCGGGTCTTCTCTTTAAAGGAAGAGTAACATTGAAGAGAACAAAGATATATTCGAATTAGAGGAAAATGAAAGGTTAAAAAAAATGAGACCAAGCTGTGATAACTTGGAACTCTACATAGACCGAAATAATCTTAGAAATGACCCCCCTATGTCTCTGGAATTACCAACGCCTATATCATTAACCGAAGAATTCTATTAATGTCTCTCCTCAGTCACCTCAGGTATCTCTAAATCCTATTTCTAATGAGATAAATGAAACTCCTATCTTAGAAAATAATGTGATTAATAGGTACCCATAAAAACTAAACCGGGGAGTCCCAAAGAAATAATATGAACCCGATCCAAAAAACAAAACTAAATACCCCAACAATAACTATATCTCTACCCATAGATTATCGGAATCATATGCATTTACTATTAATCAATTATCTAATGTGTCTATTCCTAGTAATGTACATGATGCATTAGTGGACTCAAAATAGACCAAGACAATGAATGAGAAGATGGAGACACTTCAGAAGAATAACACTTGGGAGTTATGTCAGCTACCAAAAAAAAAAAAGTTGGGTGTAAATGGGTGTTCACAATGAAACTGGATGCAGATGGGAGTATTGATAAATACAAAGCAAGATTAGTCACAAAGTGATATACACAAAAGTATGGAGTGGATTATCAAGAAACTTTTGCCCTTGTTGCAAAAATGAACACCATCTAGTTTCTCATATCTATAGCAGTGAATTGAGACTGGACCTTACAACAATTTCATGTCAAAAATACCTTTCTAAATGGAGATCTTGAAGGAGAAGTGTATATGGAATTACCACCTAGAGTTAAAACCAGGTCCTCATGTGAAACTAAAATATACAAATTAAAAAAGGCATTGTATGGTCTAAAGCAGTCACCTCGGTATAGTTCAGAAGATTCTCATCAACGATGAAGGAGTTTGGCTATAAAAAAAGTATTACAGATCATACTTTGTTTATAAAACACAAAGGAGGAAAGATAACAACACTAATAGTATATGTGGAAGATATAGTCTTAACAAAAGATGATCTACAAGAAAGAAAACACTGCAATAGTTTCTAGAATTGAAATTCGAAATGAAAGATCTCAAACAATTAAAATACTTCTTAGGGATTGAGGTCTTAAGGTAAAAAACAGGGATATGTCTATCACAGCGAAAATAAATACTAGATTTATTGGAAAAAACTGGAATGCTTGCATGCAAACCGATAGATACACCTATGGAAATGAATCACAACTGGGACAAGCAGAAAATTAGACGCCAGCGAATAAAGGATGTTATCAATGGTTAGTTGAAAAATTAATATAGTTATCACATACTAGGCTAGACATCGTCTATGCAGCAAGTGTGGTAAGTTAGTTCATGCATTCACCAGGAGATGAACATATGAAAGCTGTATATCAGATCTTAAGGTATATAAAAAGTGCACCGGGAAGAAGACTTCTATTCTCTAAAAAGGAAGTCCAAGATATTAAAGGGTATACAGACTCAGATTAGACAGGAAATCAGATTGATAGGAGATCAACATCAGAATATTTTACGTTCGTAGAAGACAACCTTTTCACTTGAAGAAGTAAGAAGTAGGGAGTGGTTGCAAGGTCAAGTGCAAAGCAGAATAGCGAGGTATGACTCATGGTGTGTGTGAATTACTATAGATTAAATAGGTATTACAAGACCTGAGAATTGATTATGGAACATCTATAGGTCTACACTGTGACAATAAGATAACTGTCGAAATTGCTCATAATCCTGTTCAACATGATTGTACCAAACACGTTGAAGTCGACCAACGCTTCATTAAGAAAAATCTTGATCAGAAAATTATACAACTTCTGTTTGTTCAGTCTGAAGATCAACTAGCCGATCTTCTCACAAAGACGGTCTCCTAAAGGGCGTTCTAGGACGCAATTGACAAGCTGAGCATGATAAATATCTACGCTCCAACTTGAAGGGGAGTATTAAAATATAGCAGTTAAAATATGGTTGTTAAAATATGGTCGTTAATTTTCAAATATGAAAATTGTATAAAGTAGGAATAAAATATTTTTTATCTTTAGCTAAATTAATTTTGTAATTACTCTATAAATTCATTCTTAATTATAATGGAAATGATACTCTGAAATATATAAATTTATATTTTTGACCCTATGGTTTCTAATTGTAATGTCAGCACCAAAAAGAGCAAGAAACTTTGCTGGCTTCCAGGTTTGTTTAGTAAAACAAAGGAGGCTGTTAAACCCAAATTGCAGGATGCTGGAGCGAGGTGGCCTCATAGTTCTCCTCCGGTTATCAGGCCCAGTAACACGCAGACTTCTGACAAAGTGTTTTCTCTAGGATTGTTTGTTATGTCTTACGGAGCCTCAAGACCACGTAATGGGAGAGGCCACTGTATGGAAGCCAATTCTGTGTGCAGAAGTCTAATCATGTCATCCATATCCTTATTATATCCAGCCACTGTATCCAACACCACCACCAATACTTCATCCACCTGTTTGTTTGTTTTCAATCAAGACCTTCACCGCAATATAGGCTCGTGACCCACTATTCCAGATAAGAAAACAACCACGTTTATTTTGGTCAATCGCTTCAGATGCCTTGCTTCTTGTTTATGACCAAAGTAGGACTACACGTTTGATAACAATGATATGCAGTAATGCTTGGCATTTTGCTTCTTGTGATTCCATTCTCTTGGGCATTAACGTTGAAATCACAAGTTTTTGCTTGCACTAAAAACAGTGCATGACTTGGTCTAAAGAACAAGCTTCTGGGTTTTCATTTATATATATATATATATATATATATATATATATATATATATATATATATATATATATGTATGAGAAGAAGCAATTCATAATCTGCACTAGGGTTTTTTAGTGGTTGTATGTGCAGATATATTTCAGGGCTTCTTTGTCTGCACAAAGTCCTCGTTCCAAGCTTGGCTGTGATGTCAGGACTGAGCTTCAGTGTTGTGATCAATGACAACACGAGCTAAGGATCGAAGGGCCAATGATCCTGGATAGTTATAATATATATATATATATATATATTAACCTACTGCAATCTTAAATCTGTAGAGCTATCTAGAAACTTTTGCTGGGTTGGCATTGTGTTGCCGATCTTAATGTTCTTTCCGGGCTACTGATGACATAAACTAAAGCCTGAACGTTTCTGGTCCGATTCTCTCTATGTACAGAAAAACCAGAAAAGAAATCATTGGGTGTGTGTGTGTGTGTATCGTGATTTGAAGGTTTAAATAAAAGGGGGAAGGATATACGCATAGATATTTCATCCCAGATTTGTTGATTAATTTAGTTGCTGACAAATACAAGAGTCATCCAGATTGGACAAGCACTCTTGTTTATTTGCATTGTTAATAGAAATGTTTCCATTGCATGAGGCAAGAGTTTGATAGGCTAGAAAGGAATGAATGAGTGGGGCGTCATTAGAAACTGCGCTTATGTAATTTGTGATGGTCTAAAGAAGGGACATGGATAAGCTGTCTTAATTTAATTGTGAATAATCAATATAAATGTAAGTTTTTAAAATCATTTTTAAAAAATAATTTATTATTTACGACCGAAAAGTAAAATAGTGAACCTCCACACACACATATAAAAGAAGAAGAACAAGATGAGCCTACATGGATGTATGTATGTATGTAAAAAGATGCCGCCTAAGGGCGAAAGGAGTTAGGGACAAGCACTTCGCCCCTTCGGCAAATCCTAGGCCTTGGCGGCGCCACCGACGACGACCTTGCCTCCTTATGTCTCCTTTTTTGTCCTTTTTTCCCCTCTTCCTCATTTCCTTCCACGCTCATTTCTTTTTTAATTCCTTTAGTTTTTGCCCTCAATTACCCAAAAAGCTATACTGTGTTGCATTAATATTAGATATAGATTATTTTCGAATGTAATAGTGTGGTTGTTATTTTACCCCTCAATGTGTTTAATTTAACTCTTGATATTAAAAGTATTTTAGATATTTTTAAGAAACTGGTTAATATTATTTGATTTTTTAGAGGTATTTGTATATTTTCCAGGTTTTTTTGCATCATAAAACTACAGTTTTATCCTTATTAGCAGACAGAAAACAATTAACTTCTCAATGGTATTTTCATGTGTTTATAGAAAAGAAGGATTATAATAAAATTGGTTATCTTATATTTGTAGTTTAATACTAATGTTAAAGTCATACAATTTTAAATAAATAAGATAAAAAAGAAAAACAATATTAATCCATAATTTTTTTTTCTAATAATTAATCAGGGATATTAGATTTGAAACATTATATGTAGAGAAATCACAATATTTTATTCTTAATAATTAAAAAAACCCAATGATAAATTACTTGGATTATTATTTTCATTATTATTACTATGATTAAAATTAAAACAGAACACAATATTATCATCATTGAAATGTTTTTATATAATGAACATAATTATAAGACAAAATTAAAGGACAAAGACAACATTAATATTATTATCATTATTAGACATTACCAGCCTATCGACCATAATTTACATTAATTTATTATTTATTTTTATATTTTCCTAAAAAAATTCAATTATGTAGTTTTTTTATATATTCATTTTATTATGGATAAGGTGTTGAAAATAATGTTGATGATTTTTTTAAGTATTTTTTCTTCAAAATATATTAAGTTAATTATATATTTTGGTATTTGTTTAATATTAACATATGAAAATTAAAAAAAAAACATTGAATTAAGATTTTTTTAAAATCTTAAATTAATTTAATCTCAAATTTCTGAAAAAATATAATAATATCAAGAATAAATCTTAAGAAATAAAAATATTTTAATTTTTTTAAAATAAAAATCACTTTAAACTAAAAATATATCAAGCCACATGTAGACAAAAGAGATGAAAAAACACAACGATAACAAATCACTAACAACAAAGCATTCACTGTATGTGCATAAAAGAGAGTTTAACTCTCATTTCACACAACCAAAACTAAACTTACTATATTTTTTTAATGCAAGATACATTTAATACATAAATAAATAAAAACAAAAACTAAGAGTATAGATACATAAATGCGAACAAAAAATAAAACTATCCTAGAAAAACTGAAAAAATTAAAGGGATCAAAATTAAACCAAAAAATAAAACAACAAAGACCAAAATACAAAACAAAAAATTATCTATGTTAAAATGAGACAAAATTCTCCCTACAACGAAGTGAAGCTTAGGGAAAATGTCTGATTTAAATTATATATATATAACTTGGATTGATTATTTTTTTTAATAAAGTGCAAGGAGCCAAGTTTCTGGTCTGAATGATATGTTAAAGCAAAGAAACAACAATAAAACCAGTACTTGAGTGAAAACTAGGTGAGGGATTTGGAGGTCAAGAAAGTGCATGTAGGCCTTCTTATGTTTTTAGTCTTATCTCTATGTAAATGAAAGCATCAGCATCTCCTGGGAAAGTAATCGATTTTTCATCACGCAAGGCATAAATTTCATTTTGAAAGAAAAAACATAACTGAAATCTCAAGTCACAAAATAATTTTGGCTTTGCTATTTGAAACATCACTTGGCGAAGTCATCCAAGTTTGTATTGGTGTGATGTTTAAAATGAAGCAAGGAATAAAGATTGTGGTGCTATTGATTCTTAAAAGCAAAGAAAAGAAATACTTGCTAGTTGAGTGCAGATTGGTCAAAGTATTTGGAGATCATTAGAGTACATGCAGAATCTCTAAAAGCTTTGAGTGTTTGGAAGATTTTCGAATCTTATCACCTATAAATGAAGCCTCCGGTTTTCACAGCAACATAAACATTCTTCTAGCATTCAAACTAATCATCACAACTCAAACCAAGAAACACCTAAACCACCACTAGTCACTCTTGCCTTTTATTCCCCTTCTTTTTTTTGTGTTTCCCTCCTCCATCCACTCTCTTTTGAACCTACAAAGAAAAAAAAATGGCTGAAGGTGCACTTTTCAGTATTGCGCAAGAAATAGTAAAGAAACTAGGTTCTTTAGCTTCTCATGAGGTTGCTCTATGGTGGGGGCTCAAAGATCAATTGTTGAAGATCACTGACACAATTACCAGAATTAAAGCTGTGATTCAAGATGCTGAGGAGCAGGTGCAAAAACATAAACAAAACCAAAACAATCAAATCAAAGACTGGCTCAAGAAGCTACGGGAAGCTATGCATGACGTAGAGGATTTGCTGGATGATTTCTCAACACAAGTTATGCAGAAACAGTTGATATCTAGGAAGAGAACATGGAGGGAGGTATGCCTTTTTTTCTCAAGATCAAACCATTTTGTGTATGGTTTACGGATGGGTCATAACGTTAAAGCACTTAGAGAGAGACTAGATGGCATTGAAACTAACAATATAAAATTCAAGTTTGATGTTCGTGGTGAGGAGAGAGCTTACTTGACTCCTTTCAGGGAGCAAACTATATCCTCTAAACATGACGTTATAATGGGGAGAGAAGGTGACAAAGTGGCACTTAAAATTTTTCTGATGAATTCCAACTATGAAGAAAATATTTCTGTCATCTCCATAGTTGGAATAGGTGGGTTAGGAAAGACTGCACTAGCTCAACATATTTACAATGATGAGCAAGTTAAGGTGCACTTTGGTGTGAAAATCTGGCTAAGTGTCTCAGGTTGCTTAGATGTTAGAAAGATTCTCAAAGAGGTTGTAGGAAGAGATTCTGATGATCAGTTAGAGAGTCTGAAAAACGAGCTTGCAGAGAAAATTAAAAAAAAGTATCTTTTTATATTAGATGATGTATGGGATGGTGAGGATGGTGATGATGGTGAAAAATGGGATAGTTTGAAGGGGTTGTTACCACGTGATGTTGTAGGTAAGATAGTGGTAACTACACGTTCTCATTTAATTGCAAAATTCACAAGCACAATAGAGCCACATGTTCTAAAAGGTCTATCAGAACTTGACTCATGGGATCTGTTTCAAAGAAATTCATTTCATCAAGACCAAGAGTCGGGTTATGTAGATGAAAAAATTAGAAAGCAGATTGTAAAGAGGTGTTGTGGAGTTCCTTTGGTCATAAAGGCAATTGCTAGGTTAATGTCTATGAAAGATAGAGCCCAATGGTTGTCCTTTATAGTAAATGACCTTCCTGATAGAATTAGAGATGATAACATCATACAAACCCTTAAGTTAAGCTATGATGCTCTTCCATCATTTATGAAGCATTGTTTTGCTTACTGTAGCTTATTCCCTAAAGGCTATGAGATAGATGTAAAATCATTGATTCGATTTTGGATTGCACAAGGGTTCATTAGCTTTTCAAAGTTACATGGTGGGAGTCTTGAAATTGATGGTCTTGGGATCTTTGAGAATTTACTGTGGAGGTCATTCTTCCATGATGTCAAAAAGGATGGTTTAGGTAACATAAAAAGTTGCAAAATGCATGATTTTATGCATGATCTTGCAACCCATGTCTCTGGTTTAGAGAGCATCGTAGTAGAACATGAAGGAAAAATTACTAGTTATGTGACTTGGCACATGTCATATGTATTGGATTTGTCACAACAAGCATCGATTCATTTGCCTTTTACAGAATGTCTTAGAACACTTGTACTATTGCAAGGTGGAAAATGGGGTAAGGAGGCATGGGAATCTATTTGTCGAGACTTTAGATGTTTACGCGTGCTTGTTTTGAGTCATATAGGAATTAAGGAAGTGTCACCTCTCATTGAAAAGCTCAAGCATCTGAAATATCTTGATCTTTCGAATAATTGGATGTGGGAGCTTCCTAATTCTATCACTAATCTGGTAAATTTGCAAGTGCTTAAGATCAATGGTTGTGGGAACCTTATGAAACTACCACGAGATATTAATAAGTTGATTAATCTGAGGCATCTTGATGATGATTCATGTGGAAACTTAGATTATATGCCTCATGGGATTGGGAAATTAACTAGTCTACAAACATTGTCATGTTTTGTTGTTGCAAAAAACAAGAGTCCTAAAAATGAGATAGGTGGATTGGATGAGTTGAGTAGGTTAAATGAATTAAGAGGGAGTCTAAAAATAAGAGTGATGGGATATGAGAGGGATTCTTGTATATCAGAATTTGAAGGAGCTAAATTGGAAGATAAAGAATATCTTCAAACTTTGACCATAAAGTGGGATATTGATATGAATTCAGATATTGATTTGTATGATAAAATGTTGCAAAGCCTCCAGCCAAACTCGAGTCTTCAACAATTGGGAGTTGAAGGCTATGGAGGCATGAGGTTTCCAAGATGGCTTTCAGATCTCTCAAATCTTGTAAAAATTCATCTAGCTAGCTGTATAAGACTTGAGCATATCCCTCCCTTAAATGAAATCCCTTCTCTTGAAGAATTATTGATTATTTCTATGGGTAATTTAGAGTACATGTATAGTGAGGGGGTTGGAGGACAAGAAGTGTCAAAGTTTTTCCCATCCTTAAAGAAACTCGTTATCTGGAATTGTCATAGATTGAAGGGATTGTGGAAGAAGAGTAGAGGTGAGATGAAAGAGGATGATGATGAGTCAGCAGTAGAAGATGAGTTGATAATGCTCTCTTTTCCATGTCTTTCTTCCTTGACCATTTATAATTGTCCAAATCTGACCTCAATGCCATTGTTTCCAACACTCCATGAAGGTCTTTTGTTGTTCAGAACTAGTTCAATGCCATTACAGCAAACAATGAAGATGAAACCACCAGTCTATTCTTCTTCTTCTTCATTTATCCGCCCTCTCTCTAACTTGAAGGGACTGACTATTAGTTCAATTGATGACATGGAATCTCTTCCAGAAGTAGGGTTGCAAAATCTCTCTTCTCTTCAAAAGCTATTCATCGATGAATGTCCAAGATTGAAGTCTCTGCCACTGCATGATCAGGGGATGCCTTCTCTTCACACATTAGTTATCAGTGGATGCAGAAAATTGAAGTCGCTATTTGAATCTAAATCTCAAACGATGATACCCCACCTTCCCTCCTTGCAAGAATTAAGAATCATAGGCTTGAGTGAAGAGCTGGATAGAGGATGGGGAAAAGAGAGTGAGGAGGTGTGGCAAAACATCAAACACATTTCAAATATTATAATCAATCGCTTCTACATTCAAAAAGAGGGTCGGTACGTGGAGGGTGAAGGGTTGAGATGGGAAAGTATATTAGCATTCTTACTTCCTTTCATGAATATAAAGGTATTTATTTATTTAACCTCTTCCTTAATTTATTTTATGTTATTATCACTTCATACTCTCTCTATTTATTTTATTATCCACATATCGCATCTTCATTTTATTTTAAATATTCTTATTATTATTCTTATTTCATACCTTTTCTTTTTATTTATTTTATTATCAACAAATCTCATTTGATCACAGTCACACACACACACGAGCCATTTGCCTTGTGCTCCACCGCAGGGAGAAATTTTTTTAGTTAATCCCTTACAGTTTTTTTATTTAAAATTATGAAAGGATAAATTTTGTGTAGAATTTCTAATTCTAAACACATTTGTGTAGAATTTATAATTCTAAACACATTAGAACACTGGTATTATAAATATTAGTTCTAACACCTTGAAAAAAAGACATGTAGAGAGACAAAACTAAGGGACACAGAAAAACATATCTTTCAAAAATTACTTACATTTATTATTCCTCTTTCTCACTTAAAACAACCATGCTTTCTCCCTTGGACTCTAAATTGTTTTTTGTTCTTGTTAAAAACACTTTTGGGAGACTAAAGCGATAAGGCATAATTATTAACACGTGTGAGATTATAATTATGGAAAAGCTACTCGTCTCTTTTAAATTGTGAACCAACCTTTTCTTTTTTACTATGTTAAGAAATCTTGATGTTTTTTTCCCTTCTTTTAAAACATAACATTGCTTCACAAATATTTTAGTGAAACAACTTACCTCAAGCAAGATATTTTAAGGTAAAAAAGGCCTAAATCAAGGTGCCATAAAAATAAAAATAAAAATAAAAAAATAATAAGATTCACTACTATATTTATTTATTTTGTGATAACTCACCAAAAATATGTTGTTGGTTGAATATTTTCTAATCACACTATCAATTGTGACAAAGATATACTACATTAACTAAGCATCTCTATGCAACAACCCTAACCTTACATTTCATATAGATTTTATTACAGAGACAATATTTGATTGATTTTCTTTTTGTTCAAACACAATTATATGGTTGCATTGAGTTATTTCAATGGAAAAGGAAAAGGAATTTGCCTCTAAAAGTCACCATGTCAACACTTCAGTGACTATCTTGACTATATAAGTATTGTGCTGTGGAGATTTTATTTTTGTGATTTCTTCTTTTTATTTTTTTATAATGATTTCTTTTTTGCCTGTAGAGGTTTTATTTGAAAGTGATTATTCAGTGTTGTTTAGCATGTCCTCGGAGGGGGAATGAATTGGAGAGATTTCCTGGTTCTCTTTGACACCCATTTCATTTCACATATTTATTTCAATAAATATGAAGCATCAATAACATGATTGATGGTTTATGGGCTATTAGGGTCTAAGATAGTCTCATTTGCTTAGCCGAATGTATTATTTAATGAGCAGTAGGGTTTCTTTTTTACAAGTTTTTGTTTAAACTCTTTGTTGTTTCTTCATTTTATTTTGTTTTACAATTGCCAGGAGTGCTTGCAATCACCATTGATACATACCAAGGTTTGGTAGCTATTACATCCACAGTAGACCCTCAAATAGTTATACAGAAATTTGCCGAAGGCGACTCATCGGATTGTTCTTGCTGTGACGATGGCTCTGATTCTGTGATTGTGATCATAATTATGAAATAAAAAATATGTCAAAAAGCCAGAGAATATTGTACTACTAGGGGCAAACTTCCTATTGTTTCTTATTGTAATTTCAGCACCAAAAAGAGCAAGAAACTTTGCTGGCTTCCGGGCTTGTTTAGTAAAACAAAGGAGGCTGTTAAATCCAAATTGCAGGATGCTGGAGCGAGGTTGCCTCATAGTGCTCCTCCGGTTATCAGGCCTAGCAACACCCAGAATTCTGACAAAGTGTTTTCTCTATGATTGTTTGTTATGTCTTACGGAGCCTCAAGCAACACGCAAATTTTTTTATAATCGGGGTGTGTGGGTTAGTTTATATATATTGTAACTAATATTTGGATTCACTAAACATCTTATAAGTCTAATGAGCAAATAAAACATTGCAAGGGTATAGGTGTTCATAATAGGACTTGAACCTTAATACACGGAATAAATCCCTTCAACCGCTAGGTCAAGAACCCAATTGCAATTCTTGGCATTTTGCTTCTTGTGATTCCATTCTCCTGGGCACTAACGTTGAAATCACAAGTTTTTGCTTGCACTAAAAACAGTGCATGACTTGGTCTAAAGAACAAGCTTCTGGGTTTTCTTTTATATATAAAAAAAAAAAATTGAGAAGAAGCAATTCCTTATCTGCGTTTGGGTTTTTTAGTGGTGGGATGTGCAGATATATTTCAGGGCTTCTTTTTCTTCACAAAGTCCTCGTTCCAATCTTGGCTATGAGGTCAGGACTAAGCTTCAGTGTTGTGATCAATGACAAGGCTTAGGCTCAAATAGACCTGCATGCCTAGCCAATGTCAATGAGCTAAATTTTGGTTATGTATTCAAGACTTGAAAGTAAACAATGTGATATACATGGTCAGATTGCAGAGACGGAAGCTATCTGGTCATAACATTTTTAAACGTTGCTATCATCATTTAATTTTTAGTATAATAGAAGGGTTAGATGGTTTATTTCACTAAATAACCGCGGGAGAAAATTGTGACAAAACAGACTATCCAATATGGATAATGGCTTCCTTAACAGAACAATTTCAGCTCCCAAAACTGAAACTCAAAGCACAGCGGCTGCAAGTGGGGGCACACGAGCTAAAGATCGAGGGGCAAACGATCCTATATATATATATATATATGTATATATTAACCTACTGCAATCTTAAACTTGTAGAGCTAGCTAGAAACTTTTGCTGGGCTGGCATTGTGTGCCGACCTTAATGTTCTTTCAGGGCTACTGATATTTGCTCCGGTGCTTCGCGCGCGTACATGAGTTTTTTATTTTCCCTGTTAATGAACAATGTATTAATGAATTTACTCTCTGAAAAAGACAAAAACATCACCTTGACTGAGGGGCTTCTCGATCATTTCGTATTTTGGTTTGACACGGTCCGGTCTGGTTCGCCGCACTTCTGATTTTTTTATTATTTTTTGAAATTAACTAAATACGGATATAACCCCTAATAAGAAAAAAAATGATGAATTGGGCACAGGGGTAGACAAGTAATTGACCATTTTTTTTATTATTTCTTTTAGTATACTATTAGCGCGTACGGCGCACGTGACCGACGGTTTTCCACCTTACACCCTGATTAGGTGGCATGTGCAGGGTCATACGGTGACAGGAGATGGGCTACCAGAGTCTCTCTCAATGCGCTTCCTCGTAGTCTTCTTCCCGGTGCTGCGCGTTTCGGCAACATATAGCCTTGGATGTGGCGGTGGCCGGTTAAAGCTACTGGCCACGTTTCTCTCTCTCCTGCACGTAAAAGTGCAGGAGATTTTCCCGGTTTTTGTTCTTTTTCACTTCGGTCGCTAGACTTTGAATTTTGTGTGTGGTCCTGATTTTTGCTATATAAGTTTTGATTTAGTTCGATTACGTCCTTCGATTAAAATTAATTCAATGTTAATGTTTCATTTCAGTCCTCCTTCTTTTAATTTCCAGATTGGGTTTAAAAAGATTAATTTATTTGGTATGGCAGTTTCAATTTTTTCAATTTTATCTTTTGATTGAAATTGATGATAAATTTGATTTTCATTTATGCTCTTATACTTTTAATTTTGGATTTTAATTTCTTTATATTTGGTTTTCATTTCATCCCTTATACTTTTAATTTTTTATTTTAATCTCTTCATTTCTTTTTATTTCTAGAATAATCTCTATTTTTATCCATGTATATATAAGTGTGCTCTTAATTTTGATTTTTAATTTTTCTTATTTTCTTATTTGTTGAGGTGATGTTTTTTTCAAAAAAAAATTAGCTCTTAAATTTTATTTTATATCTATGATCATTTAACAATTGATATTTGTGTTTTTTTTTCTCCCTTTGTTCTTTCTTTTAAGTTTTTATTCGTATTTTTATTTTTATGTCAAATGACTTTTTTTTACCTGATAATTTTTAGTTTATTTTGTTGTTTGATCATTTGTTAAATTTTTTATGATTTTTTAGTCTTTCATTTATTTTATTTTTTTCATTACTAACACAATAACAACAACAACAACAACAACAACAATAATAATTTAATTCATTTTCTTACTTGCTCTTTTGTTAATATTTTTTAGGGTTTTTTTTCTCGGGATAATTTGATAGTTTTTGTTGTTTTAACAGTAATAACAATAATAATTTGTATTTTTATTTTATTTTTTTGTTTGACATTTTATTGAAGTTTTTAGGCGTTTTTTAGTCCTTCATTTTTTTCTTTCATTATTAACATAATAATAATAATAATAATAATAATTTAATTATTTTTCTTGCTTACTCTTTTGTTAATGTTTTTTAGGGTTTTTTTTCTCATAATAATTTGATAATTTTTATTGTTTTGACAGTAATAACAATGATAATTTTTATTTTTATTTTATTTTTTGTTTGATATTTTGTTGTGGTTTTTATAAAAAAATTTATTCTTTTATTTATTTATTCTTTAATAATAATAATAATAATAATAATAATAATAATAATAAATTAATTGTTTTTCTTGCTTACTATTTTGTTTATTTTTTTTATGTTTTTTCTCAGTATAATTTGATAATTTTTATTGATTTGAAAGTAATAGTAATAGTAATTTTAAATGTTACGACTCTGATGTTACTATTGTTATAATATGATATGTTAATCTATTTCATTATATTAAAGTTTGCATATATAAATATTATATTTTAGTTTTGATCCAACAAATCTTATAAAAATTATTTGCTCAGCCCACAATGTATGGTGGATAATTTTTTTTAATTTTCAAGCTAAATAATTTTTTTTAGCTAATAATTTTTATTTTTTTTTATTTCAATCCAAAACATTCGAATTCGTTTTTCTTGCCCTTATTGCAATTATATAAGTTTTGATTTGTTTCAATTTCATCATTCAATTGAAATTAAATAGATATTGTAGTTTCAATTAGGTCCCCGATCTTTTAATATGTGGGTTGGCCTGGAATCCTTAATATTTTTGGTATCAAAATTTTGATTCATTTTAATTTTATCCTTACAGACAAATTTATTATAAATCCTTTATATTTTCGGTATCAAGGTTTGATTTCTTTCAGTTTTATCTTTCCATGCAAATGAATTATGTATTTGAGTTTCATTTCGATCCTAGTTCTTTTAATTTCTGGTTTTATTTTAAATGATTGAATTTCAATGTTAGGATTTATTTCAATTATGTCCTTTAAATTAAATTTATTACATTTTTTTTAATTTTATCCTTTATACTTTTAATCTTGGATTTTATTGTGGTTCATTTATTTCTTATACATGTTTCTGACATAGTTCCTATTTCTGTCCATATATATATATATATATATATATATATATATATATATATATATATATATATGCTCTTCGTTTTTCTTTCCAATTTCACTTCATTTCCAATATGATTAAATTTTTCTATTTAATGTCCAAATTTTAACATTTATTGTTTGTTCTATTTATTCTCTGAAAATAAAATAATACTTTATGATAATTTTTTCAAATATTTTTAATATAATAATATGAAAAATAAATCTTGTAAATTAAAAAAAGAATTTTTTGAGCAATAGTTATGGTGTTTATTTTTCATTTCAGTCCTTATTCTTTGAATTTTTTATTTGATATTAATTCATTTAGTTTTTTTATTAATTCTTGGACATTATTTATTTTTTATTTATATGTATACATCTATGCTTTTGGTTTTTGTTGTTATTTTTTTTTATTGGGGTTTTATTTTTAATCGGTTCAATATTCAAATTTTAATTTATGTTGATAATCAGTTTAAAATTAATATTGCTCTCTTTTTTCCTTTATTTTTTTTTGTTTTCTGTTATTTTTATTTGCTCTTTGGATTAGATGATTTTTATTATTTTACTACTTGCGTAACAATAACGATAATTTTAGTGATTAATTTTTTATTATTTTCTTATAAAAATATTTTGCTTTTTTTTAATGATTTTTCAGGTCAATTTAATTATTTTAATTGTTTTGACAGTAATGTTAATAATAATTTTAACTGTTATAACAATGATAATGACAATAACACGAGGATGAATTTTCAATTTATTTTTTTATTGATAGAAAATTAACTATTTATTTATGTTATTTGATTATTGCATATTTTTATTTGATATTAATTAATTTTGTTTTTTTAATTATTGGATAATATTTATTTTTTATTCGTATCTATACATCTATGCTTTAGTTTTTATTTTTTTATTGGGGTTTTATTTTTAATTGGTTCAATCCTGAAATTTTAATTTATGTTGATAATCATTTTAAAATTAATATTGCTCCCTTTCTCCCTTTATTCATTTTTTTTTTTGTGTTTTCTCTTATTTTATTTGTTATTTGGATTAGATGATTTTTATGATTTTACTATTTGCGCAATGATAATGATAATGATAATTTTTGTGATTTTTTTATAAAAATATTTTGTTTATTTTTTAATGATTTTTCAGAGAATTTATTTATTTTAATTGTTTTGGTAATAATATTGTTAATAATTTTAACTGTTGTAGTAATGATAATGAAAATAACGTGGGGATGAATTTTCAATTTATGTTTGACTTTTTGTGGATAGAAAATTAATTATTTTTTTTATTTGATTATTATAGGTATTTTCACAATTTATATTTTGTTTTTATTTTTTTTAAATTGAATTATAAAATGAATTAATCTTAATGCAGTGAATTTAATAATTCAAATATCCGAATCTTTTTGTTTTTTAATGATGATGATAAATTAATGCTGATTTTTTCGTTGAAAACTGCTAAACAGATAAATTTATAGCGATTTAAAATTCATATATTTTATAGAAAATTTGCACTTCACAAGATTTCTGCATAAATTTATTATTTTAGCTAAATTTATAATACAATAAAAAAATATATATAATTAATATTTTTACATTGAAAAAAATATATTACCGCCTGCGAAAGAGCACGGGACATTTGACCAGTGTGTCTGTGTATAGACAGTCATTTGAGAGTTTAAATAAAAGGGGGAGAGATATACGCATAGATATTTCATCCCAGATTTATTGATTAATTTAATTGCTGACAAATACAGGAGCCATCCAGACTGGACAAGCACCCTTGTTTATTTGCATTGTTCATGGAAATGTTTCCATGGCATGAGGCAAGAGTTTGATTAACTAGATAGAATGTAAATGTAAGTTTTTAAAATCATTTTAAAAAAATAATTTATTATTTAAGACCCAATAGTAAAATAGTGAACCTCCACACAAACACACACACACATAAAAGAAGAAGAACAAGATGAGCCTACATGCATACATATAAAGATGCCGCCTAAGGCAAAGGGAGTTAGGGACAAGCACTTCACTCCTTCGGCAAATCCAAGGCCTAGGCGGCGCCACCGACGACGACCTTGCATGCTTATGTCTCCTTTTTTGTCCTTTTTCGTCCTCATCCTCTTTTCCTTCCACGCTTTTTTTTTTTTTAATTCATTTAGTTTTTGCCCTCAATTACCCAAAAAGCTATACTGTGTTGCATTAATACTGTAGCATTAGATATAGATGACGGTGCATCATGATAGTGTAATTATTATTTTAGAAAATACATTTCAATTTAATTCTTGATATAAGGATATTTTAGATATTTTTATGAGACTGATTGATATTATTTGATTTTTTGGAGGTATTTGCATCTTTTGTATTTTGTTTACACAGTAAAACTATGATTTTACCATTGTTAGTAGATAACAAACATATAACTTCTCAAAGGTATTTTCGTGTGTTTAAAGAGAGAAGAAAGATTATAATAAAATTATTTATTTAATATTTTTAGTTTAATACTAATGTTAAGTCATCTAGTTTAAAGAAATAAGATAAAAAAAAAAAACAATATTGAGCCTTAAATATTTGTTCAAATAATTAATTTGGGATATTATATTTGAAACATTATATGTAGAAAAATTGTAAAATTTAATTTTTAATAAATAAAAAACTGAATGATAAATTACTTGAATTATTATTTTTATTATTATTATGATTAAAATTAAAACAAAGCACATTTTAGTTTAATACTAATGTTAAGTCATCCAGTTTAAAGAAATAAGATAAAAAATAAAAACAATATTGAGCCTTAAATATTTTTTCAAATAATTAATCTGGGATATTGGATTTGAAACATTATATGTAGAGAAATTATAAAATTTAATTTTTAATAAATAAAAAACTGAATGATAAATTACTTGAATTATTATTTTCATTATTATTATGATTAAAATTAAAACAAAACACAATAGTAACATCATCGAATTTTTTTATATAATGAACAATTGAAAATAATTATAAAAAAAAATTAAAGGACAAAAATAACATTAGTATTATTATCATTATGAGACATTACCAGACTATAGACTATAATTTACATTAATTTATTGTTTTCTTTACTATTTGCCTAAAAAACTTTCATTTATTTAGTTTTTTTTATATATTTATTTTATTATGGATAAGGTGTTGAAAATAATGATGATGATTTTTTAAAGTATTTTTTTCTTAAAAATATATTAAGCTAATTATATATTTTGATATTTATTTACTATTAACATATGAAAATATATATAAAAAAAACATTAAACTAAATCTTTTTTAAAATTTTAAATTAGTTTAATATTAAATTCTAAAAAACTTTTAATATAACCAGAAGTTTCTGGTGTGAGTGATATGTTAAAGCAAAGCAACAACAATAGAACCAGTACGTGAGTGAAAACCAGGTGAGGGATTTGGAGGTCGAGAGAGTGCATGTAGGCTTTCTTATGTTTTTAGTCTTATCTCAACGTCAATGAAAGCATCAACATCTCTTGGGGAAGTAATTGATTTTTCATTATGTAAGGCATAAATTTCATTTTGAAAGAAAAAGATAATTGAAATCTCAAGTCAAAATATAATTTGGCTTTGCTATTTAAAACATCACTTGGCAAAGTCATGCAAATTTGTATTGGTGTGATGTTTAAAATGAAGCAAGGAATAAAGATTGTGGTGCAACTGATTCTTAAAAGCAAAGAAAAAAAATGCTTGCTAGTTACATGGATATTGGTCAAAGGATTTGGAGATCATTAGAGTACATGCAAAATCTCGAATAGCTTTGAGTGTTTGGAAGACTTTCGAATCTTATCACCTATAAATGAAGCCTCTGGTTTTCATATAAACATAAGCATTCTTCTAGCATTCAAACCAACCATCACAACTCAAACCAAGAAACACCTCAACCACCACTAGTCACTCTTGTCTTTTATTCCCCTTCTTTTTCTATGTTTCCCTCCTCTATCCACTCCCTTTTGAACATAAAAAGAAAAAAAAATGGTTGAAGACGCGTTTATCAGTATTGCATTGAAAATAATAAAGAAACTAGGTTCTCTAGCTTCTTAGGACGTTGCTCTATGGTGGGGGCTCAAAGATCAATTGTTGAAACTCAATGACACAGTTACCAGGATTAAGGTTATGATTCAAGATGTTGAGGAGTAGGTACAAAAACAGAAACAGAACCAGAACAATCAAATCAAAGACTGGCTTAAGAAGCTGCGGGAAGTTGTGTATGACGGAGAGGATTTGCTGGACGATTTCTCAACACAAGTTCTGTGGAAACAGTTGATGCTTGGGAAGAGAATATCGAGGGAGGTACGCCTTTTTTTCTCAAGATCAAATCAATTTGTGAATGATTTACGAATGGGTCATAACATTAAAGCACTTAGAGAGAGACTAGATGACATTGAAGCTGATGGTATAAAATTCAAGTTCGCTGCTCATGTCGATGAGAGAGCTTTCAGGGAGCAAATTACCTCCTCTGAATATGACGTTATAATTGGGAGACAAGATGACAAAGTGGCAGTTAAAATTTTTTTGATGAATTCCAACTATAAAGATAATGTTTCTGTCATGTCCATAGTTGGAATAGGTGGGTTGGGAAAGACTGCACTAGCTCAACATATTTACAATGATGAGCAATTTAAGGAGCACTTTGGTGTGAAAATCTGCTTGAGTGTCTCAGGTTGCTTAGGTGTTAGAAAGATTCTCAAAGAGGTTATAGGTAGAGATTCTAATGATCAGTTAGAGAGTCTGAAAAATGAGCTTGCAAAGAAAATTAAAAAAAAATATCTTCTTGTATTAGATGATGTGTGGGATGGTGAGGATGGTGATGATGGTGAAAAATGGGATAGTTTGAAGGGGTCGTTACCACGTGATGTTGTAGGAAGTAAGATAGTGGTAACTACACGTTCTCATTTAATTGCAAAATTCACAAGCACAATAGAACCACATGTTTTAAAAGGTTTATCAGAACTTGACTCGTGGGATCTGTTTTGAAGAAAGGCATTTTGTCAAGACCAAGAGTTGGGTCATGTAGATGAAAAAATTAGAAAAGAGATTGTAAAGAGGTGTTGTGGGGTTCCTTTGGTCATAAAGGCAATCGCTAGGTTAATGTCTTTGAAAGATAGAGCCCAATGGCTGCCTTTTATAGTAAATGACCTTCCTGATAGAATTAGAGATGATAACATCATACAACCTCTTAAGTTAAGCTATGATGCTCTTCCATCATTTATAAAGCATCGTTTTACTTACTGTAGCTTATTCCCCAATGGCTATGAGATAGATGTAAAATCATTGATTTGATTTTGGATTGCACAAGAGTTCATTAGCTTTTCAAAGTTAGGTGGTGGGAGTCTTGAAATTGATGGTCTTGGGATCTTTGAGAATTTACTGTGGAGGTCATTCTTCCATGATGTCAAAAAGGATGGTATAGGTAACATAAAAAGTTGCAAAATGCATGATTTTATGCATGATCTTGCAACCCGTGTCTCTGGTTTAGAGAGCACCATAGAAGAACATGAAGGGCAAACTACTAGTAGTGGTGTGACTCGGCATGTGTCATGTGACATGAAATTGGATTTGTCACAACAAGCATCAATTCATTTTCCTTTTACAAAACGTCTAAGAACACTTGTATTATTGCAAGGTGGCAAATAGGGTGGGGGGGCATGAGAGTCTATTTGTTGGGACTTTAGGTGTTTACGGGCGCTTGTTCTAAGTCATTTAGGAATTAAGGAAATGACACCTCTCATTGAAAAGCTCAAGCACCTGAAATATCTTGATCTTTCAAATAATTGGATGAGGGTGCTTCCTAATTTTGTCACTAATCTGGTAAATTTGCAAGTGCTTAAGCTCAATGGTTGTGGGCACCTTATGGAACTACCACGAGGTATTAATAAGTTGATTAATCTAAGGCATCTTGATGATGATTCATGTGAAAACTTAGAGTACATGCCTCATGGGATTGGGAAATTAAGTAGTCTACAAACGTTGTCATGTTTTGTTGTTGCAAAAAAGAAGAGTCCTAAATCTGAGATGATAGGTGGATTGGATGAGTTAAGTGGGTTAAATGAATTAAGAGGGATTCTAAAAATAAGAGTGAAGGGATATGATAGGGATTCTTATATATCAGAATTTGAAGGAGCTAAATTGGAAGATAAAGAATATCTTCAAACTATGACCATAAAGTGGGATAATATTTATTTTGTAATGTATTTTTAAGTTATTTTGAATCATGTATGAAAAATTTATTTTTATTTGATCTAATTTTTATATTTTTTACAAGAATGTGAGGGATTCTTGTATATCAGAATTTGAAGGAGCTAAATTGGAAGATAAAAAATATCTTCAAACTATGACCATAAAGTGGGATATTGATATGAATTCAGATATTGATTGTATGATAAAATGTTGCAAAGCCTCCAGCATGAGGTTTCCAAGATGGCTTTTAGATATCTCAAATCTTGTAAGAATTCATTTAGTTAGTTGTATAAGACTTGAGCATATCCTTCCCTTAGATGGAATCCCTTCTTTAGAAGAATTGCTGATTAGTTCTATGGGTAATTTAGAGTACATCTATAATAAAGGGGTTGGAGAAGTGTCAAAGTTTTTCCCATCTTTAAAGAAACTCGTTATCTAGAATTGTTGTAGATTGAAGGGATTGTGGAAAAAGAGTAGAGGTGAGATGAAAGATGATGATGATGAGTTAACAGTAGAAGAAGAGTTGATAATGCTCTATTTTCCATGTCTTTCCTCCTTGACCATTTATAACTGTCCAAATTTGATCTCAAAGCCGTTGTTTCCAACACTACATGAAGGTATTTTGTTATTGAGAACTAGTTCAATGCCATTACAATAAACAATGAAGATGAAACCACCAGTATATTCTTCTTCTTCTTCATTTATCCATCTTTTCTCTAACTTGAAGGGACTGACTATTAGTTCAATTGATGACATGGAATCTCTTCCTAAAGTAGGGCTGCAAAATCTCTCTTCTCTTCAAAAGCTATTCATCAATGAATGTCCAAGATTGAAGTCTCTACCATTGCATGATCAGGGGATGTCTTCTCTTCACACATTAGTTATGAGTGGATGCAGAGAATTGAAGTCACTATCTAAATCTAAATCTCAAAGGATGATACCCCACCTTCCCTCCTTGAAAGAATTAAGAATCATAGGCTTGAGTGAAGAGCTAAATAGATGATAGGGAAAAGAGAGTATGTAGGTGTGGCCTAACATCAAACACATTTCAAATGTTATAATCAATCGCTTCTACATTTAAAAGGAAGGTCGGTACGTGGAGGGTGAAGGGTTGAGATGGGAAAGTATATGAGCATTCTTACTTCCTTTTATGAATATAAAGGTATTTATTTATTTAACCTCTTCCTTCCTTAATTTATTTTATGTTATTATCACTTCATACTCTCTCTATTTATTTTATTATCCACATATCTCATCTTCATTTTATTTTTAATATTCTTATTATTATTCTTATTTCATACCTTTTCTTTTTTATTTATTTTATTATCAACAAATCTCATTTGATTACACACACACGAGCCATTTGCCTTGTGTTCCACCATAGGGAGAAATTTGTTTGCCTCGTTTTAACATATGTAAGTTTTTGTTTTGCATTTTGGTCCTTATTTCTTTATTTTTTGCATGCTAGATAGGAATGAATGAGTGGGACGTGGTTGGAAACTGCCTTTATGTAATTTATGATGGTCTAAAGAAAGGACATGGATAAGATGTCTTAATTTAATTATGAATAATCAATGTAAATGTAAGTTTTTAAAATCATTTAAAAAAAGTAATTTATTATTTACTATCGAATAGTAAAATAGTGAATCAATATATAAAAACTAAAATAAATAAGGTGTAGGTGTGTTTGCTATGGAGTGCATTATAGCTTGTGAGGTGATTTCCTTTGAATTTCAACAATGTGCAGACTATTTTACCCTTAATGACCCTGGTTGCGCTTGTTGTTGTCCAGGGATATTTTTTATTTTCATCTTATTTTGAAACTAGAGCAGTAACAACCTACATGTCTGACCTCAATGTTACATCAACCATCTACCAATCTATCAATGTATGTATGTATGTATGTATCCCACATGTCGTATCATATCCTATCAGTAATCTTTCTTATTTATATATTATCATGTCATGTATATGTGGGCAAATCATGCTTGGCAGTGCCCGATGATGAAGTAGCATTATTTATTATTAAAAATAAATTACCATGGAAGGATTGTTTATTTATTTATTGTGGTTTCAACTTTTAAAGAATGAACTAAGATGCATGCAAAAACTCAACCATGGTGTCCCCTATGTCCCTCTCCTTCCCCATGCCTCCATGGTTCCGACTGCTGAGCTTCTTTCTCGTACGTGTATTTTATTACCTTTTTGCCATTGGTTTCATGAGCTTATTGTATATTAAAAAAAAATACAAAAGTACATTGCAATTTTAAATAAAAAAATCCTTTGATTTGTTTTAGTGTCAAGGTTTATATTTGTTTCAATTATATCATTCAATTGGAATTAATCATACCTTTTTATTTTGTATCTTATTCTTTGAATTTTTTATTTGGTATTAATTCATTTAGTTTTTTCAATCCTTCTTGAATAATGTTTATTTTTATACTCATATTTATATGACTAAGCTTTTAGTTTTTTATTTTATTTTATTTTATTTTGTTGGGGTTTTCTTTTTATTCCGTTCAAACCTGAAATTTTAATTTATATTGATAATCATTTGAAAAATAATAATTCTTCCTTTTTTCATCTGCTCTTTTTTTTTCTGGTATTTTTTTTATATTTTTCTTCTTCTTCGTGTTAGATGATTTTATTGTTTTATTATTTATGCAATAATAATGATTATTTTTATTGCTTTTTCTGCAAAAAATGTTTGTTTCTTTATTTTTATTTTTGGGGCAATTTAATAATTTTAATTGTTTTGACAGTAATGTTGATAATAATTATAACTATTATAGACATAATAACAATGATAACATAGGGATGAATTTTTAATGATATTTTGTTTTTTTTAGATAGAAAATGAACTGCTTATTTTTTTTATTTGATTATGCAGGTGTTTTCATAATTTACATTTTATTTGTTGTGTTTAATTTAAATTAAATTATAAAATGAATAAATTCTAATACAGTAAATTCGGTAATTCAGTTATCCAAATTTTCTTGCTTTTTTTAATGATGATGATAATTTTATATTGATAAAACCTATTAAACAAATAAATTTATATATATAGAAAACTTGCACTCCACAAGAATTTTGCATGGATTTGTTATTTTGTCCAAATTTATATTATAATAATAAAAATATCACACAATTAATATTTTTTGTGTTAAAAAATATATGGTTCTGGCTGCGACGAGGCACTAGTAATTAGCTAATATATATCAGGGTTGTTAGTTTCGTTTTATTTCGGTCAAAACGTTTCGTACCAGTTTAAAAAAATGAGATAAAATGATGTCGTTTTTACCTCGGTTAAAATTTCGGTCCATTCCAGATTTTTCGGCCAAATACCGGCCGAAACGCGCTGGTATCATTTTGCATGTGCGTTTCTGGCAAATAGTATTTTTTTAAATAATAAATAATTTTACAATATTAATCATATCTCATAATTTGACCGTTCAATTGAGATAAAATTTTATAAGCAGTCTCTTGACTTATTTATATGTATTATGTTAAAATTTTAAAGCAATCAAAGAATGTAATGACCTTACGAGATTGATGATGATATTCTTGTAATATTATACATATTCATAATTTTATTCAGAAAAATAATTTTATTATGTTTTTTTTAGATTAAATTGCAGAATTATAAATAATTTTATTTTTGAATTTGAACTAATCATATCATATCAAAGTTATATTCTATATAGAATATAGAATATAACTTTGATATGATATGCTGAAATACTTTAAAACCAAAATATTTAATTCAAAAAGCAGCAATCGAAATATATATATATATATATATATATAAAGAAGATGCCGCCTATGGGCAAGGGCAAAAGGAATTAGAGACAAGCACTTCACTCTAGCAAATCCAAGGCCTAGGCGGCGCCCCCAACGACAACCTTGCCTGCCTATGTCTCCTTTTGTGCCCTTTTTTTCCCCTCTTCCTCTTTTCCTTCCACGCTCATTTTCATTTTTAATTCCTTTAGTGTTTGCCCTCAATTTTATATATTTAAGGTATGTAGTATAGTTGAATTATATTTCTAAAATAATATTTGTTTGTATTTTTTTATTGTTTTATTGAGCTCAAGTAAAATAAAAATTAAAATAATAATAATAATAATAATAATAATAATAATAATATTTTCATATATTTTCAAATAAAAAATATTTTCAAAAACAACATGTACTATAATTTTAAATAGGTCCTTATTCATGTATTTCACTCATGAGGCTTTGATTTTGTTTGATTTTGTAAATTAGCAAAATTACCCCACCTATTCTAACCATGATTTGCTACATTTGCTATAGTTCAGATAATATTTGATATTGTGATACTAATTACTTTTCAAATTCTTGAAAATACATCAAAATATTATATTTTTAAATTTATTTTTGACATCAACACATCAAAATAATTATATATATAAAATAAATTCAAGTTTTGGCAAAAGTGCAACCCAACCACATAATTTCTTTATTTATAATTTTAGTGAAATTAGATTTTTTATAATTGAATGATTTATATTTTAATTCATTAAAATTTATTATTAAATTTAATTTGAATTTTCTCATGTTCTTGAAAATATGATAAGTTGCTGAAAAGAAATTAATGGTAAATATTTTTCATCCATACATAAATAATGACTAATTATTCAAATTCACAACTATATGTGATTTTAAGATATCTTTTAATTATTGATTTGAATTTAACAGTTTAGATTCTTAAAAAAAAAAAAAAACTATCATGTTCTTAACAACTTGAAAGCAATTCAATTCCATGTTTAGTGATGAGCTCAAAGGTTATTCTATAGGCTTGTAGGCAAACTCATTCTTGAGATATTTGGTTAATCTCTTGATTCTAGTAACTTGACTCATCCATTCTTGGAAAGTTAGTCATGTTTGACACTTGCAAAAAGTTCTCTTTGTATTTAGGAACTCTTCAATGATTAATTAAGTATTATTTTAGAAAAAGCATTCATAATTTGAAGAAGAAAAAAAAACTATAATAGATATCATTTTTTTCATAAAAAAAAAAAAAACATTACCTCTTTTTAAAGATCTCCCCCTCTTTTATTAAAGAGAAAGATTAAAGTATCTGCAAAACATCTTTTATTTTTCATGATAAAATATATTTGACTCATCAAGTTTAAAATCTATGACACAAAAAGAATACAGGCTCAACGCTTGATTGAGCTCAAAGATAATGTTTTTATCAGCTCACCATATCCATATATATTTCAGCTCGACACTTAGTTAAACTCAAGGATAATAAATTACTATCCTCTCTATCTGACCATTCTTTAGAAAAGCATATCCAAACAATAACAATAAATACTAATCCATTAATGATAAGAAGAAAAAATAGTGTATATCTAACAATTCATGATTTAATGATGCTTTCCAAAAAATCCAAAATAAAATATCTAATAAAATATTTGATTATATCTTTTATGTCTATTAAGCTGTCACAGCCACGTTAAGAAACGTTTTTTAATGCATGCTTGATAATTAGGCCAACCATATAATTGATTGGTTGTTCTACTAAATGATGCCTTAATGTCATAAGGACTCGTAAAGATAATCTTTATCTTGCATGATTATCAAATAATATTTTCCTGTGCTCTTTATTATTTATTTTAGACGTGTTGATGTTATTGTGTAATGACACGTAACTTTATCATTCATTTAACCCCTTCTCACAAACTAATTGATCCAAGTAAATAATATGTAAGATGCAAAATGATTTTATATTATTTATAGATGTAAGAGAAGAAGTGGTTTTGAGTGCCTGTATTTATATAATTTTAATAATTAAGTGTCCGATCTTTAGTTTTATTTGAATAGGTAGAATATCCTTTAATTTTGCACTATACAAGTGTCAAGTAAAAATGTGTTAGTTAAATACGAGGTAACTTGCATATGCGTTGCGTGGAATTTTTTTCTATATAAAAAAATAATTGATTTTTTTTGTATTATAATGAATTATTTTAATATTTAATTAGTAAAATTATAACAGATAAAATCTGATAGAAATGATTTTATTTCCAACTAAAAGAAACAGTTTTATCGAAACACAGAGGAAACAGTTTGTATATTTTTAACTGTAGATAACTTGGGTAAATTTATCTATCTATTTTATTTATTAGTTGTCTTTTTTTCTCAGTAATATTAAATCTGAAATATTAGACATGAAAATATTGCAAGAGTTTTTTTTTTCTTTTTTCTTTTTACAAAAACAACCTCAAATCCAATAATTAAATTTTTCTAATAAATAAAACTTAAACAAAAGAGGACATAATTAGAATTAAAAATTAAAATTAAGAGCGCATATATATGAACATGAATAAAAATAGTAAGCATTTAGAAATATATAAAAAAATTAAAGGAATTAAAATAAAGAATTAAAAGTATATGAGTTGAAATGAAAACAAAATATGTAAATAATTTTAACCAAATGATTAAATGAAAACAATTAAAAGTGTTGCAAGGAAAAAATAATTAATTCTTTTATTTTTTTTATTTAGTTTCGATCCATTAATTTTTTCAATAATTTTGGTACAACTCTAAAAAAATTATTTATATTTATGTATCTATACTCTAAAAAATATCTTTGTATTAAATATAATTTTGGTTAAAAAATAGAGTAAATTCACTTTTGGTAATGTGAAATGAAAGTAAAATATTCTCCTATGCATATATAATTAATCTTCAATTGTTATTTATTTGTTGTATTTTTTAAGGCGTTAATATTGAATAAATATCATAATATATAATTATTTTTAAGAGAAAAATTTTAAAATAATATTTCTAATTATTTTAAATACGTTATCTATAATAAAATAAATATATTAAAAAACTAAATAATTGAAAGTCTTGTAGATTCATAATTTTGCTCTAATGTATAGCATTATTAAATAAATCAAGAACCATTAATATTTTTTTGACATGTTATAAAATATGATTTTGTCTGCGGCGAAACGCAAGGAAGTTGACTCATATATTTTTTATTTGCATATAATTTGATCCTTTTTTTAACTTGTTTTGTACATGTGTAGCTCCATATGTTTTTTATTCATGTAATATTGGATATGGAATATCATACATAAAAAAATTATCACATTCTATTTTTCATAGAAACAACATTGCTTAATGAATTATGTTGATTATTATTCTTATTGTTCTTATCATGATTATTAAACTATCATAATTATTATAGCTGTTATTGGAACAATTATTGAAAATAATTAATATTTTAATCATTTCTGACAATATTATCGTTGCCACTATCATTATCGTTATAAAAAGAAATTTAATATTTTTTTTCCAAGATTTGTTATCCATATTATTATATTTTAAGTATTTCATAATTCTAAGATTAAATTAATTTTAAAAATTTTAAAAACAAAACTTTTATATATATATATATATATATATATATATATATATATATATATATATAAGGTCTTCATATTAATAAATATCAAAATCTATAATTTTTTTTATTTTATAATACTTATTCCTCATATTATTATATTAAAAATATTTTGAATACTGCTATTATTATTTTTTTCAAAAACAATTCTAGGTCATTCTCTCTCTCTCTCTCTCTCTCTCTCTCTCTATATATATATATATATATATATATATATATATATATATATATATATATATATATATTGAGGCGCTAATACTAAATAAATATTAAAATATATAATTCGTTTCACATATTTATAAGAAAAAAAACTTAAACATAATCATTATCATTATTTTGAATGCCTTATTTAGGTTTTTTTTTTATGTAGGAAATTTATTGATTTTATATGTGTTGTAATTAGTTATTTTAATATTTAATTAGTAAAATTGTAATTAATAGAATTTGTTAGAAATTGGTTTTTTTCTCCGTCTAAAAATAATTGAATGTTGTTATTGTTAAAACTGTTTTGATAATTATTTCATCTATAGATTGTACAATTGGAATAAAAAAAATTATGTTAAAATAAGACACGCACTCTATGTAACATACTAATTGAGTGTTGTGTATATTGTATTTGTTTCATTAATTCTTTAATTAGCAAATAGAAAAATTATAATAATTAAATTTTAGCACAGATAAGTGATTTATTTTATTCATCAAATAATTTAATTGATAGATAACGAAACCATAATTGATCAAATTGACTAAAGATATATTATTTATTATCTGCAACATACTAATTTTTGTTGAGCATGTTTTAACTATTTGACGAATAATTTATTTGATAGATAGCAAAAATACAACTGCTAAAATTTATCAAAGATTCTTTTTTTATATTTTTTTTCTTTATATTATTATATTAAAAAAATTTATAACACTCAGATTAAACCAATGCGAGATTTATAAAGAAAAGTCAGCTCAATTTTTTGACATTAATAAAAAAAAATCAAAATATATAATTAGTCTTAAAAAAACCTTATAAATAATCATTATCATTATTTTGAATGCTTTATCTATAATAATTAGAAATTTCAAATTATTTTATATGATTTATTACTCATATTATTAAAATATATATGACCTAGGGTTTTTTTAATTACTATCATTGTTCTGAAATACTTTTAATATAATAATATGAGTAATAAATCATGTATATATATTAAGGCGTTAATATTAAATAAATATCAAAATAAATAATTAGTCTAACATTTATAAAAGAAAACAAAAGTAACAATTAATCATTATCATTATTTTATGAGTAATAAATCGTGTGTGTGTGTGTGTGTGTGTGTGTGTGTGTGTATTATGGTGTTAATATTAAATAAATATTAAAATAAATAATTAGTCTAACATTTTTAAAAGAAAAAAAAAGTAACAATTAATTATTATCATTATTTTGAATCTCTTATCTATAATAATTAAAAAAATTCAAGACCTAACAATATTAACAAAAAAAAATAAATTAAAAGACAAAATAAATGACAAAATAAAAATAAATATTATTAGATTTTAAGAAATTATTAGACTTGAAGGAAAAAAAAAGAGAAATTATAATAATTATTAATTTTCAAATTATCACCACAACATATTAAAATTTTAATATTAAATAAATAAAACCTTAATAATATTGGAAACAAAGAAAAATTAAAAATAAAAACTAAAAGTATGTACATATATACATGGATAGAAATAGGAACTTTATAAGAAACATATATAAAAAATAAAGGAATTAAAATAAAATCTAAGATTAAAAGCATAAGGGTCAAAATAAAAAAACACATAAATGATAAATTTACTTTGAAGGATAAAATTCAAATAAATTTAAACATTGATACCAATAAAATTAAATAATTTAAAACAAAACCGGAAATTAAAAAAAAAATCAAACTTTGATACCAAAAATATTGAGGATTTATAATAAATTTCTATGGAATGATGAAATTGAAATAAATCGAAACTTTGATACCGAAAATATTGAATTTTTCATACCAATTCAAAACTTCAAAGACTGAGGACCTAAATGAAACTATAATATATAATCAATTTCAATTGAAGGACCTAATTAAAACAAATAAAAAACTATATAATAGCAATAAAGACCATAAACGGAAACCAAAAGTTGAGGGATGAAAATGAAATATCATAATAAATAGCTGCGCTAATGTGTGCTTGCATAGGCAAGAGAAAGAAAATGAGGGAAAAAATTTAAACGACCATTGATACGTCTCTGGCCACTCTGTAATTACGCGCGCTACCCCAAGGGGAAGAAAACATGGTTGAAAATCATTATAGATGTCAATTGGGTATTTTCGGACACCATAATATGCCGAACACGCCGTCCAAAACATGCATGAGCACGGAAATGGACAACGCGTCCGGTGAAACGCCAACAGTAAATCGGCAGAATAAATACTATAAAAATGATAAATTAACGGGACACCCCTGCAGCCAATTCTTCAATCGGACCGAAAATGTTCAATTATAGTCGAACCCTTTGAGGGAGTGATCTTTTTGAGGGATAAAATTATTATTTTACTGTGCAAAAATAAAAAAAAAAATAGTAAACCGATGAACTGAACAAAATGAACCGACCCGAAAACTAAACAATGCTATTTTCATCCATAGTTATTTGCTTTACGTGCTACAGTGACCAGACCGTGATCTATTTTAGCTTTTAGGATAATTATATTTAAGCTGTAAATTAAATCATAACATAACATTAAAGATAATATATATGATTAATATTGTCGATGACACTTTAGCAAGTAAAAACATAATTCCTTCATAATTTTCATATATATATATATATATATATATATATATATATATATAATTTTCATCTAGGGTTTAGATAAATTATTTTATTTTATTGATTTGATGATGTGACATCTTATTAACAATGTTAGTCCTAAATGTTATCTAAGATGTCAATGTCTATATCATCATTTACCAATGCATCAATATTTGATTAACACATACCTTGTTAATATTTTAGTGTGCAAAATAAAAACAAGGTATGTTTATTTGAATAAAATTAAAGTTAACACTTAAGAATTGAATAGATAAATTCAAGTGCTTATCCATGAACTAGGATCCACTTCATAAGGACATGATTATAGAACGAGGATCCATTAAGCTACATTGCCACATAAGTAACTTGTGAAAAAAAATAGGTGTTGTTTTGCATATAAGCATTTCCTTTAATATGTGTGTGTGTGTGTGTGTGTGTGTGTAACACATAAGGCTATCAAACTCGCTTTTTTGACATGACATAGAATTATAATTTTGAACTTAGATTGTAAAATAATAAATAAAATATTTCCTTATAAAAAATGATAAAATCACAAGTAAAATCGTTTTGGTAGAAAAATTATAAAATCATATGTCAAATATTATACTTTGCAACCAATTTAAGCACTTTAACAAACTCAGGGTTTTTCACACAATTAAATGGAATCACACTAATGTAAAAACACCTTGCAATTTTTTTACGTGCTTCTTATTTAATATCCTTTTTTAGCAGTTGATTAATGGTTATTTGAGTACTTCCACTTCCACTTACTGGTTTCTTTCCCTTTTCAATATAGATAATTTCATTATCTTCATTTGTATCTTCGTCTCTTCTACAAAACTGAAAAGCCTTTCTTTTCTTTGCTTTTTAATTTTTTACCAAAACACTCAAAATCATCTTTTTCACTTCTTCTTGTACTTCCTGACATAACTCAACATCCTTTTGAGTGCAAGCTAAATGATGTTTACAATGATAAATGCCTCTATTGAAAATTTTATGACAATACTTGCATTAAACTTTTATTGAATTCTTATTAATATCTATACCATGTTTCCATCTAAATTCAAGTCTATTGCCACAGATATTTTTTTTTATGCCATGTAATATGCAATTCCCTGAAATAATAAATGTGTCTATATTAACATAATATATGCAGAGATAGAAATCAGACCAGAAAATAATGGATTCCACATATAAAGGCTAAAACATCTACTCTATTTATTTTTTGCTTACTAAAATTATATTAATAATATCTAAGTAATTTTTTATACTAATACCCTTTTTTTCTTTAGTAGTTGATTTTAACTTGAATTACAATATACAAAATCCCATACATGACACGGTATTTCTCCTAGAACAGAGTTTTAAATAGAGAAGGAATATAGTGAGCAATTTCAGTATCAAATAAGATAAAATTAGTAGTAAATCAAGTTGAAAATTATCAAAATGAAATTTAAGATCATACTAACCAGTTTCAATAGGATCGCTTGGCTTTGCATTAACATTAATTTTTCCCATTAGTAATAGTTTTGATATGTAAAATCAACAATACTTCATTGTGATAGTGTACACCCATTAAAGTTCAGGAACACAAATATTCTTGATCTAATCTAAAACCTTAGTGACATTTTTATTCATTTACCTCACTTAGATCATGCCTTTTATGGAATGGGATAATAGTTGTTTCAATGATTTTTTTCACTCTTCGCGCCCCGCCATCCTCTTTGAAGGGAAGAAAACGACACACAGTGAAATAAGGGGTGTTTTTATGGCCACAAAAGTTATGACTATAATTATCATAAGTCACCACCTAGTATTAAGGTCATTATGAAACTTATTGGTCTATGAGAGTCTAGGTAGGAGGACGTGTTATGCAAGGAAAAGACACATCACCTCAATGCACCCTACCTAAAACAAACTGTATTGTTGTTTGATTGTTATCCTAAGTTTGTTTTTTTATTCGTTGGTCTTTCCTAAAGCTTAAGGTGGATCTCTCTTTGTGAGAGAGTCTCTACCTCAATAAGAGTTGAAAACCTGACAAAAAAACTTTTTCACTGCATTTTGAAAACCTCATTTTTAACTATCTACGAGTGTACTTTACAATATAATTTTACACAAAGATAATTAAAATAAAATAATTATTAATTATTTTGATAAAATTTCAATGGATAATCGTAAACCAGTTACAATATCCAATTTTCATTTCAAAACATGAAAAAGATGCAACATATTTTTTTATGAAAAATATACTTGGAAAAACCTTGGAATTCGATTGTATGTACAAAAACAATATATTTTTTATTTATAAATTTTTTTAAGAAAAAAATAATGCATATTTTTTATCTTTTATATTTTATTTTTATTTTTTATATTTTTTAAGAAATCAAACTAGGTAGGGGTGATGGAATGGGCCAACCAGCCATGTTAGGCCATTTCGACCCAACATGACTCTCACGTCGGGTTGGACACTCTGTCCAACCCTTTTCTACTGGTCACATGCAAATGAACAGTAAAAGATGGAGGAGAAGGATGGAGTTACCGGTTGATACCGCTAGATAGAGGAGGTTAAGGTAGTTTTGTTGGTGGTGGTGACGTCAGAAATGGTTGCATATGATGGTCGGAAGGAGTGCCCAAAGTTTATTGGTCTGTGCTGCAACAAGCTATCGCTGCGTCACTAGAGCTGAGGAAGAAGAGCTGGGTTGTCGCGAGTGTTGTCGGTGAAAAAGGGTGGCTGACAATGCTGGAAGAAAGGCTATTGGTGTTTGCCAAGAAGCGTAGCTGCTAGAGGAGAGAGAAAGAAAGAGTTGTCAACTGAGAGAGAGAGAGAGAGAGAGAGAGAGAGAGTTGCTGCTGCTGGAGGAAAGAGAAAGAGGGTGCAATTGTTGTCGTCGTTGCTGGCTGTAGGTGAAGAGATGTTGTTGTCGGAGCTAGGGAAGACAATGTGGCTATTTGTTATTTTTTTGTAATTTTTTGATCCCCTCTGCTGTTTTCCCCTATAAATTTCCCCATGTTTTTGTAAATTTTTCTCTTTTATACTCAACAAAAATTTCCCTGTATATATTTTGCTCTTTGTTCACTCTCCAAATTTTCTGGTAACTATAAGCCCTTTTTTTCTTATCAATCTTCCTCCCCTCTATGTTCATCTGCATGCATGTTATTTATAGAAGGAGGAGGCAACCTTTTGGCTACCCAATGCATGCAACAATGGGTTGCTTCTTCACCTGCAATAGCGTGCTTGCACTCTTTAGGTGATTGAACAATGCAGTCATGTCTGTAGAGGATTTGGGAGAAGGTGAAATGCGATTTGGTCCCTTAATTTATAATTTTTCTAATCGCGTCCCCAATTTGTTTTAAACTTTTAATTTTGTGCAATTGTATTCCCATCAGAATTTCAAAATCAACCTTAGCTTTGCGTGTCTTTTTTTATTTTGATCCTTAGTTTCAAATTTTTACGATTTAACCCTCAATTGACCATTAAATTCTCATTTTTTTTCAATTTAACCCCTAATTTCGCACAATTGGCTTGGAAAAATTCAATTTGGTCTATGAAAATTCCAATCTTCTCAATAAAATTCGAATTAAGCTCAAGAACTTGATTTTTCATCGATTAAGCCCTTAATAAAATTAATTTGACCAATTTAAAGTATAACTAAGTCCTTGCACTTAATTAAATCATTTAATTGGACCCTAAATTAATTCTCAAATATAATTACACTTTAAATTGGTTGATGATTAAATTAGATTGGCCCATAAAATATAATTATGCCTTTCAACTTAATTTTTATACAGATTTATCAAATAATAAATTATTTTAGCCTCAAATCTGTATTTTTCTTTATTTTTTAGGACAAAAGAGATATGATCAGACTCTCGAAAACATCAAAAATTTCCATATTGATTTTTCTACCAACATCAACTCTTTTTATTTTATTTTTTTATTTTTGAATAGATTTTAGGGAATAACCCAGAAATTGGGTTATGACAATAGTGTTTCAATAAATCCAAGCTAATTAAAGAGGTTATTAAAAACCATTGATATTCTTGATTCCTTTCTTATTTTAATAAAACCATTTGCACTTCCTAGTGATAGACAGAGTAAAACCTCAAAAAACTATCAACATAATAACAAGTAAACAATCATAACAAATACATGTATCATTTAAACTTTCATTTCCACTAAATTCTTGAACTTTCAAAGCAACAGTTAACAAAATACAAATAAAACAATGGGTATTGCTAGTGGAAAACTAATCTTGAGCAAGTATTGTTGGCAAACACCAGCCACCAGATCTAAGAAAGGTCGATGACACTGATGATGGCAACGACCAACGAGCCTGCTGGTGAAAATTTGGGTTTTTAGTGCTACATTGAGAAGAGGAAAATGAGGGCAAGAGGTAAGAGAGGAGAGGACGACAATGATTTAGAAAAACTAACCTTCATACGGCATTGGGATGACCGGCCACTAGTGGAGGAAAACAAGGCTGACGACGATGACAAGCAAGAGAGGAGAGGATTTGGGGGAATTAATTAACATGCACAATGCACGTGCATAGTTTAGTGCATGGTTTTAATTACAATCGTAAAATTGGACCGATCATGTCTGATTTTATGATTTTGACCAATTTTTTTTTAGTTTGGACACATTTCAATGGGGTTCGATTTTATTACCTGGTTTTACAAGGTTTATACGTTTGATACTTGAAATCATAAGATTTTTAAGAATGGACACACACACAATATATAGTTGACTTCTATATATGGGAATAAGGTTAATGTAAATCATTGATAACATAAAATTTTAAACCCTAGTTCCATGCCCACATAAGAAGTCACATAGAGATCACAGCAAAGGGGCGTAGAAAATAAGCCTTTCACGTTAGTATAAAGTGGCAAATGGTGAGGTCCTTTTCAGGATATTGCTTTGTCGAAATCCTTGTCCAAATTGCCATTTTCAGTGGGGCCATATCCCCCCCCTCTTTTCTTTCCTTCGGAAAAAAAAATAAAAGCAAGATGGCGCCTCTCTTCATTACTTAGGATCACAAATCTCCAATCTAAGTATTGAAAACTCATTGTACTTTTCAATTTAAGCAATTATTAAAGCAGGAGAAAGGGTCCAATTATTCCAAATTCTCTTGTTGAGCTGGGCCGGCCCAAGAAAGTGGGGCCCTGCCATGAAAATGTCATTTAGTGCAAGCTCAAGCTTTCCAAAGGCAGATGATGCCAGGGCTTAAAACAAGTAAACTAAAGATGACAAATCAAGTCCCTAGAGAAAACTGCTAAGCTTTGGCTAATTACATAGAAAGCTTTGTTAAGGGTGATAAAACTGGTGTCTTAAATCACTAACCTCCAATCACATGACATTGGATTAGCATTTTGTCTCTGCCTCTCTTTCCCTTTCCAATACCTACTGGACAAAGAGACAAATTCCAAATTCTGCCCAAATAAAAAGAGAAAAAGCAGTCCACCTAGCTTTTCCCCTATACCAACTCAAGGACTAACCAAAACCAAGAGCTAGCTTCAGCTTAATTCGAGAGAGCAGCATTGGAGAAACACCAAAAACCTCACTTTCATTTTTTGTTTGAGCAAGGTATAGATAGAAAAGGATGATTAATGCTCTTTGTGGAAGCATGGGGTCTCTCAAGAGTGAGAACTCTTCATGCAACAAGTTGCAGCCAACTTCTCCTAATGAGTCATCATCAATCACTGAATCTAAAAAAACTACTCTGTCTTCTGAAATTGAACAAAATATCCTAACCCCACCAAGCCTAAACCTCCCTGCGGTCAAATTTGAGTTGGATGGAGATATTGAAGTCCAGTCACCTGATAGTTCCATGTGGGAGAACTTTTTCAATGATAATTTTGATTCTGACTTCATGATCTCTTCTCCGGTGAGGAACTTTCCATCACCACAAACTTCAAGCTACAATTACAATTATGCTCATGCAATGCATGGACAGAGTCTTTCAGGCTGCTCTCCTCCTAGATATTTATCTCAGCTTGGAGCTGCTTTTAGCAGTATCCACAAAGGGAAGGGACAGAGCCCACTCCATAGAATGTGTAACTCTCCAAATAATCAATTCATGCAAGTTGAGAGCTTTTCTTTACCAGGTATTGAGGACTTCTTGGATGATTTTCAAAGAGATGGATATGGAGGAGGATACCAACAACCACCTAAGATGTCAGGTAGCAGTGGAAGTACAACACAGCTGTTTGATATATCAACCACAGTTCCTGCAATGTTGGATTGCTTGACGATACAAAATCCCCCCAGGTTTTGTACTGGATCGGTGAGTGAAACATCATCAGGCTCACTAATGACACAGGAGAGCGATATTTATCAGATGGGTTCTGTTGGAACTGCGCCATCATCACAGCAACTATTACAGGAAAACCAACAGGAGCAGCGGCAGGTGCAGCTGCTGCCACTCCCAGCAACACAGCCTCAGCCTCCACCAAGAACCCAATCCCTGCAACCGCAACCACAAAGTCTTAACCATACCTTGATGGTATCTCTTCCACTTGGCTCTGAGCAGGTAACCTCCCCCCCACCCTCATCATCCAATAATAATAATGCAAAAGGATATTTATGAATCTATTTCACTTTGAAGTGAAAGGTGACAAAGGTAAAAACTGCAGGAGAAAACTAAGGACGTTCTGTCTTGAACTACTTGCAGAAATTCTTGTGCTATCTATTAATATTCAATGACTTGGAATTATACAAGAACATTTTCCTAAGCACATTTTCCTTCATCACACAATACCACTCTTAAGGTCATATATTTATTTTACAGGAACAAGATAGTGGCCTCCAATTACTGAACCTCCTCCTTGCTTGTGCTGAGGCAGTCTCCAATGAAGACTACATGTTAGCAAGAAGATATCTCCACCACCTCAATAGAGTCGTCAGCCCCCTTGGCGACTCCATGCAAAGAGTTGCGTCCTGTTTCACTGAGGCCCTATGTGCTAGGCTAGCTGCAACACTTACAACTAAACCTAGTATCTCCTCTTCAAAAGCCTTCTCTCCTTTCCCTCCAAACTCCATGGAAATTCTCAAAATTTACCAAATACTTTACCAAGCTTGCCCTTACATAAAATTTGCTCATTTCACTGCTAATCAAGCAATTTTTGAGGCATTTGAAACTGAAGAACGTGTTCATGTTATTGACCTAGACATTCTTCAAGGCTATCAATGGCCAGCTTTCATGCAAGCCCTAGCTGCTAGACCTGGTGGTGCTCCATTCCTCCGAATAACTGGAGTTGGATCCTCCATGGAGAATGTCAAAGAGACAGGTCGGTGCCTGACAGAACTGGCTCATTCTCTTCATGTTCCATTAGAGTACCACCCAGTTGCTGAAGAGCTTGTAGACCTTAAACCACACATGTTCAATAGAAGGGTTGGTGAGGCTCTTGCTGTCAACTCTGTTAACCGGCTCCACCGTGTCCCCGGAAATTGCTTGGGGAACCTATTAGCAATGATCCGTGACCAAGCGCCAAACATAGTAACAGTAGTTGAACAAGAAGCAAGTCATAATGGACCATTTTTCTTAGGTAGGTTCCTGGAGGCATTGCACTATTATTCAGCAATTTTTGACTCTTTGGATGCAACTTTTCCGCCAGATTCTTCACAAAGGGAAAAGGTGGAGCAGTACATATTTGCTCCAGAGATAATGAACATAGTGGCATGTGAGGGAGCGGAGAGGTTTGAGAGGCATGAGAGGCTTGAGAAATGGAGGAAGCTAATGGAGGGGAAAGGATTTAAGGGGGTGCCACTGAGTACAAATGCAGTGACACAGTCCAAGATTTTATTGGGTTTGTATTCCTGTGATGGGTACAGATTGACAGAGGACAAAGGTTGCTTGCTCTTGGGATGGCAAGATAGAGCCATACTTGCTGCTTCTGCGTGGAGATGCTGATCTTAATTAGTAATCTTCTTTCTTTTCCACGTACGTGGATGTGCTGGTTTCTGTTATCCAGAACATGTATTGTTTGTCTACTGGAAGATGCCAAAGAATCATTAAGGTAAAAAAAAAGGGATAGGAGGCATCATCAATGATGTGTACTCTGTCTGTTTCATAGGGAAAAAACATCTTAATTCGCTAGGATCAGGTCAAATACCATTTAATTCATTTGTCTACCATTTCCTGTTTGAATAATGAGAAGATAATTGTTTTATTGGATACAGGATCTGGACTCCACAATACCATTCCCGTCCCTAGATGTCGTGCCTATTGGACTTATGTGCAGCTTCTCGAGATTGATGGTGAGATGAGGACGAACCCACTCCATTCTTGAGCAGATTTTATGTGCAAGGCACTGCTGCTTAATTATGATTGTGATGCCATCAACTTTGTATTTTAATCTCATTAATACCATAATTAAAACAAAAGTTATGAGGCACACAATCATAGTTTCCGTGCATAATAGCAATCAACAAAACCCTCTTCTCTTACCCTACACAAGCTCTTCAATCAACCAACTCCCAGAACCCATCCCCAGAATTTAAGCTTCAAAGAAAACACAGTTTTACCCACCTTGTCCCGCAAATGATTTGGAGGTGAGTTAAGGAAGGACTTCGGAATCGGATGTGCACAGGCATACATGATATTGCCTGGACAGAAATTGGGCATCCAATTCCTTGTCTGTGTTCACAAGCTGCAGGTGCAAAACTATTGATCTGTCTCACAAAGAACAGCACATCGGTACTCAACCAGTGGGTACTTAATTATAAGATTTCAGAGAAGATCAAACCCGTATGCCTTGTATAAAATTAATATAAAATGAGAGTGCAGACATGCAGCTATAAAAAATACATAAACACCCATTTATAGTGTAAATACATCACCAGCACACTGTTACACAGGGATGCCCTCAAACAAACATGTAGAGTGAGATGAGGGATGGCATCATTTTACAAATTATTGTCTTCCCAGTAACTGCTTTCCATCGCCATGAGATCCTAGGAGCTTCAAAGCAACCTCACAATCTTAGACCTTAAAGGAGCCCAACTCTCTTATAATATGGAACATGAACAGAAATTTTTTCTCGGGGCATCGTCTACCTTCTTCTCTGTTCAAACAGAATCAAACAAATTAAGTTTGATCTTATATAAAGCACATTGGAGGGGAGAAAGGGGGGGGGGGGGGGAGCTCAAATCACAGCTGTATCCTATAACAGATCGGAGTTCATCTGAAAGAATTTTAAGATTTGATTGCGTCTTTTCATGACAATTTTAGCTGAATACTGTCTCAGAAGATGTTTTCAAAGGTGTTGTTCCTCAGAAGACATGAATATTATGTATTCAAACAGAACAAGATGGAAGCACATGACAGTAGCAATTCAGATCAGTTTTTTTACTGTGCATAAAGGCAATGTATAGTCATGTGTTAAATACTAATACTACCTGCTTTTGCTTTTGCTAAAGATGGCTGGACAACAACATGCATGGTGATGACCCCCTTCGGGAGGTCCCCAAAAGGAGCCCTACACTGGCCAACGGTCTTGTTGTTTTCCAAGATTTTCCCGGCATTTATCAGTTTGACATCATTTGCTGCCTTGGGTGCAATTTTTTTATCTAAGACGAGTCAAAAGTTTTAGATCTGTTGTTAGAAAACAGAAATTAAGAACAACATATACTATATGTATTTCTTACTTAACAAGGTGGAATAAGTTAAATACTAGAGAAAAAATAAATAAGACCCGGTTCAAAGAAATCAAATCACAGACTGGGAATGTCAATCAAAACCATACCATCCTTGTAAAAGGAAAAGGCTGACATTTAATTGAGCCAAAAAAAAAATAGGGTGGTGGTGGTGGTGGTGGTGGTGGTGGTTATAATTGTAACCACCATGAGCTTGATCTTTAAGCATGCTTGTCATCCACTGATTGCTTACAAATGAAAAGTCTACTCATCAATTAAATGACAACCAGAAAGATGCTTAGTGTTTGGGTTTTCCATCCAAAGGCACCCAACCAAAGGTAAGAATTACACTCGATGCAAAGCAAAGACAGAACCAAGTCAGACCTAGTATTGTGCTAACTATAGCATGGAATGAAATGCTCCAGCGCACACAAGATTCCAATAATATATTCTATCCTCCCTGAAAACATATGTTTCAATTCCCCTTTCCTCTTCACTTCACTCATCATACCATAGTATCTTTATGAGAACTTTATTTTTCCTCAAAGGAGGTTAATTTTGGCAGAAATTAGAGAGGGAGAGAGAGAGAGAGAGAGTTACTTTTGATTATTTTTTTCTGTAGAACACGCACTCCAATAAGTACAAAGTCACAATGGAGGTCACAAGACACATTAAGGGAGGACATGAACTTGGTGCCAACTCAAGGTCATTATATTATATTTTTAAATCAGAAGATTCACATGGTGCACTCTATAGAGCTTAATGGCAGATGACTGTAGCTGAAAATGAAATTACATTTGTCCACAAGTATGACATATGCACCCAGATTTTGGAGTATGTATAGAATTTCCCAGGGTATATCAAAATTTGGCAAACCAGCTTTAAGAGTAATTTAATTCATGCATGAGATTTGCATTGGATGACGATAATGCACTGTCCTCATCAATAGTCAAGTCGGAAGTGCCACAGCTTCCTTTTTCTAATTCCAATTGTGACACTGGTAAACTGAGAGAAAGCTAGTCCAATTGACGTGGAAAAAGGTATTATTCCTTATCCAAGTTTCACCTTGATATTTCTATAATTCTGCAACTCCCCATTGCTTGAAAATATAATGCACTGAATATGATTTGATTTGAAGAGATTAGGAAAATATTTGCAATAGGGTAACGAGCTTACTTCAAGAACAAACAAAAGAAGAAAATATCAAAGAGGCTTATACCCTGTGTTCACCAAGCAGTACCCTCAATATTAACAGTTGGCATAAATCAATATAAAGTGCAGGGGAAGTTATGCATGCACAGAAGAACAATGCCACTCTACTCAAATGGGATCCAATTAAGCAGGTCTTGCTAGGAAAGCACGGTTCATAAAGACAATCGGTAACAACATAGCAAAACTTTGACCTTGCTACTCTGGAGTTGTTATTTGATGGATAACTCTGTGAATACCCAAGGCGAAAGAGATTATCCAATATCATTGACATGATATTTCTAAGAGCATGACTATCTAATACTCACTCAATGCTTGAGAAAAAGAGTCCTTTGCAGGTGAGAAGCAAGAAAATCTGTTTCATAACTTGCATCAAAGTGAAGGTAGAAATAGCAAAGTATGCCAAACAAGAGTGGGACCTAAGGACATACTACAACCTTGTTTGTATACATGGTGTGTATCCACTGTCCATCCACTAAATGACCACAAAAGATTTTGCTCCATGGCTTTTAACAATGACCACATTTCACATATCAAGACAGCCTGTATGTAACTGTTCTCTTGCCCCAATCAACCAATATAAAATAAAGAAAACACAGGACCTATATATTGCCCAGAGAATGACCAGCAAACAATAATGTCTTGGTTTCCCATGCAAAAAAACCAAAAAAAATCATATAGAGCAATAACGATAAACAGTAGAAAATTAAGACAACATGTTTTGTCTAAAAGGATTTTATCAGGGAAAAACTAACAAAATAAAAAGGTGCAAGTCAGTTCAAAATTAATTTCGCAAAAGAAAATGCTACCCATTTGGGTCACTACATTCAAAACATCATCAATAAACAGATGCTACATTTTGAACAAACAATATACCAATGGAACCAGGCACATCTCATCGATACTTAGTCGTCAGTGATAATTTCAGAAAAACATAGTCAACTACCCATCCATCCACAGAAAAAATGCATCACCATTCTAAAATACAATGCACTTATCAAAGTGGAACCAGTTTGGTTCACTTGCTAGATACGCTATCCAATTTACGAAATTAAACAACCATAAAGCATAGCATGGAATTGTTTCAATCCTTACTAATCAAGGACTACGCATATCACTACAAAATTACTTAATTATTTCATCATTCACAACGGAAATCTTAGTAGCCTAAATTCTTCACACCAACCAACTGTTCAAGCCAAATAACCAAGAGAGAGAGCGCTCGGGCGGGCGGGCGCACATATATATATATGAAGAAAGAAAGAAATTGAGCGGAGTAAACAGACCTTTAGGCCAGTCGGCGACGATTCTTTCTTTGAGCATAGCAACAGTGGATGCCGGTGAATACCTAAAAGGACCGATATCCGATCCATCATACAATCTAAACTTGAGCTCAACTAACTCCTCCTCCTCTGGCATTTCCACCACTTACCAAAACTCACCCTTCCCAATTTCCAACCACCAATCCTCTCCTTCTCTTGTCTCTCCCTGCCCTCCTACACTGCAATAATTCATTAACTAGATACTAACCAAAATCAACAATTATTAAAACTAACAAATTAAAACACTTACCTGGAGCAGGACAAACAAGCAAATCCTTACTAGGGTTTATGAGCGCAAGCTGCGGGAGAAATCGATTGATAGATAGAGATTATTAGGCCACAAATCTGAGTAGTCAAAATTAATTAATTACGGAGCAGCTGCTCTCTCTACTTTTTTTTAATTTTCTATTTCTTCTTTCCCGATCGAGACTGCAGAGAGAGATTCAGAGTTGAATTCGAATTTTTGTGCCAGTGAAATTTTATTTATTTATTAATTTGTTTTTTGAGGGGGGTTGTAAGTAAGAGCTTGGTTCCGATCCCCTGTATCAACTTTTTCTTTCCAACGTGTATTTACTCATTTTACGTGGAGATTGTTTATTGGTAGTGTGGAACAATGAGAGTAGGCTTGGGTGTGTGTTGTAATAGCATCTGAGGAATATACTGTTACCCTATTATTATTTTCCCTTTTTAAAATAATTTTAATTTATTTGCAAAATATTTTTTTTATAATATAGTTACGAATGTAAATGATAGCGTTTAAATAAATTGATACATATTCTAAATTAAATGTTAACTTTTTTTTCACGTTTTAAAAGTAGTTTTTTCTAAACAATATTTTTATTTAAATTAAATATTTTTAATATTTTTTAAATTATTTTAATATGCTAATGTCAAAAATAAATTTTTAAAAATTTGTTTTTAATATATTTCTAAGAAAAAAAATATTTTAAAAAATAATTTCTATCACGGTTTTAAAAACCCTCTATAACTTATATTGCTTCAAAAATATTGCGATGTGAGAACACATTTTACCTTCTCATATAAAATCATTTAACTTGTTATTGGGATATTAAGATTTTTTTTTAATTTTGATTCTTATTCTTTTAATTATTTTTTTATAATTCTATTAAAATTATTTTTCTTTTTAATTTCACGCTTCATTCAAGAATAAAATTTATTTTTTATTTCAAATATGATACTTATTCTTTTAATTATTTTTTATATGTTAGACATCCTTTTGTATAATTGAAATTACATTTTCAATTTCAACTTTCAATATTTAATTAGTTGAGGATTGAGTTTTGAGTATTTTCTTAAGGTGTTTTCTAGTCTAATGGTTGGTTTTAGGTTTTGAAAGTCAAGACAAGAAATTTTATTTTTTTTTCTATTCTATTAATGTATTTTGATCTTATAACCATAGTAATTGGTTTGACAGGTTAATAGAAGCTAATTTTATCCTTATTAATCAGGTTACAAGTTTATTATTCTAATTGAGGTTAGACCATGCTAGTTTTTTTTATCCTTGTTTTATCCAATATTATCCTTTTTTATTTAAAAGGTTGAGAATTGAGCTATATTATTTTCTCTTTTTTAAAAAAAAAAACATTTTTTTCCCATATTAGCATAATAATTTTTTTAATTGGTTCATTACTTCTTCTTTTTTTCCTATCATTTAGTTAAAATAAAATCAACATAATTAGTCCAATAAGTTCATAATCTCAATCATGATTTTTTCTTCATATTTTAAAGCACATATGAGATTGAAATATGTAAAAAATAAAAAAGGGTCATAAATAGTCAAATCTATACAACACACACTATTAGTTAATGATAATTGTAATTAGTTTTCTATGTACAATTATAATTATTAACTAATTTAGAAAAATAAATAAATCATTTGTAAGGATATGAATTATTTGGTAATTGGGGGTGATTCAAATAAATATTTATTGTCTAGTTATTCGTCAATATCTAGTAAATACATGCACACATTAATTAAAAAAGAAAGTTAATTGTTTATAGATTTAGGAAACACAAAATATAAGCTCTCATAGTATTATTGATCAGTACATGAGATATCTTTAACACTAACCGATGCCTCTGTGCCCCGTCGCATACGACGCTATAATTTTTTCAATGAAAAATAATAATTATGTGATATTTTTATTATTATAATATAAATTTAGACAAAATAATAAATTTGTGCAGAATTCATGTTAAGTGCATGTTTTCTATACAATATATGAATTTTAAATCAATATAAATTTATTTATTGAGTAGGTTTAAACAAAATAACAGTTAAAATTATTATCAATACTATTGTCCAAACACTTAAAATAATTAAATTGCCTTGACAAATAAAATAAAAAAGCAAAATATTTTTACAAAAAAACAATAAAAAAATAATAACTAAAATTATTAATATTATGATGCAAATAATAAAATCATAAAATTATCTAATCCAAAGAATAGATAAAAATAACAAAAAATAAACAAAGAGAAAATGAGAATAATAATAATTTTAAAATGATCACCAACATAAATTAAAATTTCAGAACCGAACCAAATAAAATTACCAAATAAATCCCAAATAAAAAATAAAATAATAAAAATTAAGAACAAAAACAAAAGGCATAAATGTATAAATACGGGGAAAAAAGCCATTATCCAAGAATGACAAAAAAAAAAACCAAATAAATTAATAACAAATAAAAAATTCAAAGAATAAGGATCGAAATGAAAAATAAAATATATAATTAATCTCATTTGGATGACAAAATTGAAACAAATAAAACATTGGGATTGAAACAAATAAATATATTTAAAAAAAATAGTGTAATTTTGTTAAAAAAAAGTAAAAGAATAAGGATTGAAATGAAAAGTAGTATACATGACTAATTTCAATTGGAGAACACAATAAAAAAAAATTAAAACAAACTATATAACTAATTCCAATTTAAGGAAAAAATTGAAATAAATAAAATCTTGGGACCAAAATAAATAAAGACATTTAAAAAATATATTGTGTAATGTTTTCATAAAATTAAAAGAATAAGGACCAAAATGGAAGATGAATATATGAAAAATTTCAATTGGAGGACCCAGTTAGAAGCAATCAAAACTACACGCCGAAATAATTAAGATAACCAAAAGCAAACCAAAAATCAAAATAATAAGGACTAAATTGAAACCCCACATATATAATTAGTTTCAATTGAAGGGCATAATTGCAACAAATCAAAAATTATATTGAAAAAAAACAATAATAAAAACAAAATCCAAAGCACAGGGACTTTATACAACTTTCACAAACCCTAAGGACCGAAGCGTATTTCCGGGAGGCAAGAGAGAGAAAAGGGAGAAAAACCTTAAACTCGTCTACCGGAGTTTTCCTGACCATCTTAATCAAACACACGCCTCATCGGGATAATGAGGACATGGTGGCACACCATGTGAAATTGCAATAAACTATTTTTGGACACCAGAATGGTGCGCACACGCCGTCTGACCGCACGTGTGCGTTAAACATTGCAGTCATGCCTGTACAACGCGCCTGCAGTGTCTTTGAAAAATAATAATAAAATAATGAACAATTATCTATACACCCCTAACTCTCATTGATAACTATGAAAAAACTACCATGTCAAATGCAAAAATACCCTCGGATCTGGCGCTTATTTTTTTATTTTCTACGGAGGCTAATTTTGTGGTTTTATTGTGCATAAAAATCAGAAATACTATTCATGTCCCTTGAAAAAATCTAAACTATCCCCGATCGAGTTTGTCTTCTTTGTCGTTTTGATGCTATTTGCGTAGTTTTACCGTTCAACAAATCCTAAAATATTATCTATATTCCTTGAAAAAATTGAAAATACTCTCAGTCCTAGGGGTTAAAATTTTTTGGTCTTGGGGGCAAAATAGTCCTTTATTATAGCAATCTACAGTGAACTGTGTCTAGATGAACAATAGAAAAATACACATTAAAATAGGCACAACTTTTATACTTTAGTTAATACCTACTAGAGAGAGAGAGCGAGAGAGAGAGAGAGAGAGAGAGAAGGAGAGGAGGGAGAGGGAGGGAGGGAGGGAGGGAGGGAAACTAGGTCTCCTGACCTTGTTGGATCTTGAATGGAAGCTTTTGAAAGCCCCATTTTAATGGGCTAAAGAAAATTCCTCTTCCTTTCCCGTAAATCCTTTTCTGAAATGAAATCATAAAGCTTCGATGATTGTGCATTTTATGTTTTAAGAGGAAGAAGTGACAAGGCAATTAGTCAAAAATCAGCATCTTGCTGCTAGAAAAATCAGCAATGGCGATACCTTAGGGGCCGAAAGGCCATGGCCTCCCCTAGCTGGGAAGAAAAATAAAATATAGAGTATGGTTTCGATTCGTTAAATAGATATGATAGCAATAATTTTAAGGATGTCGAAGATGCTGGTTCTTTACAGTATCAGCACATATATTCAATCTTTCTGCCGCTTCCTCCTCTGCCTTTTGTCTTTTCGATGTCCCAAAGGGGATGGTTGGCTAGAAAGAATAAACATGGTGGTGGTGGTGGTGGTGGTGGTGGTGGTGGTGGTGGTTGACAATTGATTCCATATACAAGGCGGTGGTGCTTTCAAATATTAATTTCTATTATATATATATAGACACACGACAAACCTTTCACATATATGTTGCATTGGTTTTAAATATGCTTTTGCATCGAAGTTCAACTATAATGTTATGGAATTTTAACCTTTTTAATGAAATTTATATCAAAATACTATTTTTGAAATTACAGTTAGTTTGATATTTGAAAAATATCTCTCACCCTTGAGAAGTCTCAAAAAAACAAATGAAATTTTTGCGTTCACCTAGATTCATCATTCATACATGACTCGACCGACCATCCACACGGTTCCTTCATGACCCCGCCGTGGTTACCGCCATGCCAGCCACCATGCACGACGTCTGGGATTAACCACGTCCTTGCCAATTTCACACAATGTCAAACCAAATTTATCTCCAGTGGACCCTAATTAATTGTACGTAAATAAAAATCAGTTGGTGAATATAGGGCTCCATTTTTATACCCTTTTGTCACTTCCAACTTCCACTTCTATTGTTGTTGGGTACCCCACTGGGGCAAAAGATACCTTTAGATAAATTAAATCATGTACACCGAGGATCAACCCTAAAAAATCATGTACCCTCAAAATCAAAAGGGCCCCTGACACAATCAACGGTCAATGAAAAAACTGTAGCAACCAGTACGGTGATAAGAGAATAGATGATCACCACCACCCCACCACCGAAAAAAAGGAACTTTTTCAACGTAAGGTTTAACCAGGAGAGTTTCCCGGCTCAAATCCGGGAGCGGGTCTTCTTACGGCGCAGTAAGAACAAGGTTCTTACTTTTTGGGCGAGACCCCGCCAAGCATGGTGAAGAGAGGCTGTGGCCAAATTAACTAACCTTTGTTAACTGTAACTGGAGATAAGAAAACGACGCCGTTGTGTGTCCAATCTCCACATGAGATGAAAATAACACACGCACACACACACACATGTATATATAAAAAAAGATCGCAAAGAGAGAAGCAGCGAGGGATTGATCAAGTTTAAAGTAAGAAGCACATTTTTTTTGCATTTTTCTATACAGAGGAGGGAGCAATTACATTCTTTCTTGAGACCAAGATTAGTGGAAACATACAGGAAAAATAAAAAAGCAAACCAAAAGACCCACAAATTAAAAAATAAAATGCGGGTTAAAAAGAAGAAGAAGAAACATTAAAAGCAGAAATTAAGACATTTGATGATGATTAGTAGTGGTGATTAGTGTATCCAAAATGGAGGAGACCCTCAAAACGTACGCCACTCCTCTTCCCCTGCTCTCTTTAATTTGCTACTATATGTGAAGTCTTTTCATTTGAAGTACGACGAGAGTAAGCATCCATTAAAGCCAGAGAGCACCAGCTTCCTTGAGAAGAGGGACGAGAGAGCCATTGATATGCGATGCCATGACTCTATCCATGGCACCCACGAGCTTACCGCCGATGAAAACAACAGGAACAGCAGACGAGCTACCGAGAAGCCTCATGAGAGCCTTCTCCATTTCCTTACCTCTCGGGTCTTCGTCCAGCTCATACACTGTTGGGTTCACTCCCATGCCACAGAAGAGCCTCTTTATAGCATGGCACATGCAGCATGAGCTTATGCTAAAGATCACCACTGCATTCTCCGAGGCTAGCCTTGCTATGCGCTCCAACGGGTCACCGAGGCTGGTTCTTGGCTGCATGTAAGACCCCCATGACTCGGTTTGATGCATTTTGAAAGCAAGAAAGTGTATCAAGAAACAACGGGAGCTGCTTGATTTAGAGTAACAGATGTGTTAAGCACTGAGAGTTTGGTGAGATATGAAGGGTGGGTTTGGGTGCTATTTATAGAGGAGACGGTGGAGGGTTGGAGCCAAGCAAGGAGTACTGCAACGGAATTAGTGTGTGTAAGGAATAAGCAGAATTAATGCTTTAATTTTTGAAGGGAAGAGTTTTTATTTATTTATTTTTGTAGTGATAAAGTTGGCCTGTCATGTAGTCGTCAGCGACTCAACGCATGCTAGAGAGAGAGATTGTCTAGAGCAAGGTAGCTTTAATTTATGAGCTTTATGATCCTTGTCACCTTGCAACTTCATGAACCACTTGAAACCCTTTCCACCCCCAAAAATTAGGAAACAAAATTACATTATTTTGAATAATATAGAACGGAAATAGTTGAAATTATATTTTAGAAAAATCTCAATCATATACATGCCACATCTCATGAAAAGTAAATCTTATGAGTCATTTCGCATGTGTGTGTGTGTGTGTTCTTGAGAAAACAGAAGGTCAAAGTATTGATTAAGAACCGAAGGGCGATGGGAAACAAAACATGCATGCAAAGAAACAGATTTTCATTAGATAATGGCGTGTTCAGGCGATCATCACATTCTGAGCATTTTTCGAAGCATAATATTTGCGTTGGGTTAAAAAATAGAAAAAGAAAAACAAGGGGACTGTGGGAGGGACATGAAGAACAGGCTTTTATCAGAGGGGAGTTGTGGGTTCATAGACGGCTGTCTCCGTCCTTGTTGTCGGCTTTAGGGCTTGCTTCTTCTGTACCAGTTACATGATCAAAATAATCAAATAGTAAAGAGAACAAGGCAGGAACGTGGCCATCACAAACCTTTGTTCCTCTTTTTGACGTGACCTTCATGCGTATTAATTTTATGCCCTTCTCTTTCGACCCTATCCACTACAGGTTATTTTTCCATTGTTTTTCATCCCCTGGAATCGCAAAACCTCCTCGATCACGAGTTCACCACGAGAAAAATAGTTTTTATTTTATTTTATTTTATGAATAATGTTTTCTTTTTCCTTACACATGCTTGTGAGTGATGATCATCAGGCGGCATGCATGGCATAGAGATCAGCTCGAATTTAGATGGGGTCGGTCGCATATTCTCTTGCTTATGGGCGAGGAGCAAATTAATATTGGATTGATGAATATTCTCATAGCCCTCGATTCTATATGTGGATCGTTTTATTTTGGATTTGGACGGTTTCTTTTTCCTTCGACAGGAAAGATCTTTAAAAGTAAAAGAAAAGGGGAATATTTTCTTCAAAATCATGGGCAGATACTTTAATAAGAGTTATCCCATCAGTATAAAATAAAAAGATAACCTACACTTGGGAGAATTTGACTTGTCTTCATCCATTTGAAGTATGCTAGGTATCAATCAAGATATCGCCATTTTCATTCCTCCTATTTCTCTAGAATTCGTGTGTATCTACAGATATTGACTTTCGGTCTCTCTATTTTTCCAGGAGCCAACATATTCCAGCTCATAACTATAGGCTATAAAAAATCAGTTTCAATGGGTTTGGTTTTGAAGCCTTTTTAGCTATGGTGTGATGCGATTCAATGCTATGGTAGAGGATAAAATCTGTATCTTTTTTGGTAGCTAGTTATTGTTTTGTGCCAGTAATTAAACCGTTAAAATAGCTGAATTGTATATAGTTAAATTATATTAATGTGTTTTCAAGATATAAAATATCATCTCCAGGGTTGTTAACCGATGGTAAAAAACTTGTGATCTACGTAGCAGGTCCAGAGTTCGAATGAGGACGTGTATCTTTTTTAAAAATATGAAATAACCAGAGTTTTAATCGTTCATCTAAATCCATAAAATACATTTTCCAAGCAGTGGAGTTTATTCGCATTCAAATTTTTTTATAAAATATCAATAAAGACTCTATTAAGACTACATATAAACAGATCTATCGAATTTATATTAATCAAATACTGCTTCTAGGCAATAAAAGAATAAAGTAAAAATAGTTGCGCTTTGAAAACATAGCTATCAATATCCGACATGCACATGAACAATCAAACCTAGTCTTGTAGATGGAGATTAAAGTTAGTCTAGTAAATGTAGATGGTCCGAACCCCGAATAATTATGTTTTGAACCCTCCTTGATTATCAAACGCTAACTTTGGTTTAAGATGAATTTGTATATAAATGAGATTAAACTAGAGGAGTCCATAAAATCAGCATCTCAAAGAATCATGCTTTTGAAATTTCAAAGGGAGCTCTTAACGACGAATGCTTGGCTCCCATGGATGATCACATCAGCACGCATGCCACCTCTTATACACTGGGGAAGTACTATGCAGCAGCACGTCCAATGTAGAACAGTAGTGCGTGCCTTTTTACTTGTTGATCAGTTTTGAACATTAATGCAACTAAAGCAAAAGTGAAATGGACTATAAATTTTGAGCTTAAAAAGGAGGGAAGAGTCCGTACGGATGTTCTTTTAACAGAAAAATGAAAGCAGCTACTTTTAGTATTTGGGGCCAGGTAGCCATAGCCTTTTGCAGATAGGAAGAGAAGAGAAGGGAAGGTGAGGAGGGGGGCATGTTTTGAGTGTGCAAGATGGGTGAAGAAAAAAAAGATAACGATATTATTCGATTATGCCTGTTGCAGATGGCCCTGCTCTCTGTTGCCCGTTAACAAACATAATTAATTTTGAAATTAGCACTCTATTTTGCAAATTTATGAGAAGGGTTTTTTTAATTATTATCAGAAATCAAGAGGGTAGTTTTTTATCTTCTTTTTTTAAATCCCCTCAAGGGGACGCAGGTGGACATTGCCTGGACTGGAAAACACTGGACATGGCATAGGATGCAGTAGTACTGTTACTGGTAGAGCTGCTTTTGTGTCTCAAACGGCTTGAAAGGATTGAAAATTGAAATGCTATGTCATAATAACTCATAAATGTGGCTTCGGTACTCTCAAAATTGTTTCATCTCTAGGAGGCTTAGCCTTTTATGTTCATGATCTGGTCAGAGGTAACAGCCGTTGGATCATGATCAGAGTCTGAATCAAACGGCCAGGGTACCTGTGTCGAGTACTTTTCTCGGGTCAAGGATAGAAAGAAGATGAGCAAGAGGGTTGTACTAGATTTTGGCATGAAGGGCAGGCAAGGCAAGAATAGCATGCAGAGGTAGCATCTCGGTAAGATATATACGAGCGTGATCAAACCTAGCAGCTTTTTTACGAGTGCAATGTTTTCATCTTTTTAATCTCTGTTTCTGCCTTTTCCTTTTTAGGGGGAAACAAACTGAGAAGAAAATATCATATGGGAGTCAAATTGAGTTGGTATAAATGAGGTAAGCCTAACTGGTACATCGCAGAAAGGAGACGACCGCTCCTGAATTCTGATTCATGGCGGTTATCAGCCTCCTCATCATGACTTTGGTCGCCGAATATACATGCATGAACTAGCCATATACAGCTTCTCTGCTAATGGAAGTCTGCATACCCTATGATCTTGATTCGTGCTGGTATAGAAATCAAAGAAAAGAAGAACAAGTTCTCTTTTTTGTTGTTGGTTATGTTGTTGTTGTTGTTGATCTTAATCTCTGTATCTTTTATTTCTTCTTTATTGGAGAGTAAGGGTATTTTTAAATTAATTCACGAGCTAGCCGATACTAATCCCCCCCCCCCCCTCCCTGTATAATGATTTGTTATATTTAAGAGAATTTAATAATTTTCTCTTAGATTTTAGTTTTATATTAGATACAGAATTAGTTGAATTAATAAATGTATCTCCTATGCATGTAGCCATCGGATCTTGCTGCATGGTAGTTCGTGTGTGAGCACATTTTGAGAAATTAACCATGGTAAAGAGTCACATTTTCATGTACGTATACATAATGTATCTTAACTTTGGGCTGTCAGTGTACATGTATCATGGATATATAACTTTTTCCTAGTAAATTTTCAAAGAAATACTAACATTCTTCAATAAATAAATTCTGCAATGAACCCAAATGATGAACATCTCAAATTCGATGAATGGTATGGTATAGCTGAATCACTGAGGCAATTAGAACTCGATTATATATATATATATATATATATATATATATATATATATATATATATATATATATATATTCTCAAAGATTAGTTCACAGCACTTGATTAATAATAAAGAAAGAGGAAATGGGGGGGGGGGGGGGGGGAGATGGCATATGGTGCAAGAAGAAACAAGGTGTGATTATAGTGTAGGGGAAGTTAAAGGCAGTACAGGAACATGTCGCCGCGAAAAGCCGGTGGCACTGTTCCTGGTGTGCTCACGATAACCGTTAAAATGATAGGCTAATGCATTGCATGTCGGCCAACTTCTTTAATCTCTCAATTAACTTTCTTCTTCTTATTACTATTTAATCTTATAGTTAATTCATCACTTGTTTTATTTTATTATTACAATGATGGATTTTTTGTTTTAAAAATCTTTGTTTATTCAGACCAAAGCTTACCTTGTCGATCGACACTCTAATTGAGTTATATTTATATTTATTCTCCCAATGGTTAGGTCAATATATATATATATATATATATATATATATATATATATATATATATATATATATATATATATATATATTGCTAAGGAGAGACCATGTCTCAATGTGGCCAGGTTCTTGTTATTACAATTATTTAGTTTATATATTTGATTATTACTAATTAATTTAGTAGATTTATTAGAAAATGCTTCCTTAATTATCGTACAGCTCATAAGAAAAAGTGTCATTTTTTGTTAGGCAAATCTTGAACCGCGATCAAACCTTGAACATGAAAAATCATTTGATATATCCATTATGGTATTAAAATATACGACATGCTTTGAGTCCGTCTTAATCTTGTAGCCAAGCAATGGAGCGTTATGAATACAATTGAATAATTGCTGGCGATTCTATATTTTCCACGAAATATAATTAAGGTGAAACCATGCTAATTATTAATTTATTTCAGTAATCAAATAATTAAGGTGGTGATGTGGGTTTGGAAAGCCCTTTTTGACCATTTTTTTCCCATGGTAGCTAGCATTGGCATGCTCATGGCCACTCACAATGTTTTTTATGCACAAACCATGATTTTCTACGAGCAAAGCCTGACGCAAACACATCTTTTTAAAGGGAAGACCAAAACCTTCTTTGTATCATACCCTTCTTTTTGATGAGCAAATAAAGCAAACGACATGACGGCTTTTCACAGCCTTTTGTCTCTCCCATTTGCCTCAAACACTGCAAGCTTACGTTAGCCCAACGTTGACTGCTTTCCTCTTTTTTAACCTTTTTACCACACTCCCATTAGCCTCCTCCTCTGCTCCTGTCGTTTTCACTTTGAACAGAATAAACTTGCCAAGTTCCCATCCAGCTTGTAATCTTTGAGTGGTTCTACGTGGATTTCAATGCATGCCATGTTCTTGTTCTTGTTTTTAGGAATTTGAACTTGCATGGTCTCATCTATTTTTACTTTTTAAAAAAAAATTTGTTGCTATAGAAAGTAATAAACATATATATATATATATATATATATATATATATATATATATATATATATGAGTTCAAAGCCTGTAATGTATCGGTATTGGGATCTGACGGTGCTTTTGTCTCACCTTGTGTTTCGACATTGGCATGAGGGAATGTCTGCTTCTTGTTTAATATATTTCTCCTGTCATGCTTGAAAGATTTAACCAGAATCAACCCTAATTTATGTGCATTGATCCAATGTCTACTTGACTAGGAGAAACTGGCTCTGATCGCTTTTATGGTATGCGTTAATTGCTCGTTATTAGTTTTGTTCAGCTGAAAGCCATTGAAGTGACACTAGAAAACATTGAAAAGTGTTGTTTTTTAGTCGGTTTTCATGTTTGGAAACTAAATTAGTCTGTATATTATGATTAATTTTCTTAATAATAATAATAAAAAGAAAATTATGAGAATTTTATATCTCACATGCCTGCATTACATTCACACCGTTTCCCTCTAGTTAATTATCGTGTCTTCCTTTACGTTGATTTTGGAGTGATTTATTAGCGGTAACATTGACATGGCCTGTTTCGTTGTGACGTCTTTGGATTTTACTTTTTTATTTTTAGGATCGTTTTTCCTTGTATAGTTCAAGACTTAAATGGATTTTACATTGAATAATAATAATAATAAAAAAACACTTGACAATGAGACTCCACTTAATTTTGTGTTTTGCTTTTCTATTCTAGTCATAATTTTAAGGTGTCCCAAAAAAATGATAAAAGAAATTAAACTTTGTATTGTAAATCTTGTATTCGAGTTAAAATATATTTATTTTATAAAAATTTAGAATAATTAAATTTTATCCGGTTAGAATTCCTAAATAGAAATGGGATCCCCTTGAATCCCAACAAAATCAAAGAAAAATTCTCAACTCAAAATCAAAGGGAGTTCTAGTCTCGTTGGTTGTGATTTGATGGGCATCAAACAATTGCATAAATTAAGTAGGAGTGAGGTAGACAAAGATGTGTCTTGCTAGACAAAGATGTCTGCTGACATGAGTTTTGAACTCGTTTCCCTGTATTATTTTTCTATCTTGTCTCCATCTAGTTCACAGTCTAAGTAAACCTTCTTAATTCCCATCTTTGTTACGAACCCCAAACCATGGGAACTCACACCTCTCTTTCCCCCCTTTTCTTTTCTCACTAGAAGCTAGCAGCTAGCTAAGAAAGTGGAGGGAACCTCCACGCACAAAGAAATGTGCTGGCCTAGGGAAACAATCTGACAATACTCTGAAGCCATTAATTATTATTTAACAGCCAAAGCTTAAAAAAAAAAAATTATGTTTTTTGTTTCTAATTTCAAATGTTTTTTTTCTTTTCAATATTGACTAAAAGCTAAAGTAGATTAGTAATTTACTGTTGACAAATTAAAGTAGCTATAAATAGAGGTTATTGTAGATTGTAATGGTCAAATTATTATTTTATTCTTTAGTACATAGTAATTTTAGCCTTGTACTCGAGGGTATTTTTGATTTCTTACATTTCTTTGTACAATAAAATAATTATAAAACCTTTAAATAAAACAAAAATAAAGAGTTGCCGCCGGAGTGTCACTGTAAATTCACATTTTCACTGCAGAGTACAATAACCATTTTACCCTCAAATAAGACAAAACACAAGAGTTATTCGAGGGGGTGTTTCGGGCGTTTATATTTTTGGGTACTGTGTGCACGCCACTAGACACGCCATCGATTTTCGATCACATGTCCACTTCGGTTGGTACGTGTGATGTCATACAACTGTTAAAAATATTCATCTAGCATCTCCCAAGATTAGCTGCCATGTCCTTTTCCTCAAGTGTGACATGTGACGTTCCAAACTGGTCGAAGATGTGACGGTGATTGGCTGAATTCCCTCCCTTTTCTCCCTCTTAAATGCTCAGCTCCATAGCAGTCACCGTTATTTATACTTTGTTCATGTCAGTCTCTGCTCTTTTGATTCTTAGGTATGATGCTGATTTTTGTTACATGATTTTTGATTTGTTTCAATTATGTCATTTAATTGAAATTGATTAAATATTTTAGTTTTATTTTGGTCCTGATTTTTTAATTTTGGGATTGATTTTAAATCTCTTAACATTTTTGGTATAGAAGTTTGATTTTTTTTTTTTAATTTTATTCTTCGATTGAAATTACTCATATATTTTGTTTTTATTTTGATCCTTATAATTTGAATTTTTTTATTTTAATTCCATTATTTTTCTATATATATTTATGAAATAATCCTTTTTTTTCATGTTTATATGTATATATGCTCTTAGTTTTTATTTTTTATTTTTAATATTTTCTAGTTTGTTGAGGTTGTATGATTTTTTTTTATTTAGTTCTTAAATTTTCATTTGTGTTTGTGATAATTTGAAAAATGATATTTCTTATTTTTTCTGTGTATTCTTTTTTATTTATTCTTCAGATCAAATGATTTTTTTTAATCTACTAATATTTTTTTATTTATTTTATTTCTTGATGTTTTTTTATGTTATTTTTGTTAAAAATATATGGAAATATTGAGCTAAATTATCTGTAGTGAAAAAATATATGTGAGGCTAATTATATATTTTGATATTTGTTTAATATTTACTCATGAAAATATATATAAAAAATGATTTAAAAAAAACAATCTCAAATTAATTTAATCTTAGTGTTCTGAAATACTTTTAATATAATAATATGAAGAATAAATCTTAAAAAATAAAAAAAAATCTTTTTATAATAATAATGATGGTGGCAACAATGGTATTGTTAGTAATAAATAGAATATTAATTGTTTCCAATAATAGTTATAATGACAGTTATAATATTTGTGATAGTTTAATTATCATGATACTAACAATGATAATAATAATCAACATAATTCAATAGTAAATGTTATTTTTGTTAAAAATTATTTTTTACAGTTTTTTATGTATGATATTTCAAATTTACTATCATATAAACAAAAAATATATGAAGTCACATATTAACAAAATAGGTGAAAAAATTAGGTCAAATTAAATACAATGAAAAAAAATATATGAGCTATGTTTTTCTACACTTAGCCGTAGCTAGAACCAAATGTTTTAACATATAAAGATTTTTTTTAAAATGCTATATATCCATGCGAAATAATCACCCTACAAAACTTTTGATTATTTAGTTTTTTATATATTCATTTAATTCTAGAAAGGGCGTTTAAAATAATGATAATGATTATTTTAGAGATATTTTTCTTAAAAATATATGAGGCTAATTATATATTTTGATGTTTATTTAATGTTAACGCTTTAAAATATATATAAAAAAATTGAACTGTGGTTTTTTCGATAAAATCTCATATTAATTTAATATCAGTGTTCTGAAATACTTTTAATATAATAATATGAAAAATAAATCTTAAAAAATAAAAACATAATTGAGTTTCTTTTTATGGTGATAATGATGGTGGAAATAATAGTATTGCTAATAATAATTAGAATATTAATTATTTACAATAATAATCATAATGATAATTATAATAATTGTGATAATTTAACAATTATGATAATAACAATGAGAATAGAAATCGAACTAATTTATCAGTCAATATTGTTTTGTTAAAAAATAACTTATATGACTTTTATGTATGATATTTCAGATCTAATATCACATAAATAAAAAATATATGAAGCAACACAATGACAAAAAGGTGGAAATTGGACAAAATTATCTAAAGTAAAAAAAAATATATTTGCGACTTACCCTGCACTTCACTGCAACTAGAATCAAATTTTTTAACATGTAAAAAAATGAGAATGGTCCTAGAATTTTTTTCATGATGCTATACAGTTGAGAGAAATAATCAGCCTACAAACCTTTCGATTATTTAGTTTTTATATATATTTATTTTATTATGGATAAGATGTTTAACATAATAAGAACAATTATTTTTAAGGTTTTTTCTCTTAAAAATAATTACATATATTTATATTTGTTTCATATTAATGCCTTAAAATAGATATATAAAAAAATGAACTAAGTGTTTTAGAAAACAAAAAAAATATATTATATTAATTTAATCTTAATGCTCTAAAATACTTTTAATATAATAACATGAAGAATAAATCTTAAAAAGTAAAAAAAAAATAGAAGTTAATTTATTTATAAATAAAAATCAATTTGAAATAAAAATTTACCATGACACATATTGACAAATAAAAATAAAAATACAAAGATAACAAATCACTAACAATATAAGATTAACTATACATGTACAAGACAAAGTTTCACTCTCTTTTAACGCCACCAAAGCTAAAAAATATTTTTTAATGCAAGTTGTATTTAATACAAAGATAAATTACAATAAAAATTAAAATTCAAAACTAAGAATATAGATACATAAATAAAAAAAAATTAAGAAATATTCTAGAAAAAAGTGAAAACAAAAAAGGGATTAAAACTAAATAAAAAAAATATACATGTTTAAACAAGATAAAAATTTTTTATCGTTGTGGAGGAGTGTGGGCCAATGGCTCGTTGTCCTCTAAAATAATGAAGTGTTTTCACGATGGACCTTAAGATTTTTAAACTATTTTTTTTTAATTTAAACTTTTTGTAATTTTATTCTTTAAGGATTGATTTATCACATGTTGAATTTTATAATTTTATTAAATTTTTTTTATTGAGTTATCTTGGTTTCATAACTTGAGTTGAGTTTTGTAGGTTATCGGTGTAAACTCAAATAAATTTTTTTAATTATCATTTTAATATTCTCATTATTCATATTGGATTGAATAGGGAATGAAATTCATAATTATATTTTATTTTATTTTATTTCTATGAGGTTATCAAGGTTTTAAAACCTAGATCGCTAGTTTTGCTTGGAAACTAGGTTGACTCTAAGTTTTGTCCTTTTTATTTAAATATCTTTTTTCTAGTTTCATACTACAATGTGGGTTGACTAAGAATTGAGATCTATATTATTTATTTATTTTATTATTATGGAGTTATCCCACTCAATTTACCGAAGTTTGACAAGTTAACTTGCAGAATTGTTTTTATATATTTTCTCATTTTATTGTTTGTCAACATAATCTTTCAATATTACATATATTTAAAATTAAGCTTTATATTTCTTTATTTTCTTTTTGTGATCTAGGCAAGTTGACTTTTTTTTAGTCGATTTTTTCTTTCAATCTCATCCTTCTATATTGAGTTAATTATGATTTAGACTTTATAATATGTTATGATTTGCATTTTTTGAGGTTATTCAAATCTCATGACCTGAATCACAAGTTTGGTAGATTAACTCAAATGATTTTTGTGTTTTTTAATTGATTTATTTTATTAATTTTTCTTCAACATTGTGTTTTTTAATTGAATTTTATAATTTGTTTTAATTTGCTTTCCATGAGTTATCTCGGTCTCATGATCTAAGTTTATAGGGTTAACTTAGGTTGACTCAACTTATTTTTTTAATTGAACTTTATTTTCAATTTTAGTTTTTAACAATAAGTTTATTGAGAATTGAGTATAATAAAAAAAATATCTACATAGTTATCGGAGTCTTATGATCCGAGTAACAAATTTTCCCAATTTAACTCAAGTTGATTTGAGTCAAACTAATATGTTATCATTTAAATAATTTTTTAAATAGATGTCTTGATTTTTTTTCTTTATTCAAAACCAATTTTTCTAGGTTTTTTGAGTTGTATTTATACTTGTTTAGTTGATTAGATCATATAAGATCAATCCTCATGTAGATATTTTTTACTAAAAAAACATTTTAATAACCCCCCCCCCCCCCTCTCTCTCTATATATATTGGATTCATAGTGTAGTGCTAATAATAAATTGGTTTCTACTATATAAGGACATCTCCATGGGAAAAGCCGAATGGAAAGTCAAGAAAAAAATAACTTAATTTGGCTTTGTTCTTTTATTTTTGCAGCTTGATGAGAAACTATATTAAAAAAACTAAAATAACACTTTTATATTAGAAATTTATCTCTGCATATTCGTTAAAATTGATAAAAACGTGTAGCGGATATATTAATTAGTTACAATAAATACATAATTTTATTAATATTACATATATTGAAATATTATTAACCTATTCTTTTCCATTGAAATGTACATGATAATAAAAAATCACATTTAAACTATTAAGAAATAATTTTATTTTATCATTTTAACTCTTCGAAGTATCGTTTTACCGTGAAGATGCCAAGGGTTCATTTCGTGCTCCTTCGTCTCCAATCCCATTGTCCAACCAAAAGGCAAACATGTACACCTACAGAGGCTGGTTAAAAGACCACGAGACACGTCATGTACACGAGATTTGCCGGGTACAACAAGGATTTGTACACTTTCTAATATCATCGTCTAATTATTTTCGAAAAACAACCACAATGAAGTGCTTCAACGATTGTTCTAAAAAGACGAGCAACTTATCCTGAAAAAAACCTGTAGTTACACTAAAACACGGGCCCATGTTGCAGTAATTGCTAATTCAGAGATGAATATCAGACGCCAATGGCTCGCATCAGGAGGAACTAATGCAATCCCAAGGAACCCCAAAACTGGAATCCTGTACGATTTATGGAATCCCAAATGAGTTTTGGACAAAGTGGCACAACGATCCAATCAAGGTAGGCAGGAAATGAAGCCACAAATCTACCATCTTCACCACACATTAAGGAAACACTCCAGCAAGACAAAGGTTTGACTTTTTCTTCCCGTGGCCACCATCACTAGATAAGGGCACTGATAAAGTAATCAAATCTATTTCTCAAGGGAACAACCCAATTAAGTTTTTCCAACAGCAGCTATCAACATGCAAGTTACAAGCATTTACTATGTGCAGATCTAATTAGGTGTTATAAACAAAGGAACAAAACCCAGAAAGGATCGATACGGGATGACAAAAGGCTAAATTAGTTTTGAAAATTTCTAATGTTTTCTAGATAAAACCACCTAAATCGCAAGCAGCCACGACAAAGCATACTATTGCCGGGAAATTGGTGCCATTGGCATGGATGATGGTTGGGTGTACAAATTACCATCTGAACCCTGATAACTTGGATATGTATTTGGTGGAGGCATTGTAAAGGGGGCCATGCCGGTCATTGGAGGCCCAACTGATGGATACCCAGCCAAAGAAGGTGGCTGTAGCTGCGACATGGCATAGCTGTATTGTACACCATTCATTGACCCAGCAGTCTGCATGAACTGGGGCATGGAATATGCTTGCATAGGTGGCAATGGCGGGGGTAGTGGTGGAGGAGATGATGGGGGAGGTGGTGGGTTGTTTGGAGTTGATTGCTGGGTAGTGGTTGCGACATTCTTCTGGAAAGTCTCGGGATGCTGAAAAGGCTCAGGATGCTGGAAAGTGGGAATTTGAAGATGTGAAGGGTTCTGAGTTGGTATATAAGGCTGGTCATTGTCGAGCTTAGCCCGTTTTTCAGGAGGGTAATCGCTAGAAGATTCTTTTATTGAATTGCCAATGACACCTTCAGATGCAAGAGAAGACAGGACATAAGAAAGCATTTGGGCTGAGGATGTTGAAGCAGTTAATTTTTCTGCCACAGCAGCAGCAGCAGACTTCCGGGGATCTTCCTCAACATGGCTGGTGTTTTCAGGAAAAGAAATTTGCTGGGCGTACATAGATGGAGCTGATTGTTCCCTGTCTCCAGCTACAAAGCTTTGAGGAACCATGGAGGTGTTAGCTTCCTTTAGACTTTGCTCAGCCACTAATGGAACATTTTTAGAATGCAACTGTTGGCTAATGCGACTAGCATGTTCTGAGTGGGAATGTGCAGCCTGTAGAACAATACATATGGGAAGGAGATTATGAACATGCTTGGAGTGGGCATGAGTGGAAACATACTCCAACAGAAAGCTATTTGAAGCAGCATACATTTAGCATATCATATTTCCACTTTTTTTTTATAAAAAAAATTCAAAACCTCAACTTGAAAAGGGAAGAATAGCCATCTTTTACCCTCCATGCAGTGAAGCGTCAACCTAGAAACTTCGATCAAAAGAAAAGTTGTGTGTTTGCACACATGCCCACACCAAATGAAGGCAAGACACACACACACGAGTGTAAGAGCAGAAAAAACAGCAACTTGCATACTAGATATCCATAACATAAATGACTGAGCAGTTACTTATCAATTCTGACCAGTACAAAAGTTACATAGAATTTCACTTCAAACAGAATGAATAGCTGAAATTCAAGAAAGTTTATCAAGACCAGTATAACAGCACTTAAAGAAACAAAGACAAAGCATCATTTATCATCCTATGAAGGAATATCAACTTCAGTACATTGTCCAAAGTAAATGTTGAGATTTGCACATAAAGCCATACATAGCGAGGGTAAATAACAAAGAAATGGTTGCAACAAAAGAGAACTTTGACAGATAGATCTGTGAAAGTAAGAGAAATCATCCATTTTTTAAAATCGAGGTATGATTTTTTTGTACGCGATGGTTCACCAAATTTTAATTGAAAAGGCCAATCATTTAACTAATTAAAAACTTTAAAATGCCTAGTTTTATTTAATGACTAGAATTGGATATCAGCAGCCATTTCATCAAATTTTAATGCATGAAACTGAAGCAAAATCTATAGTTTAAGGCTGACAACCTTAAAAAGATCTGATTACAAAGTTGGGAGAGAGAATATCACATGCTATGAACTGCTAATCCATCAAAGTTTTTGAATGCATGAAACTGAGGCAAAATCTAAAGTTTAATGCCTGCAACCTTCAAAAGATTAAATGGCTGGGAGGTTAATTTGGTTGAAGTGGAATTATGAATTTTGTAAGCATCTATAAACATTTGGAGTGTCTAAATATTTGATACTGTAAGCCTATAGAAAAGTAGAAAAAACAGATTAACAATCATTTTACAAATGCAATGAACGAATGACCTTCAATCAATCATATATTTCCTACTTATTATTAGGACATCATAAAGCAAAAACTGTGGTTGTAGTCATCATGAAAATATAACTTCCTATTTTCCAGTTATAATTTATCATCAAGTCAGGAGGAGTTCAAAGTAAGAAATAAAAATAACAGACCAAAGCAGGGCATATAAGTACCACACCTGAAGCTGATGACGGACTTGTTCCAGCTTGGATTCCTGCCAAAAAATTATGCCCGGTTTAATATGCTGTCAGATTCTTATTGATTATAATTGAAAATACTATTTGTTGCTAAAGAACAATTTAATCAACCAACCTGCTCCTGTAGAGCTTCTCTCAAATAAGACACAAGACTTGCCCTTGTTGATTCAATGGCTACCAGTTGCTCAATGCTGTCCCTCAAAATAGCATGCTGCCCCTGCAGCTCTTCCACAAATGCAGCTCCATGGAATTGCCCTATTCAGCAGAAAGAATGGTTAGGGATGATGGCAGCACTTCATGGACAACTAGGGAAAGTTTAATGAAGGCATTTTAAGAATCTTTATAAAACAAGTCTATATCACCAACAAGAAGATAAAATCTACACCATGGAAAAAAATTAGGCCCAAGCAGTCGATTTGTGATGAAGTGAAATCAAGTATCTAATTAAGAGATGGAACAACTAAAAGGGAGTTCTTTTTATCATACTTTTGTATTATTACACATCTACACGCTAAAGGGATGAAGCATAGTAAATATTAAACGAACATTTTCACATTTTCAGGCAGAACATGATAAATAATAAAGATCCACAACTTAATTATTCCTTGCCTGTGGTTATTCTTAATACATCAAAACACTTGCAATAAGCTTAAAATTACATCGAGATGAATATCACACCAAGTAAATAATGCATGGCAACATATATGTTCAACAGAAAAGAGTGGATACACCATGACAAATCACAGACAAATGAAGAGAGATAATATATAGTCCTCAGGAAGTAATAGAAAAATACACAGGTTGATTGACTGATTAGCATTTATTGTAAGCAGAAACATTTAAAGACTAAATTCTGTGGCTCAAAGATGATGCCAAATGCAACCAATACCTGAATTAAAATCACCACCCATCTCCTTATCAATTTTCTCAAGGAAACTGATTGCATTCCTGCAATTGCTAAATACAGCATCTTCATCCATCTTGCCACCAGAAACAACATGATAACCAGAAACTATCTTCTCTATTACACTTCCAGCAGGCTGCTTCTGTTTGAAGAAGAAAAATAATTGAAGTTATCGAAAGGAACGCAACAGCATAATCACCAATGATGAATGCAATCAGCATGGAAAATTCACTTTACCATTTTGGATCCTGTGTGCTTCCCATTTCTATTATTGTTCTCCATTTGCTTTCCCACTACCTCTTCCTTCAGAATTTGCCCTCGGGAACCAAAAACTTTTCTTTCTTCCCATATGCCAATCTGCATGTATGGACAACAGAAATGCAACAATATGAAGTATTTAAATTTTCGCATAATAGGCAGATGTTGATGCTAAAAATCCAAGTAAATACATAAATTTCTGCATGCAATGTTATTCTGAAAAACATTTAACATATAATTCAGGGATTGTTATTCTCCCAGCAATTTTAGAGGCAAAATAAGCATCCCAAGTCTAAAAACTAAAAACAAGCTCAGCACTAAAGAACAAAAGAACAAATAAATAAGACCATGAAATCAAAAGCAAATCTCAGCAAACATGGCAAGCATGGTTGAACCAAAATGAAATATCCAAACCTTCAAAACCAGACTGTTGGTAGTGCCCCAACTCATTTAGTTCTATGGGTTCAAACTAGCTTAGCTCAAAGAAGAAATTGATGTATCTACATTCCAATCATGTTGGGAACTGAAATTGCCAGAGATTCATGTTTAATGAAGACCTCTCGGTTTGTCAATTTTGGTTCTTAATGGTTTGGAGTTCTTTTTGACAAGATGAAACCCGTCTTGTTTTGGTTTGAAGCTATTTGATGAAAAGGTTTGAAGCAATTTGATGATTTTTCATCTTCATACCACATACAACTCCCATGTGGATAAATTCCATGTCAAAGGACTGACTATACCAAAGATTTTAATAAGACAGGAATTTAAAAGGCAATATATAATTTAACCAATTAAGTGAATCCAATCCTTGAATATTCTTCTATCAGTATATTCCCACAGAATATCAGGTGGCAGGATATCAGCAGAATTAGGATAAGTCATCTCCAAATATATCATTCCAGGTAATGCATGGACAAGCAAAAATATACAAGAATTGACATCCATCCAATTCCAGCACCACATTCAGTCTGACATTCATTCTATTACTCAGTCGGAACATTGTTCTGCTTCTAAAATTTAATCCAAACTAGTTTGTTTTAAAATTGCACCATACTGTTTCTTGCTAAGTGATTACTACTGTCTAACAGACACACAACAACAACAACAATAATTACCAGCAGAATTGGTTGGAATCCTAACACAAGTCCATGTAAAATACAATATATGCAGTGCTGTTTTCAGCAAATAATAAGTGGTATGAGCTTAATCAAAGATTGGTTTATTCTTTCCAACACACCTGTGAACATGATAAAAGCAAAAGGAAAAAGAAAAGACACTGCAAATAATTAAGGTAATTGAAGACAGAAAATATAACACAAGTGAGCATCCAGTACCAATCGTTGAGCACTATTTCTTCCAAACTCATCCCCATTTTCAATCATGTCACGAAGAGCATCTGGAAGAACCTTCCAGAATTCCCCCACAAACTCTGAACCTTTTCGACGACTATTCTGCAATATATCATTTGCCAGATATAGAAAGGCCAATCTCCGGTCACGTGGAGAAGAATGAAATTGTCTGGCCCATGTTTCAACAACCTGTTTTGCTTTATTCATATGAAAGATACACCAATGTGATAGAGCTTAGCTAATCAAGGATAGCAATGGAGAAGTCACACCACATGTTGGAGATTGCAGGTAACATAAGATGAATTACATACCAAAAAATTATATGGCAAACGAATATTAAAACAAGTAATATTTGATTTTCACTCAAACCAAGAAGAAAATATGCAACAACCAGCAATATAATATAGGTCATAGCAGGAAAAACATATCCCGGAGCCATTTAACCTTTACCCAAGATAACCTTACCAAGAGAATTCAGTTGTTTCTTGCTACTGCTAAATAACAAGGCATAGTTCTAGAAAAGAGTTACAATCCATATGTTACTACCAGCTGGACTTCAAGAACAGAAGCTAAAAATCTATAAAATTAAAGGGTTCCAGCAAAACTTTCTAGCAGAAATGAATAAACATGAATGGTGACATGAGTTTAATCTGCTAAAACTATCAGGAGGATACTCTCTATGCTTGCCTGTGTACTGTTGAGCTTGGCAAGCTTCTCCACAAAAATCTGAGGATTGAATGAACTTCCCATTTATTCTCCCAACAAATGAAGCAAAAGGAAGAGCAGACCTTGACCTTAAAAGCCTAGAAACCATGATAAGGGAAGAAATTACAGAGAAATACTGTTAATCCCAATTCAATATTTTGCAGCAAAAACTTAGAGCATAACCTATAGATATCACTACGCACCATATAATTAAACACCAAAGCAAATCAGTTAACTAAAACTAAAACTAAAAAATTTCCTCCAGAGGAACTCCATATAGCTCGTACATTTTGAGACAAAAAGCTTTTCTACATATGAAACACGGATCCACTAAAACAAAAACAAAAACAAAAAAACTCAAAGCCCACAAATACTAATAAGACAACAGAAGAAAAACCGATTTTAGAGAAATTAATTACTTGTCCTTGGCAACGCAGCCCATAACAAATTATAACCAAAACTCTCAAATAAAAATTTAATGTATTCAATTTCTTAATAATGATGATGATGATTACATTACCAAGATATTACTTTCAATTAATAATACCTAATTCTCCACTCAAAACCCCACAGCCTTCACTTCAACTGCCGAAAACAAAACTTCTAATTTTCACTAAATTCAATTGGCGAAAAAGAGAAAGAGAAAGAAAACCTCGAGAGAGCAGGATAATATTATAATTAAAGCTAAATAAATTAGCAAGTGGTAAAAACAGCAGAAGTTAATTAATCACTGAAAAACCTAAAAGCGCAAGCAAATAATTAAAAAATAGAAAAAGAAAATGGAAAGAAACACGAGAGAGAAACCTGGTAGGATAGGGTAATCGTAATGCGGCTAGAAATAATCAGCGCTTCAAAATTTCTTCAGCTCAGAGATAGTTATTAATGTAACTGCGCGAATTGGGTTTTAAGACCTCCCTACCACTCCTCACTAGTGTTTCCAAATAGAGAGGCAGTTAGTTGTGAGCTTTAGCTTTCTGCAGTTAATTACGCTAAATTGCGGTGCGGTGTGCTTTTATCCCTGACGATTGCTTAATTCGTGTGATTGAACTGGACCTGTATTAATTTACGAAAGTGCCATTGTACGGTTTTATTCACCCACGAGTACCGCCCGCCCGCCCGCTCTGAGACAAGAAGGTATCCAATTCATGGTAGAAGCATATCTTCGCGGCGACGTCGTTTATTTCAGGAATGCTCTTTCGAAGAATTTTATAGCGCCACTCCAAAGAAAGAGAGAAATAGAGAATATAAACTTATTTATAACTTTCATTGATTAATTTTTTTCAACAAAATCAATAGAAATTTTATTTTTATTCAAGAGAAAAGAATGCTTTTGGAATAACTTATTGAGACTAAGTTCTTCTCTTAAATAGTTTTAAATACTTTTTCTTTAAATAATATTTTTATTAAGGAATCATCTCACCTAAAAGTTTAAGCTTATAAGTGAGGCCCTATAATATGATTTATATTTTTCTCTAACACACCCCCACAAGTGAAAGCTTTTTGGGCTTGAAACTTATACAGATCCACATTACCTTGTGCTTGATTTTTATCAAATAGAATGGGGGTGGTGAGATTTGAACTCGTGACCACTGCGTCAACAAGGCTCTGATACCATATTAAGGAATCATCTCACCTAAAAGCTTAAGCTTATAAGTGAGGCCCTATAATATGATTTATATTATTCTCTAACAACTTTAAAATAAATTGATTTTTTACATAAGACCATTAACAAGTTAATTTTAAGTTATGACTTTTTTTAAAAAATAAGAATAAAATAAATTTATATTATCTTAAAAAACAATTACTATCTTAGTGTTTGTTTATTTACAATTTATGTTGTGATATATTTCATAAAAAAAACATACTTTTATAAAATATATCGCACATCATATCTTATAAATAAATATATTATCAAATTAGCAGCTCACTGCATTGACCTATAAAGCTTTATTGAAGGGAATGAGATATAAATTAGTAATTAAAATAAAATTCTATTTTTCTACTAACATGAATGTTCAGTCAACTTGTGTATATCTCGATTAATTTTACGAGTCTTAAAGTTAACAATCATATAAAACTTCAGTGACTATCATAATAGCAACTACAAGACTCAAACCTGAAACTATAGAAGGAGCAAATCCTTTAATTTCAAATTCATATCAGTAGATTACTTACTAAACGGTTAAATCGAACTCTACTTTTGCTAGTCTATGCTAGCATAAATTGGGATTTATATAAAATATTGGAATATTGTCTTTAGTTTCTTGCTTTTATGATTTCCAATCGAGTCACTATTTAGACCAATTATTTAGATCACTTAATTGATATATAGCTTTCTTACATATAATTCGTCTAAAAAATTATTGGGATGAGAGAAATGGATTTGTCAACTAAACTAATTGACTCAAAATCAGCATTATAAGAAGTAAATATGCAATAATTCGAAGAAAAAAAAATACTTGAAGGGATCTTGGCTTGTAATTATTGTAATTTTGAAAGCTAATATGCATGTTTAATTTCTTTGTTTGATAATAAACATTTTCTAATAAAGTTAAACCAATTTAGAGATAATATGATTAATTTAGTAGTTGTTCGGAATCATTTTTGTTTTTCATATTTATTTTGAAAATGCAAAAACTGCTGGGTTCGATTGTTAAGAGTTTTTATTTTTGTATAATGTTTATTAAAAAAATTAAACATTTATGTAGTGACTACACTTTATCTCTTATATTTGAAAAACTATATTGTATATACCGAGTTTATATTAAATTTTTAATTTTATATAAATAAAACTAAATACTCATGTATATAATAATATCCACTAACACATGATCACAACTCATTAAAGTCTAAGTGAATTCTTTATATATCTTGCAAAAAAATGCTTTGGTTAAGAAACTTGTAATATTTAAAATAAGTTAAACATTTTTCAGGTAGAAATCAAATAAATAAAGGAAAGAGTTTTGCTACTGTCTTGAAATAAATAAATAAATACAATAAAAATATATTTAGTTAAGAAAATAAATATAATGGACAGTTTTAGAACAACAAATACAAGTGGATATATTTCTTCGTCTTTATTATTCTTGTCACTTTATATCAAAACTTTGCTCTCCTTTTGGTCTTAAATTTGAGTTCTGTAATTGCTAATATAATGGTTATCGGAAACTTATATAATCATTAATTTTAGAATATGTGGGAATAATTGAAATGCACGTAAATTAACCCGGACAGTCATATTAATAAAAAAACCACTTTTATATCAAAACAATAATCAAATACTAAAAAAATTAAGAAATATCCCACCATGCATGGATTTCAGAGGAAAAAAGAAGAAAGAAGGAATGTTAAATTAAGTTTATTGTGCCTCTTATTTAATTAGGTGGATACTTTGAATTTTAATATTAATAAAAAATAATAAAAATAAAATTCAACATTTGCATTTCCAGCCTCCCAAGCACAACAAGAAAAAAAACTCAAAGGGGAATAAAGGAATATTGGAGATACGACCAGAAGAAAATAAAATCGAAAAAAGCTTAGGGTTGTAAAAATTAATTAGCCTGACAGAATTACAACGTTAAAATAGATACAGAATCATGGTGTTCATAATAATAATAATAATAATAAATCAAGACAAAAACAAATTACATGGGTGAACCAGTTGAAATGGAAGGCCAACCCTGCAAAAATCATCAGTACTTTGACCGATGGAGTTCCATGAATAATAATTGCTAGCTTTATCCATGCATGCATTTCCAGCAGAAGAACAAGAGGTCACCTCACAACATTTGCACCCTAATATCATCATCAGAGTGGCTAAAACTGATTGCAAATCCTTTGAAAAATAACAAATTGCAGGCATCAACTCCTCCAAATTGCAGCCTTTACTTACCTTTTGAATGCTCAATTTGTTCATGAAAGGAGCTACATCGTGACTGTTATGGTCTCTTTCGGGCCCCGGAAGCAGGATTTCCATCAAAAAGTTCATCAATATAGGTCTCCAAGTCATCAGCCTGATATTTTATGTACTTTTCTGTTTGCCTTCCAGGGGTTAAATACTGAGAAAACCTCCCCATAAAGGACCGGTACGCTGGTATCACCACCGCCGTTATTGAAACTCTAAGCTCCGATTGAAGTTGTTCATCGCTCACCACCCACGAGCTCTGCGTCTTGTGGATCTCATCAAATAGCATGTTGAAGCTCTTGAACCTCTCTTTCAACACTGGCTTGATTACTTTTCCATTCACTTGCAGTCCCTCATGGCCTAAGCAGCCCAGGAGTTTGCTCCACGTCTCTCTTTGATAATTCTTGTGGTAGTTCCTGAGTTCCGAGGATTTCTTGCGGCACCATGGATCTCCCATCATTTGACGGAGCTCTGTGGAGCCTTTGATCTTTTGCACAATGTAGCGTCCATTATTCATCATGAAAATGCAGCTCAGTGCAATATCCTTGTAAACCTTCGACTTGGCCTCCAAATTGGAGTCTAATAAGTCCATTACTCTCATCAATTGATTTGAAAATGGAGACTGGTTTTCTTCATCACTGTCATTGTTAAAGTTTTGTGACTCACTTTCGTAACGTGGCCTGCTTGTTGAATCAGCACGTTCGATCTTTGAATGTTCTCGAAAGACTTGCTCAAGAGTTGCTATGTATTCACCTGCGTACTTCACATAGTTCATCGTGTAGCGAGTCAACGGGTGAACCGCACCACCAGGCACTGGAGTTTTTCCTGTATCAGACTTGATTGAATTCTCCAAATCACAAAACATACAGATTGCAGCCTCTCCGATCCGGCACCGAGCCGTTGTTGACTCTGCTTTAAGCTCATTTTCATACTCCTCTGAAAACAAAGCCCCCATTGCTGGAAGACTGTCGCGCAGAGTTTCATACATGTCAAGAAACTTAAATAACTTCTCTGCTGAGCGTTTTGTCATTGCAACAGCTTCAGCAAAATTTAGGAGCTGGATCAACACACTGCGCGTAAGATTGCTAAAAAGGCTGGAGGAGATTGAGGAATAATTGGAGAAAATAGCCTCGGCGAGCTTCAGCTCTTTCACAAAGTAAATGCTTGCATATTCCTTGACGGCCTTGATCCATAAAGGAATCTCTCTCTCCAAAGCTTCCCATTGCATCTTCTGCACCTCATCAATGCTGATCTTCTCAAAACCTATCTCGACGAAGCAATCATCAAATGCTTGCCCCCTAATCATCATGTACACTTGGCAACATTCAGATTCAAATCCTCCTTCAATCATCTCCTTGGCAATTCTATTCAATTTTGAAACAGCATCATCGGAATATCCTAAGAAGTTGTCAGTGACTGCTGATTCAGATTCTGGCACCACGCAGCGGTCAGCTTCATGTTGCTTCCCTTTTGCATCAGTATTCGGATCTTGATCATTGTGTTTAATATCTTCAAGAGTGAACCTGAATTCATCTTCCAAGCATGCCATTGCTCGCTGTTGAATCCCTCCATTGCGGCTGATCAATGCTGCACGATTTGGATCGGATCTCAATTTATCAAGGGAAGATGTTAGCTTGGAAATCCGATTCACAGCTTCTAGAAACGACGAATCCTCCTCAGGATTTTGACCCCACTTCCCTTTCCCTTCAGTCAACTCATGTTTCGCCACCTTTTCTTCAACAAGATCCAAAAATTTCTCAACAAACACAGGAATCTCCATAGATATCTTCTCATCTTTTGATTCTTCTACGGTTGTTTCTTTTGCATCTTTCGGAGTGGCTGACAATGTTGTAATAAACTGATCAATATCTTGAGAGACATTTTCAAGGGTATAATGAATTTCAGGAGGAGGGATGTCTTCAATCTTCTCATCATTTTCTTTCTCCTCTCGATCAACTTCCTCGATCTCATGACTTGTATTGTCTGATTCTTCCCCCTTCACCCCTGCTTTAAGTGACGGGGACACCAACTGGTCACAGGTTTCGGTCTCAGGCTGATCATGGTGATTGGCGCTGAGATTGGTAGCAATGCTGGTGGCATTTTCTTTGTTGTCAGAACTGTCTGAAACATTAGAAAGCTGTTTCTCAGGAGGGTGTTTTTCAGACAAGTCTCTTTCCATTGTCCCGGTACAAAAAAAATAAGCAAAGAAAGGTCAGGGTGGAGGGGGTTTCAAGAAGAGAGAATGTGACAGAGAGACAAGACAGACATTCATTAATTTTAGCGAGTTTGTAAAATCTTTGTATTTTTTGGTTTTTTCTTTCTTTCTTTTTTGGTGGGGATCAAATTATTGAAATGGTCTTCGGTGTGAGAGGCTGGGGAGAGCTGGAAGAAAATGAAGGGACACAAATGTTCTGCAGGGAATTTGAGAGAAAATATTGGGTTAAATTTATCCCTCTATTTGGAATGGCTGACCGTTGACTTGCTTAAACAATTAAAGATGATCTGAAAAGAAGAAAAAAATAAAAACAATGAAAGAAGATCCTCCTTGATGCTTGTTTGTGCTCCCCACGATCTTGCTAATCTGTTCTTCTCCCCTCTTTCTGCTAATTTTTAGGGTGTGTTATGCTATTCCAATCTACATAGCGACCGAAATCTGTGCACCAACCAAGCAACTTTTATGCAGAATGAGTACTCAAATATATTCATATAATTTTAGCCCAATCTAATTCTCATTAATAATCCTTACTTGACTTGTCTAAATTTCTTCTTCAATTTATAAATATATACACATGAGATTCCTCTTTTCTACCTTTACAAACTTAATGCTTATTTAAAATTATAATTAAGGTTATTTTTTAAAGTGTTTTTCGTTCAAAAATATATCAAAATAATATATTTTAAAAAAAATTTGATATCAGAATATGAAAATGATCTAAATTACTAAAAAATTAATATAAATAAAAAATTTATGTTTTTCAAAAATATTTTTAAAATACAATGTCAAACAAAACCTTAAGAAGAGACTTCTTCTTCTTCTATAGTCAATGCTGTAGAAACATTACATATGAACTAAGATGGAAAAAAAAACATATAGAGCACCTCGTTTATATATCTTCAATCTTGTCGTTTATAATTACAAACATGGGAAATATTTTTTTTACCAAAATCATATATAAAAAATACAAAAGGGCAGCTTGTCGTCGATAAAAAAACCCTAGGATACTTCTCTTTATGTTCTTCCAAGGAGAGATTGTCTTTCATCTAATATTTTTCATCGGACTCGCTAAACAAGTTATCTTAAAACCATATACTACTGGAGCTTCATGTACTCCATGTCCATGGCCATAACAAGCTTCATTCTGATCATCAATTTGTTGTTGTTTCTTGTTGGTTACTATGAGACAAATATAGGCTTTTAATGATATTGAAAGGACAAGATGTTAGGAAACATATGTTGGACAAGATGTTAGGAAACATATGTTGTCAAAATATGTGATAAGGTTACAACAAAAATTTATAACATAGTGCATTCAATCTTATATTTATAAACAAGCAAAAATACAATTTACAAAGATGTTCTCAATATAAATATAATAAAAAGAAAAGTAGCATGCATGCTAAATATGTATTCAAAGTTACAACACTACAAAATCAATAGTTTTAACCAGGCTTGTTAATTCTGTGTCGTTCCGGCCATTCCATGCCAGTAAGAAAAAGAGGATGAAACGACGTCGTTTTCATCTCGGTTTTCATTCCGGCCCATTCTGGAAATTCTGACTGGAACACTTCGGTTCCGTTCAGGGTGTGCCGTTCCTATATCAGAATCAAAACGACGTCGTTCCATTTGTCAATTTCAAATTTTCATCTCTATTTTAAAACACACACATACAGCCCCGGCACCCCACAATTCCCAAATCAATTTTCCATAATTCCATTAGCTCACCTCAAATCTCAACTCAAGTCTCAAGTTCTCAAATCTCAATCTCTAATCCAGTAATCCCTCACCTCAAAATCGCAATCCCTAATCTCTAACTCAAAATCGCAAACCCTAACTTGTTCTTCCACACGGCTGCACCACCCTCATTGGTTCTTCACTTCTTCTCGAAATCTTCTCACGGCAGCACCCTAATCGTTTCGTCTTCCACGGCATTAACTAAAAGGTACACATTCCATCTTCCACTGATCTTTCATGAAGTTATGTTGCTTGTGGAACTGATTTTTGTTCATGCCTGGTAAATTTGATGCTTTTAGCTCCTCTGATAAAATTGAAACATATCCTTAATAATCAACCAAATTGACTTGAGATAGTGCGTAATGGTATTTGGGCTATTTGAGGAGCTGTAAGAATCTCCATCTATATTGTTCAAATGTTAGCAGCCAGTCTATTTTCTAGATAGCAACCAGTCTATTTCTTTCAGTCAATTCTATAGGATTTTCGGTCATTATCAAATGTTAAGAAGGAGTAGTTGACCTTATGGAGATTGATCTTGACGTGAATTTCCTGACTTGTGGTATCGAGGATGTGTTCTTGAAGTGTACTAATTTGAGTCAGTTGGTTTTGATGAATAATCAGATTAATGTTTCAATTCCCGAGTGTTTAGCAGAGCTTCCTCTAACGGTGCTTGATCTTGATTCTAATAATTTCTCAGGCACCATACCTGTGAGTTTGTGGAACTCCATGACCTTGATGGAATTCTCTGCTGCAAATAATTTCTTGAAGGGTACTCTGTCTGTGGAGATTGGCAAAGCGGTTCAGCTGGAGAGGCTGGTGCTTAGTAACAATCAGCTGAGGGGTACTATCCCGAAGGATATTGGCAATCTCACAGCTATTTCAGTTCTCAACTTGAACTCTAACCTGTTGGAAGGAACCATTCCTGAGGACCTTGGACATTCAGCTGCACTTACCACATTGGACCTAGGAAATAATCAACTCTCTGGGTCAATACCGGAGAAACTTCCAGATTTGGTTCAATTAGATTGCTTGGTTCTTTCTCATAATAAGTTATCAGGGCCTATTCCATCGGAGCCTTCTTTGTATTTTCTCACAATATATTGTTCTCATTTTGTTCATCTACGATCAAATATAATCAACTATATTGTTCTCATTTTTTCATCTTCATGGGGAACTCGTAGAAAAAGTAGAAAGGACTTGAAAATAAATTCTGATAATGGGCAGTTCTCCATGAATATTTTCAAGTCCGACACAAAATGCCTTTTCTTTCCAGATCAAGTTCACACTTGAATCCCCAGAGATTCTACTCAGACTAGATTACAAAAATAATTAGCACATGTAAATCATTTAATGTTTTACGAATTTAAGAATAGACTATTTTGGTCTGGCCTGTAAAACCATGAAAAGTTTGCTTTTAGTGGAATTGGACAAGAATCAGCATGTTGGTGACTCAAAATCGAATTTCAATTTGAATGATGGATGTTTTATAATTTCATGAAATTCATTGTGTAATATTAGCATTCAATGTTTTTTGTTATATTTGGGTGTGAAAGGCTTGTGTGAATTTCTTTTAATTTTTAACTTGTGTTATTTTTTTTCTTCAGATAAAATTACATGGCTGAAAACTCATCTAGTGGTGGGACTTCCATAACTTCAACTCCAGCAAGGTCAGATGATCATCATGGGCTCATGGACAAATGTTTGTTGGTGCAAAGAATGCAAGTATATGTGTTTATTGTAATAAATGAATCAATGGTGGTGGTATTACGCGTTTGAAATATCACCTTGCTGGTATTAAAGGTCAAGTTGAACCTTATAAAAGGGTCCTTCCAAATGTTGAATGGCAAATGAATCAATTGATAAAGGACTTGACAGTGGAGAAAGATAAAAGAAAGAGAGTTAGAACTGATATTGGAAATTCTCAATCAATTTCCAATGATGAAGTTGAAAAGGGTGATGATGCAAATCCTCATTTAGGTGATATGAGTTCACAAAGAAATAGAAGAGGGACAATGCAAGGAATTACTACAACTAGAAAGAAGATGCCTTTATTTGCTCCATGAACTACTCCAGGTTCACAACCTAATATTAGAAGTGCAATGGCTTCTAAAGAGAAGGAACACAATGCAAGAAAAGTCGTAGCAACATGGTGGTTTGATGCTAATGTACCGTTTAATGGTGCTAAATCATACTATTATCAGCCAATGATAGATGCCATAACATCAATGAGACCTGGTTTTAAAGGACCATCATATCATGATTTGAGGGGATCACTTTTGAAAGATGTAGTTCATGATGTCCATGAATATATTTTAGGAATCAAGGCTGATTAGAAACTATATGGATGCTCTATTATGGCAGATGGGTGGTCAAATAGGAGGAATGTACCAATTATGAATTTTTTTGCCTATTCTCCTAGAGGCACCTTATTCTTGAAGTTTGTTGACACTTCAGGTCTTCGAAAAGATAAAGAGACATTACTTGAGATGTTCGATGAAGTTGTCAAAGAAGTTGGACAAGAAAATATTATCCAATTTGTTAGTGATAATGAGGCAGCATTTAAGGCTGCTGGGAAAGCTTTGCAGCAAAGGCATGATATTTTTTTTTAGTCTCCTTGTGTTGCCCATTGCATTCATTTAATGCTAGAAAATATTTGTGATACAAGATATTTTCTTATCATTGATGAAACCATTAAACATGCAAGAAATATAACCAAGTTTATATATAATCATGCATGGTTTTTAGCTTTGATGAGGAAAGAATTCACAAATGGAAATGATTTATGTCGTCCTGGCATAAAAAGGTTTGCCACCCATTTTTTAAGCATCCAATGTTTACTGAAGTTTAAGAATGAGCTTCGACAGATATTTATTTGCACAAAATGGGTTGAATCAAGTCATAGCAAAAGTCGGGTTGGAAAGGAAATTGCTGCTATAATTTTACAAGATAAAGATTTTTGACCGAGATGTGCACATATAGTCAACGTCAGCGAGCCTTTAGTATGAGTTCTAAGGTTAGCAGACAGTGAAAAAAACCATCAATGGGATATTTATATGAGTCAATGGAGCCATCAAAACAAGGTTGAAAAATATAATATCTCAATATGGACCATATATTCGGGTAATTGATTTTAGATGGGTTAAGCAACTTCATAGTCCATTACATGCAGCAGGATGTTTTATTAATCCTGAAATATTTTTTAGACCTTGTTTTTTAAAACAAAAAGAGGTAACTCGAGGTTTGCTTAGCACAATTACTAGATTGGTTCCTGATTGTGATATTCAAGATATCATAAGTGGCCAAATTGAGGAGTATAAGAAAGCAACCGGTGATTTTGGCATGTCTCTAGCTATTCGTCAAAGAGAAAAGTTAAATCAAGGTAATAACTTTTATTTTTTAAAATATAATGTCTTTTTTTTATCTATAATATTTGATTTATTCAAATTTTCTTATCTAGTTGCATGGTGGGAGCAATTCGGCAATGATACTGAAGAACTTTAAAAATTTGCAATTTGAGTTCTTAGTCAATGTTGTAGTGCAACTGGGTGCGAAAAAAATTGGAGTGTATTTGAATTCATCAATTCCAAAAGGCGAAATAGGCTTGAGCACAAGAGATTAAATGATTTAGTATTTGTTCGTTATAATCTAAGGATTCAATAGAGGTAAAATATCAATATTATTATATTAATAATTATTTTCTATTACATTGATATTAATTTTTTTAATTTCTTTCGTGTTTATTCTTTGTAGGAATTTGAGCAAAACAAAAGATGCTTTAGATCCCATTAGCCTTGATAACATTGATCTATTAAATGAATGGATTTATGAAGAACCCAATCTTTTTTATGGAGAGGATATAAGTTGGGAGAGTATCGAAGCACCTTTGTCTACTTTAAATTTAGATGATGAAGAGATATGTTTTAATGACGAGAATGAGCTTGGTGGGAATGACCAACTATTGGAATGTCTATTGATGATTTTCCTTGTATTCCACTGCAAAATCAAGATCCTTATTTTTATATTAATGATGTAGAAGATATTTGATTTATATTTCTTTTATTTTAGAAAATTTTACTTTCATAATATTTTGAAATTTTAGAGATGTTTCTAATTTTGAGATTATGTTTGTTTGACTTTGTGTTTGTACTGTATAATTTAAAGTTAATTTATCTTGAATTTTAATTATGCTTGTTAAATTAATATTTTATTTTTTTCATATATATATATATATATATATGAACAGTACGACACCGAAACAGCACTCTGGAATACTCTGAAATCAGAACGTTCCGTTCCCATCGAAAAACCAGAACGACAACTAGAACGGTATTGACAACCTTGGTTTTAACGACAAAAATATATGTTATTTTTTAAAATCTTTGCCCATCACTAATTATCTTAGTAGTATTTTCACATATGTAAACCTTTCATCAATAATTATCTAATTGATATTCTCATGAATGTAAATTTTTTATCGGTAAAATCCCCTTCGATAATTTATCCTTTGTTGTTGATTTTGTTGGTTTATTTAAAAAGTTTCGGAATGACCTTCCTTGTATGGGAGGCCACCCAAAATTTACAAACTTGTAAAACCACATCATATACGAAACAAATTAGTTGATTTTATTCATTTTCTTCTAACAACTTTGCATAATTTAATTTAATAAAATATCTTTATTTCTACATTATATATTTTTAAATGAATCTTAAACTTGGAAAATTGTATTCTAAATTTACAAATATTAAAAAATAATGCCATTAATAATTTAACTAGATAAGAAATTATCAGTTAATAATCCATTAACAATAGAAAAATTAATTAATTAAAAAACCTATCAATTAATAATCCATTAAAACAAGAAAATAAAAAATATGTGATGCAATAATATCACACCAAAACCATTAATAGCAAAAACAATAAAAATAATATAATAATCCCACCCTAAAACCATCAAGAACAAAAAAAATACAAAAAACACAACAAAATATAATAATAAAAAGATAAATAGTGTCTTAAATTCGTTGTAATCGAGGGAAATAAGAGAGGAAAAACAAATAAAATAAGAGAACTTTGAAGAGAGATGTTAATTAACAAAAACAATGAAAAATCAAGAAGAAAAAAATATAAGAAGAGAAAGACATACTTAGTTTCAAGGTTGTCAATACCGTTCCGGTCGCCATTCTGATTTTTCTATTGGTATGGAATGTTTTGGTTTCGGAGCATTTCAGCGTGCCGTTTTGAAGTTGTATTGTTCATATATAATTAATTATATATATAAAAAAACTTAAAATATTAATTTAACAAGCATAATTAAAATTCAAGATAAATTAACTTTAAATTATACAATACAAACAAACATAATCTCAAAATTAGAAAAAAAAATCAGAAGTTAATCAAAATAAAGAGGATTTTAAGGCCAGAATGGTACCGAGATGTTCTGGCTAGAATTTGGCAGGAATTTCCAGAACGGGATGGAATTAAAACGAAGATGAAAATGATATCGTTTTGTCTTGGTTTTTTTAATAGAACAGAACGTCTATGCCGTTTCGGCCATAATAAAATGGTATTGACAACCCTACTTAGTTTAGGTGGAGGAGAAGAAAAGATTAAAAAAAAAAAATAGAACAAGAAAAGAAGGAGGGAGGGAGAGAAAAAAAAAGAGGAGGGTCATGAAGATGAAATGCCCATGTATGCTAATTTTGATATTTTCAATTAATCTCTCTGTGATAGATTCTCTAGGTGAATTCAAATGAAAATTCTAAAATAATATGAAAAAATTCAGAAGCCCCTCCAAAACTTTAATTAATGAAATTTATTTATTAAATTTATTTTTTCATTAAAAAATAACGGTACACGATGGAACACATTAAGTAATTTAATGCAGGAAAAAGACTCAACAAAATCTTAAATTAATAAAAAAAATGTAATTAAATAAATAAAATAATGTAATTAAATAAAAAAATTGGCTGATTAACAATTTTTTATTTTTACTAGTGATGGATTTCATAATTGTTTTTCACTGGGCGTCATCTTAGTTAAGTGCTCTGTGATAAGTTTATGTAAGACGATGACGCTTAAGTCCTTTATTTCCATTAATCAAAAGTTTTTTCTTTTCTTTAAGAAAGATTTTGTAATAAAAAGTAAAAAAAAAAACATTTTAATTTGAGCTCATCTTATCAGTTTGCAGTAAAGCGCGTGTACAAAAAATAAAAAACAATAACAGAGCAGAGCCACCCAGCCCCCATCGGCAAAAGCGAGCTGCTCCTCTTCCTCAAGATCTCCAAAGTATTATCGCGATGAATCAATGAAAAATATAATAATAAAGGGAGAAAAATGAAGCATTATTATTATCACGGATCAAGAAGGAGAAGAGTGACCGTACACTCTCTTCTCATCGTAATCGCCATTTTCACTGGATTAGGCTTGCTAATTCTCACTTTGAAATCCGTTGATCCACCTGAACCTCCTCGTCTTCTCCCAAATATCAAAGAAGACTCGAGCTCAAGCTCCTCCGGGGGAACGGTGATTGCCAGAAATATTGGAGGAGGAGGAGGAGGCGGTGCGAAATCGTGCGCTACTGTTGAAGAAATGGGCAAGAGTCTCAAAGGAGACCGTGTCTGGAAAGAGAATCTTAGAGTCAGAAACATTATCGCCGACCACTTCAATTCAAACGGTACAGTTTCTGTTTCTTTATATATATATATATATATATATATATATATATATATATATATATATATATATTGTTGAGAAATTGCTGCAATGAATTCGGTTGGCTTTGTTTGTTGGTTGGTTTCAGGGGCTTCAAGAGTGCGAGATCTTCCAGCAGAGCAGTTTTGCAGACACGGTTTTGTGTTGGCGAAAGCATCGGAGGCTGGTTTAGGAAATGAAATGTACAAGATCTTGACTGCTGCAGCATTGAGCGTAATGCTGAATCGTTCGCTGATCATTGGACAAACCAGGCATATTATTGGTTCTTTCTCTCTCAAGCCTTACTTACCCTTTCTTTCTGCTGTAAAAATTATCACCAATGGCTTGTATTTTAGTGTGGCGATTGTTGTTTTACTTTACTTTTATTCTTCAGGGGTAAGTATCCCTTTGGGGATTATATTTCGTATTCGAATCATTCCTTTACGATGCAAGAAGTCAAGCATCTGTGGAGAAGAAATGGTTGTTTAAAGAATTATCAAAGGCATTTGGTTATGAGGATTGATGATTTTGGGAAGCCAGTGAAAACCAATGTACTTTGTAGCAATTGGAGGAAATGGGACCAACCTATCATTTGGTAAAATGAGAATTGCTTTTGATATTTATTTACTCATTCTGTGCTTTTAGTTGATTGCTAACTACTGTACTGGACTGCAGGTTTCAGAACACAACTGATGCTGTGGCCAGTCAATTTTTCTTGAAGAATGTGCACCCTGAGATGAGGAATGTTGCTTCAAACTTGTTTGGACAGCCTGAAAAACTCCAGGCACGCCCAAATGTTTTTGGGGAGCTGATGAGAATTCTGATATCACCTTCGGAAAATATTGAGCAAGTGGTCAATTGGGTTCTTGATGATGGGGTGGATCCTGACATTTCCTTGCACATGCGGATGCTTATGAACAGGTATTGCTAAAGAACTGTCTGTGAACTCCTGAATCGGAAGACATGCAGGCTTAATCTATTATGATTGATAAGATAATTGTTGCTCAGAAAAGATTTGCTCTGGAATCACCGCTAAAGCTTTAATGGAGTTCTACATTATTGAGCTAAATGTAGTGCTTAATGATCATTAGTAAGTGGTTTCAATGGCTTAGTTTGGTGCACCTGGAAGTCCCTCAGAAAAGCTTTCACGTGATAAACTGCAATTTGAATACAGAGATGTGTCGTCTATAATTTTTGCCTGAGCAAAAACGAAGATATATGTGCATACAATTAGTGTGGATATTGTTTAAGAAACATAGATTCAAAAATTTTATTTTCATAACACTGTGGATCATGAAATTGCAAATACTTCAAAAGACAAAAATATGCCATATATGTTAATATGCACAATTCAAAAAGACACAGACATGAACACTTGTATGCATGCTGACAAAAAGATATTTTTCGGATGTCAAGAATTATCTTGATGTACTTGGGATATAATTTGAATTTTGAACTGATTAGTGTCATTACGTGAGTTGGCCCTATATTGCAGGTCTGTGAGAGCTCCACAGGCAGCATTGAACTGCATCAGGAGAGCTCTGCGCAAGCTACGCCAGATTTCAAGACCTAGAGTGGTTTTAGTAACAGATACCCCCTCTTTTGCAAAAAGCATTCTTCCTAACATAAGCGAGTTTGCAGAGGTAATTGACTCACCATGCCAGATCATGTTGTCAGTGGCAATTCTTCACTCGTGATATTAGAATACATTTCATCTATTCATGTTCTATCAAACTTTTATTGTTCAATAATCAGCTTAACCTTATTAAAGTGTTAACCTTTTGTTATCCATACTCATCCCCACTGATGCTGATAATTGAACAATAAAGGTTTACAACCTTTATTGCTCCAGAGGTGTGTTGGGACTATACATTTGCATTTAATTGCACCACTACGGATTGAGTTGATTCAAAATCTTGAGATAGTATCTTTCAAACGTTTAAAACCTTCCGGTTCATGTGCTCTAATTTAGGTGTATCTTTTCAGGTTATCCATTTTGATTATAAGCATTTCCAAGGAAATATCTCTCGTGCTGTTAATTCATCCCGTAGTTTAGATTTTAGGGTAAAGGATTGGGGGCCTGCACCCAGATGGGTTGCATTTGTGGACTTCTTCCTTGCTTCACGTGCGAAACATGCTGTTGTTGCCGGGGCTCACAGGCGTGTTGGGACGACATATGCTCAGTTAATTGCAGCACTGGCTGCAGCCAACCACCTTGGTATTCCTTTACTCGTCATTCGTCTATCTAATATATTTATTTGGGCCATCCATCTAATTTTAACTCTTCTGTCTCTTTGCAGGAGAAAACTCTAATGGTTCCAGCTTTTCATTCTTAAGCAGCTTCCAAAGTAATTTGCTAGCAGATGGTTTAAGGTTACAGGTTGGCTGGGGACATGTTTGGAACAGGTTTGCTGGTCCATTGAGTTGCAAAAACCAGCCCAACCAATGTGCTTTCACGCCACTTCTCCCTCCAGCTTGGTGGGATGGTCTTTGGCAATCTCCTATTCCACGTGATGTCCGTAGGCTAGAAGCTTTCGGTATCAAACTATCTGGTTTTGGCACAATTGATGAAAAATATCTTCAGTCATTTTGCAGTTCAAAGAAAAATACAGTGAACACTGCATTAATTTTGTAATGGTTTTGTTGAAGTCCATTCTTATAGTTGAGAGGTACCAGTAAAGAGATCCAGAAGGCAAGATTTGATGGGAGCTTGTCAATGTACTACACTGAAACATATTAAAATGATGGAGCTTCTTAGGCACTAGAGAAGAATCTGAGCTTTTTTACCCCCTCGGAATTAATTGATAGTTTGCTCTGAAACAAATCGAAGAAAAATTCTCTGTACTGCAATGATTTGTTATCAAAGGAAGAAATGGATTTGGGTATTTCATCATCAATATTAATATTATTTATATCAGTAAGATAATACAGGGGATTCGTTTGTAAAAGAAGTAATGAATTTGGATCACCCAGTCATAACTCAATTTATATTAATAAAATAATACAAGGGATTTGTTATATTAATTTAATTATGCTTAGACTAATAATACTTTAATTACATTTCCCCCCGCTGCTGTTTGCTCAGCTGATCTTCAGGCCCTCGAAAGACAAATTCCTGTTGCACGGTTTCTCATAATTCAAGCACCGTGAGACATCCAGTCCCTATGATTTGTGCCTGTTCCCTTCGGCATTACCATAAGGCTTACTTTCAGGAAGGCAAATGTGATGCAAGTAATCTTTGTAAGCAGTTCATAGTTTTCCTCCAATTTGAACATGTGGCAAAGAACTAAAGCCTGCCTCTATAAGAATGAAAGATTTATCAGCACTTCTTTTTTCCAATTAATCTGTTCTCTCTTAATTATCAAATGAAACAACATCTTGATAACAGTCCAACTCCCGCAGCTTCTTTTCATGGAAACTTATCATAATCCTATGATAATATGAATGTTTTGGAGTGTATTTAAGGTTGTTTTATAGATTGTTTTTTATTTAGAGATACATCAAAATGATATTTTTTATTTTTAAAAAAATTATTTTTAACCTCATCATATGAAAATAATCTAAAAAACATTAATTTTTTAATTTAGATTAAAAAATAAAAATAAAACTTTTAAAAATATTTTTGAAACGTAGTTCTAAACACAAATAGGCAACAACTTGCATTGACAGAATATTATATGTGTGTCCTTGCCTTATTGCATCGTTTGTAATTGTAGAATAATTGTTGTTTTTTGGAGTCTGCTTTTTATGCATTCTCCGGCCAGTTTCCTGTATCACCATCCCGACAATCGTGATGATCTAAATCACTAATGTATCCAAGGAGCTATGGAACTTTGAAGATTTGTCATACGTTCTCTATTATATCTAAAATAATCCTTTATTACAATTTTAAAAAATAATTAAAATGCAAATTAGAAAAACTTGTTATTATCCCATGAAACCGAAGAAGCTAATCTATCCCATGAAACTCTCATAGTTCTTTCCTTTTTTTGCTTTATCTCTCAACGTTTAACGTAATATTATCACAACCTGGAACCAACTTACAGTTTCTTCAGTATATTAGCTACCGTCAAGTTCACTAAAGAATTTTCAGTGCTTTCAGGAAATCACATTGTGCTTTCGGTTTTTCATTGCTTTTCTGGATATGGATTTTTGCTCTTGTTTTGGTTCTTCTCAAGGCAAGAAGGTGAAAAGAGACCGTATCAAGAAACAACCATCTTATGGTGAGTTCTGTTTGTAAATCATGTGCTTACTGATGTAATCTCTAAGGGGTGTTTGCGTTTTTTTCTTGCATTTTGTTTGTTTTTTGTGTTCAGAATTCTGTGTTACGTAGTTTTTGTGTTCTTGATTTGATGATAGGAATGCATCATCTTATGGGAATGACAAAATTGCAAACCCCATTTTGATTATTCATGAAAAATATTGATAGATAAACACAGTGTGGGTTAGGGATGAGTGGATCTTCTAAATTTTTTATAGTTGTAAGAGTTATCCGTTTTTAAGAGATTAACCAATATTGGCTCTACAACCTTGGCACATCAACTTGCCTTACTAATGTGATAAAATAAGCATGGATTCTTCCACAATGTTAAATAATATTAGAGAATTTTTAATATTAATCAAAAATTAAGATCTTATCTTATAAGTTTTTAATATGATATTAAAAAACCCCTTTTATTTTATTTTATAAAATTAAGATGTTTCATACATGCAAGTAAGTCTAAAATATTTTTACTTCAAAGATGCGATGAAAATTGATAGTATAAATTATTTTTTGAGAACTCGATTGACAACTTCAAACTTGGATGTTTGAATTGAAATGAACTTTCACTATGAGAGGAGAGGATGACATTAGACAATAAAATAAGTAGGACTTCATCTAACACTGCAAGTTTCTGGGTTGAGATGCTGTCTTCCAAAAATCTTATCGGTTTTTGGCAAAATTTTATAGAGAAATATCATGCCTTTTGAAATTAATCTCTATTAATGCATTGCTCTTCCGATGACCAGGAGAGCCCGCTTGTACTGGGAAATGTTATGGCTTCCATATATGAATTTCTCTTCTTCTTTTTCCTTTTGACTTCACCCTATAAAAGCTTTTCTTGCATTCATCTAGATGGAACATAAAATCTTTTAATGGGAATTACAAGAAATGCAATGAAATTAAATCTGAAATTAATTTGGTTCAACTCCAAAGCTCTTGCTTCTCAATAACCATGATGCTCTACAACTTCAATTGGTATTTTCATTTGTGGGATTTTTCCTCAAATCTTAGTGAATCTTACATAGGATACCTTTTCATACTAAAGTTTATTTCCTGTTCGTTCAATCATACCTTTTCTTTCTAAAAAAATATACACAGGACCAAGATGGGGAGCCATATCAAAAGGGACTGTTGATACAAAATTCAAATCATCATCTGTCGTCAGAGATGGGACAGGTGATCGCGAGGCTGCAATATTCACCTATAAAGAACTCTCATTTGCAACGAGTAGTTTTAGGGCCGAATCTTTCCTTGGAAGTGGTGGATTCGGCGCTGTATATAAACGAAAATTAGAAAGCACTGGTCAGGTAAATTTCATTTGGCTCAGAATATTTTCTATTTTGTTCCACCATTCCCATACAAACAGGCTTTGTTAAAAGTTTATTTTCTCGTTTGCTCCGAAAGTTTACTTATCGTGTTATTTCTTATGTGAACCGGTGGACCAAGGTCTCTTCTTTCCTTGATCACATCTAACATGTCTGTAGCAGGTTGTAGCTGTCAGAAAGCTAGATCCATCATGCATCCAAAGAATTTCTGGTGGAGGTTCTCATGCTCTCCTAATGCATCACCCTAACCTTGTCAGCTTGGCTGGTTATTGTGGTGATGCAGACCATCGCCTTCTTGTCTATGAATGCATGCTCTTCCTTGGAAGATCACCTTTCTGGTATATCTTAAATCTCTCTGATTCCTTCCATACCAGGTAATATTTAGTTTTACTAACTATAACATTATATCTAGACTTTGCAATGAAAAACAAGTCAAGACAGCTTATGACGGGATGAATTATTTCATGGAAGATCCACAAATTTAACATTTGAAACACAAAATTCACAGTAGAATGCATTTAGTGATTGAATAATCGGATATGAAAAAACAAAAATTGCTTTTGGATAGTGGCTATCTTATAGCAAAGTCCATTCATTCAAAAATATTAGATAAAGAGATATCCTCTATGTATTTTACCAATGGCAATTTATCATTTCAAAAGTTTTCAAGTGTAAATGAGTTGGGATTCATGTTATAATATTGTTTCTGGTTGTTTTGTTTTTCTCTTCATCATTAGAAGTAAGACAAATAAGCATACGCATGCCAGTGAAACAGAATGAAAAGAGAGTTAACATGTGAGTGATAACATATCATGTTTGTGTGCAGATGGGACGCCAGATATGGAGCCTCTTGACTGGAATACAAGAATGAAGATAGCAGCCTCTGCATTCTGCAAATCCTCCTGTCATTTTCAGGAACTTGAAAGCGTCTAACATATTGTTGGATGATGGTTTTAACCCAAAACGCTCCGATTTTGGACTCGCAAAATTTGCCCCAGTTGGCGACAAGACCATGTCTCCACTAGGGTCATGAGTACCTATGGTTACTGTGCTCCTGAATATGCATCATCAGGAAGATTGACCTTGAAGACTGATATCTACAGTTATGGAATTGTTTTGTTAGAGCTAATTACTGGACGTACAGCACTGTACGAGGTTAACGATAGCCGAGAATACCTTGTTCATTGGGTAATTACTTGCTATAATTCTACATGTCTGTCCCGAAACCAGTACATATCCGAGGTAACTTTTTTGAGGATTAGTCTTTAAGGAATTAACTGTATCAAGTCAAAATGCTTGTAAGATTACACCTCTGCAACTTGTTTTTCAATAATGTCTTCTACATAAGATATTAGAATGAATTTTTCTATAATAGACAAGGATTTAGACCGGGACCATGCAGGGGCAGGGGCTTTGGGGAGAGGAATGGAGAGAAAAGCAAGAACAAGTTCGGCGAAGTATTTTGGATGATGACAATAGGTAGGAATCCATTGAAAACGACCCTGGTAATCTATTCCTTTGCCTTATATTTTAGGCTGATTTTTTAATTTTTCCTTTAGTTGGGCGATTAAAATTCAGAATGGACTGTAGATTTGAAGGAATTTCTGGTAGGCTGGCTGATCAAAGCATGGCAGAAGCTGCATGCATGGCAAAGAAAAATCTCGCTGTCATCACACACATTTTGCAAAAGAAGCATTTGCAATGTCTTTCCATCCTTTACGATCGGAGATTTAGGTTAACCAGTGTTGGCAACTAGAAAATGCTTCAGATGATTTTCATTTATATAAATATATATATATATATAAAACTTGGATTGGTCAATCCAACTAACCCGGCCCTCAACTCATAACTCAAATCTTAAACCAATTAATCCCGAGTTCTATCTTCTAACTATGCTTTCACCAAGTTTACCTTCAATTTTTCCTAGTTCATAGCTACCGACATGTTTATATTAACTTCAATTGGTGCCAAACTTGGGCTTTATATAAAAGTTATTGTTGATACAATTCAGTCAATTTGATTGGTTTAAATGCATTCCAGCTGACCAATAAAAAATAAAAAAATTTGAGGATAAATTAAAAATAAATTAATTTATGGACCCAACTTCTTGCTTATCTCGTATTTAAAATGAATATATCCATGTTAATTTATTTGAGTATGGAGGTAGCAAGTGATCTCGGAAGCCCATTATGGCCCAATTAGGGAGTTTAGATGCTACTACTCAGCTTGTGTAAATTGGGCCAAGCCTTCTCCAATGAAATCCTTTTCAAGGGGTCCTTTCCATCCCTGAGTGTTCTCTTTTAATCTCTTGATAAAATGAAATTCAATTATTAAAAGGAAGAAAAAGAAACCATGATCACCATTAGTAACGCCTGAGTTAACGTCATGTTCAATTCATGAATAAGGTAAGCAGATAGCCATGATGAGCCGACAGCTTTTACGTGAGAGAGTAGCGGCTGAATTATAAGAAGGACTCATTATTGGAATTTTGCTCGCGCAAAAGCAAGGCCACAGCCCCACCTGACTTTTCAAATTCCCATGCTCAATGCACTCTTCCAGCTGCGTGCACCATCATGGCTGTGAATACCACGAGCAGGGTATCATCATTGTGCTTCCTTTCATTTTTTATTTTTCACTTTCCTACTGTTTTATATATATTAGGAAATATATATATAATATAATTAGCGTGGTGCTTTCACTGTGCTGCACTGTGGATTGTGAGTGTAAATACTGTGGATTGCAACAATGTATTTTTTAGATCGGTTTGGCTCTCGGTTCATTCGATTCGGTTGGTTTACCGGTTTTCTGATTTTTTTATCATTATTTGCACAGTAAAATAACGTTTTTAGCCCTCGAAAAAGACAAAAAACCACTTATGTGTGGAGGGGCTCCGCTGTAATTGTACAAGTTTGGACCAGACTGGTCCGATCCGGTCCGCCTACCTTTTAATTATTTTATATTTTTTTGAAAATGGCTAATTACGGATGTAGCCCCTAATAAGACAATTGGTGACTTAGGCACAGGGCTATACTGGTAATTGACCATATTTTTTTATTTTTTTCTTTATACTGTCGGCGCGTGTGTCACACGCGACTGACAATATTCCGCCCCACGTCCTTTTTAAGTAGCGCGTGCGGGGTGATATGGTTGCCGGAGATGGGCTACCGGCGTCTCCATCGATGCGCCGCCGCTTGGTCTTTCTCCCGGTGCGGCACGTTTTGTCCTCCAACCGCCGTGGACGATGCGATGGCAGGTTAAAGCCGCTGTAGCCGTTTCTCTCTCTCCTGCACATCAAAGTGCAGGAGAGTCCCCCGGGTTTAACGCCTTTTCACTTCGGTCCCTGTACTTTGAATTTTGTATATGGTGCTGATTTTTGATATATAAGTTTTGATTTAGTTCGATTGGGCCCTTCGATTGAAATTAATTCAATGTCAATGTTACACTTCGGTCTTCCTTCTTTTAATTTCCGAATTGAGTTTAAAAAGATTAATTCAATTCGGTACAACAGTTTAACTTTTTTAATTTTATCTTTTGATTGAAATTGATAATATATTTAAGTTTCATTTTGGCCCTTATACTTTTAATTTTTTTATTTTAATCCTTTTATTTCTTTATATTTATAGAATAATCCTTACTTTTGTCCATGTATATATAAGTGTGCTATTAGCTTTGATTTGTAATTTTTGCTACTTTCTTATTTTTTGAGTTGATATTTTTTTTCAAAAAAAACAGCTCTTAAATTTTATTTTGTATTTATGATTGGAAAATTGATATTTCTATTTTTTTTTTCTCCCTTTGTTCTTTCTTTTACTTTTTTCATTTGTTTCTTTATTTTTACTTTCAAGTCAAATGACTTTTTTCTACCAAATAATTTTTATTTTATTTTTTTGTTTGATCTTTTATTAAAGTTTTTAAGATTTTTAAGCCTTTCATTTATTTTATTTTTTTTCATTATTAACATAATAATGATAATGATAATAGTAATAATATTAATAATAATTTAATTGTTTTTTTTCTTACTCTTTTGTTAATGTTTTTAGGTTTTTTTTCTCTCGGAATAATTTGATAAAAAAAATTTTTGTAACAGTAATAATAAATTTTTATTTTTTTCTTTTATTATTAGTACAAATATAATAATAATAAATAAAATAATTATTTTTCTTGCTTACTCTTTTGTTAATATTTTTTAAGTTTTTTTTCTCTTGAAATAATTTGATAATTTTTATTATTGTGACAATAATAATAATGATAATTTTTGTTTTTATTTGATTTTTTTTTTGATCTTTTGTTAAATTTTTTATGATTTTTTTAATCTTTTTTTTCTTTCATTATTAGCACAGATATAATAATAATAATAATAATAGAATTATTTTTCTTGCATTCTCTGTTGTTAATATTCTTTATGGTTTTAACAATAATGTTAATCATAATTTTAATTGCTATAACAATGATAACGACAATAACATGAGAATATATTTTCAATTTATGTTTTCATGTTTTTCATTGGTAGAAAATTAACTATTTATATTTGTTATTTGATTATTGTAGGTTTTTATTTGGTATTAATTCATTTATTTTTAAAAAAAAAAATTCTTGGACAATATTTATTATTTATTCGTCTATATGCATCTATACTTTTAATTTTTATTTTTTTGTTGAAATTTTATTTTAATCGGTTCAACCCTAAAATTCTTATATATATTGGTAATCATTTTAAAATTAATATTACTCCTTGTTTCCCTTTGTTCATGTTTTTTTTTCTCTTATTTTTATTTGTTGTTTGAATTAAGTGATTTTTTTTATTTTACTATTTGCGCAATGATAATGATAATTTTTGTGATTTTTTTAATTATTTTTTTTATAAAAATCTTTTGTTTATTTTTTTAATGTTTTTCCAAGGAATTTATTTATTTTAATTGTTTTAATAATAATATTGATAATAATTTTAATTATTATAGCAATGTTAATGAAAATAACGTAGGGATGAATTTTTAATTTATATTTTTGACTTTTTTTAGATAGAAAATTAACTAATTATTTTTGTTATTTGATTATTACAGGTATTTTCACCATTTATATTTTTTTGGCTTAAATTAAATTATAAAATAAACTAATATTGATGTAGTAAATTTAATAATTCAAACATTTGAATCTTCTTATTTTTTATATGATGGTAATAAATTAATGTTGGTTATTTCATTAAAAACTGATAAACAAATAAATTTATAACGATTTAAAATTCATATATTTTATAAAAAAATTATTCAAATAAATTTATTATTTTGGATAAATTTACAATTCACACCATAAATCATCCTCATCAATCTTTGTTTAAATATTTGCTATATTTTTAATTGATTCACATCAATTTTTATTCATTTCATTTAATAGCTTATGATTTTTTTTTTAAATAGGAGAATTAGCAGGGAGATTAAATGTCTCATTTTGAAAAAAAATTTTGACATTGTTCTTCATGTCAACATGCCTCTATTTTGCAATAATCCGCAAGTTATATAGTTCGCGCTCTTTTGTGATTTTTTATGACGTAGTACCTACATTCTAAAAGATATAATATATGCTTGTGCAACAAACTCTACTTAAAAATTTATATATTTTATTTTCTAATCTATAATTTTTATTTAATTATATCATATAAATTTATCATTGTCGATTTAATTATGTTAAATTATATACACAAAAATATCATGTATATATATATACATATATATATATATATATATATATATATATATATATATATATATATATATATATATATATATATATGTGCTAGTATTATATATTATCAAAATATATAATTAGTTCAATATTTATAAAAAATTATTAGGAAAAAGAAACAAATACTAGTAAAAAAAATATTAAAAAACACAAGTCAACTCGGACTAATCCTTCAGATTTATGATCCAAGTTATGGGATCGAGTTACCCCATTAAAGGCAATCTCGAAAACAAAATGTAGCAAGATTATTAATTAAATAAATATTAAGGGATAAAATTGAAAAACAATTAGGAGTGATTAAGTGTTTTGGGAAAAATTAAATGAAATTAAATATTTAGGGATTTAATTGTAAAACAATCCATTAAGAAAATGATTAAAAAATGGTATTTAAAAGAATTGGCATCCATCAAGAAATTCATTAAAAAATAGTATTTAAAAGAATTATGACCAAATTTCACATAGAAGTTAAATGAAAATAAATCCCCAATGCTAGAATTGGAAAATAAATAAATAAATTGAGAAAATGATTCAAAACAAACAAATAACAATTAAAAGAATGGGGACCAAATTTAAAATAATTAAAAAAACAATGACCGGTGATGAAATAAAAAAAATACAATAATAAATGTAAATAAAATTGTGAATGAAAGAAGAAAGATTGAATCAAAATAAAAAATAAAATGAAAGACTGGTATGATTTTTCACACACACTTAATCCATAAAAGAAAGAGAAGGAAGAAAATATATATAGATAAATAAATAGATAGATAGATTGATAAATTTAAATAATGAAAGATTTTATAGGATGCAAAATCATAACTTTCATGTATTTATTCAAACCCTCATTCCACTTGTTTACACAAATTTATTACCAAAACAAATAATATGAGATGCACTTATTGACATCATTACTTTTTAAAATATAATTTCTAACAAATTATATACCTAATAATACATGAAAAACCTTGAAATGGATGTTGCCAGATAAGTTACAAACCTGAGATGATATTTCATTCATCATTATTTAATTCAATAAAATATCTACTTATTTATTTACCATTTAAGGTAAAAGATACAAGTTTGATCCAGTATAAATGGATGTATCCACTACAGAGTTTAGCGGTTACATTATGTCTAAGTAAATTTATATTGTAATTTGTTATAATTGAAAGCATTCATTTATTCAATCTAGATTTAATTCCATGCATATACTTGTTCAACCTTAAAAACAAGAAGTTAAAAATAAGGTATATGTCGAGTCTTTGATATGCAAGACTTATATTGTTGAAAAGATTTCAATATTTATCTTCTACTATTTTGAGTTTCACTTGAGAATACGAATCAACTGATATTCGAGACATAATTATAGTGGGATACTGTATTTAGATAGGAATTTTTTGTAGTATTTTCATGTTTTGGATTACCTTTATCAAAAACTACATGAAAGGAAATATAATTATGAAATCAAATTTGGATATGTATATAATTTTTTTGTTATTTGACTGTGATGAATTGAGACATTTTTATATAGTAAGCATAATATTAACATATTGCTATTTTAAAATAGTTTTCTCTTATATTCTCACATAAAGTGATAGATTGAATAATTTTTTGGAGGAAACATTACTAATTTTTATTATCCAAAAACATCTACTTAAATATTAAAATCTTCAATTATAAGATGAATGATTTTTGATGTTGTTTAAAACATATGTAAGTAGTACTTAAAAATTGTTGACTCTTGTACTACTTAATTTTATCAAACTTTTCTTTTTAACTATTAATGGTTGTAATCTTATACCGGATTTATCAAATGGGAGGAAATGTTGATGTAGTTTGAATTTAATGTTTAGTTTTTAAAAGATGATCAAGTATTATAATAAGTGTTTTATAAATGGATATGTTTTTCATACTAAAGAATATAGTTAGGGTAGAAAGATCTGTGATAGTGGAGTATGTGTTAATAAATAAACTTCTAATAAATTTGAAGCTGGTTATTATAGAATGTTAGAATGAGTGATTGAATCACAATATTATAATAAGTATAATAACTTTTTATTTAAATTATATTGGCATAATACCATTGATAAAGGAATTAAAATATATCTCCACCATGATTTGATCAAAATTAATATAAAGGCTAGACTTCATAATATCAATGATTTTTTCTAAATAACGCCGACAAGTTTATTATATATATGCTCTTTTTTATATATATGATTATTCTAAATTTGATTGATTATCTGATGTGAAAATCAAATATATATTGTGATAACCAAACCTAGAGATCATGTCCCGATTGTTAATGATGGTAACGATGAAGTAATTATGAGAGATAAAATATTTTAACTTGATGAGTTGATTGATACATATCAAGTCGCTTTGTGTATTAACTTAGAAAAAAATTATTTTTTTTTATGTTGCTAAGAGTACTTTTATTGATGTTGGTGTTAAATAATTAAATGATATCTTGAGAACCAATGGACATGGACAAAAGTTATTGAAAATGATGAAATTGAAAAGAAAGACAAGGAAAAAAAAAAAGAGAAAAAGAAGACGATTTTATTAAAAAGATTTGAACAATTTTTTTTACGTATTTTTTCCATCATGTAAAACATTAATGGGTAATGAAATCGATATTACTATAATATTTCTACATATTTTTTCTTTATAAAGAACTATTTTTAACATAATATTAATGTTTATTATTGTAATTTTACTATTTTTTATTAAATAGAATTCTTGTTACTATAATACGATTTTACAGTAGTTGCAGGTTGGAAAGATAAGAAATATAAAAATATTAGGGAAAAATAAGTCATTTTATATTGACAAAAGATTAAATACAAACAAAACTACTAATTGGCTTAGTCACTCATTGAGCTTGTTTCATTCACATGCAAAATGGATGACAAGACTTTGTTTTATATGGATTTTTTTTTAAATGTTGTATTACATTAGAATATTTCACATTCAATAGCTCATTTTTGCTAACTATAGTGTTTAGGCAAGGGCCAGTAACAATGAATTTTTTAAAAAAAAAACTTATATGCAAAAGGACATACAAAAAAGAATAAAATAACTTAAGGATAGTCGAGTCGAGTACTTCATTATAAGTAGGGTTTGAATTTTTTAATTGTTTTGTTATTTAATAATTTTTTTTTAGAAAACATATAACACTCTATTATACGAATATAAATTTGTGGTTATAAGCTGAATCAATTAATAGATCCAATAAAAATTAGGCTTACGATATCTTTAACACTACTATTAAGGATAAGTGAGCATATTATAGTTTATTGACTAATAGGACCCCTTCAATTCAAATCAAGCCATTAATCACCGATCATCCAGATAATCATACCAAAATAAGATCAAGATGAGATGACCTAACTTAGGGCTGAGACGATTGAGATAAGGGATAAATTGAAAATCAGAGAGAATTTATTGGTAACTTTCATTAATACATGTGCTCTCTCTCATTACCCTCTCTTGGTTTTGTTGAATATTCACTTTAGTCTCCTCTTTAAGCTTTCGTTACCAATATATAGAAATGGCATTTAATAATGATTTTTTTTAAAAATAATAATATATTTTTTTAATTATGTTTTAATTTCTTTGTTTTATTTTAACTATGTTTTATTTTTTTTAATTGTACTTTTTGTTTTTTTTATGGTAATTACATATAATACTGATGGAATTTCCATCGATTTATTATATTTGTAACATACATATAAATCTAATTATTTGATGGATTAATTTTATCGGTAATATGTATATAATTTGTTATGAATTTACCATCATTTTATTCAATCAGTAACATACATGCATACTATTCTTTCATAAACTAATTCAGCAGGAAATATGACATAATCACCGATGAGATTATTGAGGGTAAATTTCTTTGTTTGGTGCAATAATTCCATTGATAAATCAATCAATGTTTATATTACTGATGAAATAAATAATAACATATAAGTCATCAATAATTATTTTCAAATAATATTTTTAAATTTGTTATTTTATCAATAATTATAATCACGTAGTAAACATTGATAAAGATATATTCCATTGGGGGTTTTGCTATTTGTTTTATGGTGATATCATTATGCTACAAAGCTTTGGTCTACCATCTTTTTTTTTTTTTGAAGCCAATTTTAGAAAATCAAATAAAATACTAAGTGATAAGTTACATACAAATCTAACATGATTCTAACGAGCTGCTAGTTTGATATTGAGTGGTTAAATTGTGTGATTTGGAGATATGTAGTAGACTCATGGGACAATATTTTTTTATTTTATTTATTACAAAATAGAGTTATGAATCCAAAATTTCATGATTGGGTGATTCCATTGAATTCAAAAGCATGATTTTAAAGATATATTTTCTCATCTAAGTGTATTAAAAAGAATTTTAATATATTTTTTTAAATATCACTTCAAAGTTTGAAACTAAAACTCTAAAGGAAGCAAATGTTCTAAATTACTAAAACTCAACCCCTCTAAAATCAATGCCCCATTCAATTACAAATTTATCAGTAATTTTCTTGGTCATTGGGTGTTAATAAACAATATTATGTGTATGATAATTGTGTAAATAAAAATTAATTATCTTGTTTAATTCTTTAATTGATTTTAACAATCTTTTCATAATATCTTTTATATTATATTTTAATGGAATTGAACTTAAAACCTCAGTTTAATTAACTTTCTGCTCACCATTTGAAATAGTCTAATCTAAGGGTGAGAAAAAAAAACAAAAAAAACTAATTAAACTAAGAAAATAAAAAAAAATTAACCAAGAAAAACTGAACCATTAAAAACAACCAATTAAACAGATTCAGAATTCTTCTCCAAATTTGTCATTCCTCGTTCTTATTCGTAGTGGTGTAGCCGCCTTAAATGCAATCTCTCCTAGCGCTTCTCCCTCGCTCGCTCGCTCTATTCATGATTATTTTTACATATTTTATTTGCTTCTTGATTGCTTGTTTTTAGTTTGAAATGGTCGTTTTGTTTAAGGAAAAAATCGGTAAACCAAAATCGAACTGAATCGATTTAAAATAGAAAAAAAAATGCTATAATTTTTTTATTCTTCTGGTTCAATTCAATTTTTTTGGTTTGCTTTTATTTTGATTAAATGGAAGAAGAGAAAACTTGGTTAAAATAAAAAAAAAATCTTAAAATCAAAATAATTTTTTATTTTTTAGTTAAAAAACCGAACCAAAATTGATCGATTTAACTCAGGTTTTTTTTTTTAATTTGATTGTTTTTATTGATAAAAACTACACAAAAAAATGTTCACTCCTAGTTCAATCTAAGTTTTTTTTTTTTTTTCAGCGTAAACAGTCCATAGAAATGCCTAATACTCTTGAAAGTACATTAAACATGGAAACAAAAAACTACAAAAAGAATTTATTTTTATTTTAAAAAAAACAGAAGTGAACCCGAAACTTGACAAATGGCAACTGTGTAGCCAAGTTGAAAATTGAAGAAAGAGGAGTTGAATTATCAAACCAAAAGTAGTGAATGATCCAACAAGTATTCAAGTGGGAGGCAGGAGTAGACTCAGGGCAAAGAAAGAATAAGGAATAATAATTACTAAATACTGCATTCTTTTATTTATCATTCAAGTCATAAATTGAATAAGTTTAACCTGAATTAATAAAAATAATATAATTTTAAAAAATAATATGAATAATTAGGATCTAATTAACAACGCTCATGAGCTGATCTGATGAATCCATGAGCTGGGCTGGCCGGTGTTATTACATGATGGATCATGGTAAGGCAACGGTCACACATATATTTCAAATAAATGAATTAAATAATAATATTGATAATAATTAGATGTTAATATGTTATTTAAAAGAAATCAGAGTGAAAACCACACCTCTCTTTTTCCCTGTTAGCTAGAAAACCAACCAACCCCGGTCCACCACAGCCCCGGTCCACCTCACTCAACCACATCCAGTCACTTCTCGCCACATCACCCTCTCTACATTTCTGTTAAGCTACCACATGCACACACAAACACATCACAACACATCAAGCTCCCCCCTCCCTTCTGTCACTCCCGAACACACTGGGAAAACCCCCGCCACCGCCACCATGTTCATGAAAGCCTACTAAAGAGAGAGTCTTTGTCAGAGCTGTAATTCTTAATGGTTTTATAGGGTTTAAGAGGGATTTGAATTGGGAGTTTTAGAGAGAGAGGGGGGGAAGAGAGAGATTTGATTGAGAAATGTATGTGGTGCCACCACCAAAGGGATCATCGGACACTGGATCCAATGGTGTCGGGTCGGGTGATTTACGGGTTTATCAAACATGGAAAGGCAGTAACGTAAGTCACTCATTTATCTTTTTTTAAAGCTTTTATTGACTGATAGATGCCAATATTCTCATATTTTGTAACACCTTTTCTGTTTCTTTTCAATAAGAATGTGAATCAGGAAAAAAAGAAAGAAAAGAAGCAGACTTTAGAGCTACTTTTTAACTGTTCATGTCAAATTACAAAAAATGTAGTTTTAGATGAGTTAATGGTGACATCAACAACAAAAAAAAAAACTGATTTTAATGAACCCTTTTCAGTAAAATATGAGTGTTCCAAATACCAGATATATTTGGCAAGGTTGAACTCCGCTTTGTTGTTATTTGGCCATTAATTAAATGGAAAGTGATTGTTTAAGTCAATATCGTGATGATAAGATTCAGCACCCGGGAAACAAATTGCACTTTTGCGAGTAAAACTAACATGAAGTTCCAAGGGATTGAATGGGAAAAAAAGAAGATATGTGATGTGGTTTTGACTTTAAACTTGGTAGCTTAAATTTCAGGATTGTTTGAATGGTAATGGGGTGATTTGGCTTTTTCTTAAATCAGGGGTGGTCTTATGACCACCTAGTGGAAGTTCAATTATTTTTTGTATTTGTTTAATATTTGCGATTCTCATTTTTCTCTCTGCTATATCTGAAATTGAAATGACTGTTCGGAATGCACGAACTTATTCTTCTGCACGCTATTAGTCTATGCTACTTCCTCTGGGATTATTAGAAATTTGACAGTAAAAGTGGAATAAGAAATAAAGAATTAGGAAATAGGAAAATCACATGCATGATTGATTGTTTGATTCAGAGGTTTTAGATTCTGAACAAGAACTGGTTGAGCTCTTACAATATATGAGAGCTTCTTAACCTGTTTCTCACTGTAATGTTAGTGAAACTGATATTGCTTGAATTGTAGTTGATTGACCATGTGGCAAACTATGTGAAATTGAGATTGGTGAACTATAAGTGTAGTATTCAGCTTCCAAGGTGCTAGTGGCGGGACTTTAGTTGATCCCAGTGCTTAGAGTTGCTGGCACTGACCTCAATTGCATTCTTATTCAAATAAAGCAGATTTTTTTTTTCATTTTTTTTCCAAAGAACTTACTGGAATTATTTTATTCTGCAGATATTTTTTCTTCAAGGAAGGTTTATTTTTGGACCAGATGTAAGATCGCTTGCATTGACTATATTCCTGATTGTTGCTCCAGTAGCACTATTCTGTATCTTTGTCGCCAGAAAGCTGATGGATGACTTTTCAGATGATTGGGGAATATCAATAATGGCAGTTGCTGTTATGTTCACTATTTATGTGAGCTCTCTCTCTCACTCACTCTCTCTCTTGTGTGCACAACCCACACACACCCCACTCCCACTCTCTCTGCAAGCACATTTTGGTGGCTTTTACATGTTTAATTTCCCTGCTATTGAAAATAACAGCCTCAACAATGTTTTTGTTGACCCTGTATTTTTTTCCTGTCATCATATTGGTAAAGATTGTAGTAGCAAACAGTGTTGCCAAAGGTGAAAGGTGCTAAAAGACTCCAAGCCTGTAAAATGCCCAAGGTGCTAGGCGCACACCCGAATGACCAAGGCAATATGTCATTGATTAAAAAAATGTATGTATAAATATTATCTTATATTATATAAATCTAAAATATATATCTTCCCAACTATGACTTCATCATTAGAAAATCAAAAGAAAATATGAATTACCATAACAAAGCTGTATAAAGTTATATTTTTCACCCTTAAAATAAAATACAATAATTTAAAGTAGTAAATAGCCAAATTGATAAAAAAAAAAAAAAAAAAACATAATTCCAGCTTGTCTCTACCCTAGTTTCTTGCCTCTTCTTACTTTGTTTGCCTTGCTTTTACTGCATAGACTCCTCTTATTATGAATAATGATTATGCTTGTTGCAAGCAAATTATTTGCATAGCATTCTAGGTATTGTCAATTAGTCAATCTTCAAAAGGCAGGAGGTTGCACTTCGATGATATATATGTTCACATATATCATTTATTCTGTTATATGCGCACATGCATACTATGTACCTAAATATCATTGGAAAAAAAATGAAATAGATCATTGTAAGTGTTTCTGCATGCTAGCTCGTTGCATCACGCGATGCATGTGATACGATCTGCTCTTAACTTGTGAATCTTAATAAAATAAAATAAAGGCAAGAAATTTAATTATTAAACATATATTGATTTTGAACTTTTCAATAACACTATTGTTTATCAATAGTCATTTATGGAACAACATCAACAATAACAACCAACTTCAGACAACAATAATATAATAAATTAGAAATCAACAATACCTTGGGTTGAGTTTGTGATTTGACCTTGCACATGTGAAATATGATTATTTTTCTTACAATGGTGATTACATTGGAAAAATGTTAAGTATTAGAGAACATGGAAAGGAAATTTTGGAACGGAATAGGAATGGTACTGTTCTGCATAAGATGAGGTTCCTGTAACAGCTAATAAGCAAATTTATTTTCTTGTAAGAAAATCATTACACCATGCATGGTTCAAATTTTATGAAGTTTCACCCGAAAGACTTTCTTTCAAAGCACAAGAAATATATTGAAAAGAACTTTAAAATATTGCAATAGATCAGAAGATAACTACACTAATGTGTGATTAAAAATAAATTTTTAGATACAATTTGACTGTAATATCCTTTTTAGAGTTTGGTAGGTCTGTTTAATTTCATGGTTTTATGTTAAAAGCAATCCAGGAGCTATTGGATTACTGTCAGTAATGGAAAGTTTTTTAGGGAATTAACAATGAATAACCACCTATGTCATCATTAATAACAATCCAAATCCAATTAGATTTCAAGTGAATTAGAAGGTCATTTGCAGCATTATACCTTAATTGCCAACCGATCATAACAATTCAATTTCAGGCTGTTCTGATTACTCATTAGGTGTTAGTGATCCCAACCAAATCCTTTTTGCATTTTTCTATTGTATATCATATGGATAGGTTGGTGTTCGGGTTACCACGTATACTAGTGTAGCTTGTGATATGAATGTAAATTATGTGGCTTTGTCGAGCAAAATATCATTTGAATGCCATGATTGGATCATACCATATCCTTATTGTTCATGGATGTGCTGTTATTATCCCCCATATTATTGTGATGTTGCCTTTTCTGATTCATCAGCAACAACTGATGCATTTCAAACCATGCACCACACTGTCTTGACCTGTGTAGCTCTTGTCATGCATGTGAAGCACTTGTTACCCTAATTTTGAGGATGATGATGGTGTTTTAAAGGGCGATGTTGTTCGTGGAGAGAGAGCTCTAAAGCTTCCCGAAATCTCTTGTCAATGTTTTTCCTTGGCAGGATAGGGAAACAGTTTCTTTAATACTGAACATGAAGCTCATAAATGTCTCTGATGTCTCAGGATTTAGTTCTTCTCCTGTTAACATCTGGAAGGGATCCTGGCATAATTCCACGCAATGCTCACCCACCAGAACCTGAAGGCTTTGATGGGAGTGCAGATGTTGGGTCTGGTCAGACTCCACAATTACGTCTGCCACGTGTTAAGGAGGTGGATTTCAACGGAATGACCGTGAAGGTTAAGTATTGTGATACTTGCATGCTTTACAGACCACCTCGCTGCTCGCATTGTTCAATATGCAATAACTGTGTCGAAAGATTTGACCATCACTGCCCTTGGGTTGGGCAATGCATTGGCTTGGTAAGTGATCTTTTTTTTTTTTTTATGTGATTGTGATGCTGTGGCAGTAAAAATGATCTCCAGTACTATCAACTGGAAATGGTCTCCAGTACTATCATTTGGACAGGACACGTAATTATATTGTAGTGCATTTCTCCTCCTGAAATGCTGTTTCTGCTGACGGGTGACATTTAGATTGACCCAAGCTTGAAGTTAGGTTTCACTTTCTCTAACCAGGAAAATCCAAATTGATATGGACATGTCACTCCTTTCTTGTTGATGCTATCTCAAACTTTGATATATTTGAACACATATGGTCACTACTTCTTACTAATAATTTGAAAACTTCAAAAATATCAACATATATATGGTTCGTGTGTATAAACTAGCAGATTCTGATGTCAAGTTTTTAGAATTAATATTTCTCAAGTTGCTGGCATGGAAAATAGCTGTATTTTGTTTGGTGTCTTGGTGGTCTTTTCAAGTGTCACCACTCCTTGCGCTGATTGATATGCTTCTGGGTGCAGAGAAATTATCGATTCTTCTTCATGTTTGTCTTATCAACAACCCTTCTTTGTATATATGTTTTCGCATTCTGCTGGGTCTACATTAGGAAGATCATGGGATCAGAGAACATCTCAACTTGGAAAGCAATGATCAAAACCCCTTCCTCCATTGTTTTAATAGTTTACACGTTCATATCAATGTGGTTTGTGGGTGGTCTTACTGCCTTCCATTTGTATCTCATCAGCACAAATCAGGTAAGAGAACAAGGTTTCACTTTTCATAGATCTGTTACGGAGAAGTACATTCATTCACTCTCTGAATGAAACTCTCCATTGTAATCATCTTTACACTTTCACTAATGTTCTCCTTGCTTGTGCAGACCACTTACGAGAATTTCCGATATCGCTATGATAGGCGGGCAAATCCCTTTTATAAAGGATTGGTGGAGAACTTCAAGGAGATCTTTTGCTCCAGTATTCCCCCTTCAAAGAACAATTTCAGGGCAACGGTGCCCAGGGAACCCACATTGCCCACCCGAACGCTTGGTGGGGGCTTCATGAGTCCAAATATGGGTAAAGCTGTTGGTGACATAGAAATGGGTAGGAAAACTGTATGGGGAGACATGAGTGCTTTGGCTGATGGTGAAGGACAACTTGCAAACAATGATCGGTTGAACATAAAAGATGGTGAGCTAGGTGAGTTGTCCCCAGATATCAGGACCACAGTAGATGAAGCCGGGGACCGTGTTGGATTACATCCTAGGCGATCGAGTTGGGGAAGAAAAAGTGGAAGCTGGGAGATGTCACCTGAAGTTCTTGCTCTGGCAGCTAGAGTGGGGGAATCTAACCGCGCGGGTGGTGGGAGCAGCTTGACAACTGAGAACCAACAATCATAGTTGTGGATTTGACCAAAATCCAAACCTAGGAAATGGAAGATTAACTGATTTGGTGAGTGCTGGGGTTGATTTCTGACTAAATGGTTGGTTATTCAACTTCCGAACTATATATTATGTGGAATATGGGGAAAGCTTTAGAGAGGATGCTTGAAAGTCTTTGTTGGATTGGCCTTTGTGCTTTTAGGGTGTGGAATGGAATGGTGTGTTGTTAGTATGAGTGAGCTATTATTATTAGTTTTGATTCTTGTATTGCTGGAATTAGGTAGTGTTTAATCTCATTTTATTTGAGGAATCAGTTGGTGTTTTCCTATGATTCTTCCTTACAATTGGGGAGCCAATGGTTTTGACTGCTACTATCTTGATTCCTCATTCTGTTGCCGTTGGGCCTGCAATTAATAATGGGGTCAAGCATGCATAACCCCAACTCTACCTTACGGTAGCTTTATCGCTTTAGGGTGATGAAACGGAGGCATTGATGGAGTGCGATAAACACATGCATCAGAATCCAGACAAAAACCTGGTTTTAGGAAGTGGTGACACCTCCGTGACATGCTATTGCACCGATGCCCGAACCATCAGCATTCTAGAGTCAATTCATGTAAATGAAACTTGGCAGTAGTTCAATTCAACAGCCAGCGTATAAATGTTTTTCAAGTTGAGGAAAAAAAAAATCTTTTTTTTGCTTACAATTATATATAAAAAAAAAGGTTTATTTTTGACATCAACTTATCAAAATATCTAAAAATATTAATAAATAAATATTAAAATTTGGACAATTGTCAAATTGCTGTCCTTGCCTCTGAGCCATATCTATATTTTCTTTCTATCAATTAGTTTTTTGGCATCATGGGATGAACGCATTTGGGTCTTGTGACCAGCAATAGCTTTCTCACTGGGCTTGGTCCTCAGCTGTGATGCGAGGCCGATTTCAATTTCTCCATATCAACCTGACCTCAGGCTCACATAAGCCTAGCCTCATGTAATTTCCATAGGATAAAGAAGTTAAAATTATCATATCTCCAGGTCAAAATTCAGGGGAGTAGTCTAACTGTTTAGTCAAAACAAGTCCTTGGGGTGATTATTGCAGCAATAAACCTCAAACCTGTCAATTCAGTAGAGCCAGTGAACCTAACCCACGGAGTGTTTTGTAATTTGCCTACGCTACACCTCAGTGTCAGAATTACCCCTCTTTTAATGAGTTAGAAATTTTATTTATTTTATTGGTTTTTTGAACCACATTGCTGAAATGCCTGTTATTTGTGAGGTAAAACCTGTCAAGATGAGAAAAAGAAAGTCAATTAAACTCTAGGCTTAAAGCTTCGTTTTGACATTTTTCCATCCCAGCTCCTCTCCTTCTTTCTTCTTCACAGAAGACATCGATAGAAATAGCTTCAGCAAGTGTTTTTGTCTTGAGCATATGCCAATGTAGAAGAAGTGCGAAATCAGGCCTTAGCAGGTAAGTTTGTGGATCTTTTCTGAGTTTAAGGATTTTTTGGCTCTTTAGATGATGGATTTTTCCCTCTATTGTCTCTGTGGTTTTTTTAGTTTAGACTGGAATGATGGAGGTACATATGCAAGTAGAGGTCTGATTAATGTGTGCACTGTGTGGTTCTTTTTTGGCATAGATATGTTTAAGAACCAGCTGCAAGAACTTGCACAAAGAAGTTGTTTCAACCTCCCTTCTTATGCTTGCATTAGAGAAGGACCTGATCATGCTCCAAGATTCAAAGCTTCTGTGAACTTTAATGGCGAGATCTTTGAAAGTCCAAGTTACTGCACTACATTGAGACAGGCGGAGCATTCGGCTGCTGAAGTTGCCCTTAATGTTTTGTCTTTAAGGGGTCCTGCAAGGTCTCTAACGGCAAGAGTTCTTGTAAGTTTCTTTGGTCAAAACCCCTGTTTTTTAGTTTGTTTTAGATAGTTTTCTTGATTGCTTAAGGTGATTAAAGGATGGATACCCGTTTTATCTTCAATTTGGTTACTGAGTCCAGTCCTATTGTTTCTTTCTGGAAATTTAATGAAGGATGAGACTGGGATTTACAAGAACCTACTTCAAGAAACTGCCCACAGAGCTGGGCTTCACCTCCCTGTATATACCACTGTAAGATCAGGACCTGGTCATGTCCCAATTTTCACTTGTACTGTGGAGCTTGCTGGTATGAATTTCACGGGTGAGCCAGCAAAGACTAAGAAACAAGCTGAGAAGAATGCTGCTATTGCAGCCTGGTCTGCTTTGAAAAGATGTAAAAAATGCACCCCCCATTTCTTATTTTTCTCGCATCCATTATATTATTACTTGCAATATCCGTGTAATCAATGTATATTGTTGTACAGTTCCAAACCTGGACTCTTTGAGTAGCAAAGAAGTAGACACTCGTGAAGAACAAGATCAAGCAGTTGTGGCAAGGGTACTGTCAAATTTCAGATCTAAAGATGAAGGTAAATATGCAAGAAAGAGGGATCATAATCAAGCAAGAAGAAGAATGGTTAGAGGGCACAAAGACAGTAGCGGTGCATCATCTTCCCCCACCTCAAATAACCTGCTACTGTATCCACATCGGAGGCTCCTGGATCTAATATTGGATTCTACATCAGATGGTTCAACACAGATGCAGAAGTCCTCCTTTATGTCTCTCCTTCCTCCACCCCCACCCAGAACAAGTTCAAAGATTTTGCCACCACCCTCACTTGTAGACAATCCATCTCTATACTCATCGAATAGGCCTATCCCAATACAAGTTAAGGGGAAATCACAAGTTCACGTCCCACATGAAGAGCATTTAAAGGATGAAGAAGAATGGTTAGGTACTAAACCAGATGTCATCAAGAAACATTTTGAAAAGGAGAGTGCCAGCAATTCAAGTTCAAGTAATCTTTACGGATCAAGTTCTATATACAAGCCGTTTCCTTTCTCCAATTCCGGGAAGCCAGTCACTTCCTTGCTTGATAGCACTAGCCAGCACGAATCAACCAACATTAGTAGCAGAGTTTTTGGGTCTACAAATCCATCTCCAATGGCATCCATTTCCATCAACACACCCTCAAGTACTCGTGTTCCAAGGCCTATGTTCACTGGAGGGTTTAGCCCTCACAGGATTGCACCAGCTGTTCAAATAAGGTCAGTGATCCCAGTTTGTGCAGCACCACCATCACCAATCAGACCCCCACAATCAACAAGTGCTCCTTCCCTTTCTACCTTCACTGGAGTAGCTGAGGTATCAATGCTCAAAAAGACAGAGTCCAATCAAACTCAACCGAGTTCTACCGAGTTCAAAAACAAGCTACAGTTATGAAGTAGCAGTAAGCAGCTGAGGAAAAGACAAATCTTGTTTAAATCCCATAATTAAGTATCTCTTGCCAGTTGTGTCTTGACGGGTTTCGTTGTTGAACAAAATCAGTCTCTTTTTTCTTTGGCCTTTCAAAACCGAAACCATGGTCTTGTGTCATGGGGTCTGAAGGTTAAATTTTTGTACTCATACTCCTGATTATGTAATACTCCTCCTATAAAGTCTACTCAACACATTACATTTACTGCCGTGAGGAAGAGAGAGTGAGGGGGTGATAGAAAGAGAGGAGAGCATTAAATGTGACCTGGGAGAGTGGGTTGCAGAAGATAAGAGAGAGAGAGAAGGGGCAGATGGGGGTGGCAATGAAGGCAGACCGAGGAAGGACAATTGCAGCGATAAACGCAAGCAATTAATTTACACTCAGTTCTGAGACCAAAATTTATTAGTCTTGTCTTCTCCATTAATGCCTTCATCTTCTCCTCCTCCTCATTTATTGCTAGTCATTTGCTTGCCCATTGTTTATAATTTTTTTTTTTTTGGTTCTCTTTTTAATATTGTTTTATCCCCCATTATTGACCCTGAGCTCTCTACATTGGTAACTGAGAAATGCTCCTAGGGCTGGGGTTTGAGTTTTCAAATGCCTAGTGTCCGTTACGTTTTAGGTGCATTTTGGGCGTTCCATGTTTACCCTTGATTGGTACTCCAACGAGCATCATCTCCTACCATTGATTTCACCCTTCTCCTTGTGTGGATCCATTTAAGAAGGTTTGACTTTTAGCGTACAGGAAATTTAAACTGTTTTTCAAAAAACAGATATTAAAACAATGTTTGTTTTTAATATTTATTTTTAATGACAGCACATTAAAATATTCACAGGATTTCTTAAGAACTCACAGAACCTTGGCATTTTTGTGCAAGAGTCTTTGGTGCTTCTTGTAGTTTAATAGGCTAGTTGGACAAAAATCGTCCACTCTTCTTGTAGTTTAATAGGCTAAATGGATGATTCTGCATATCAGGTCATGTCAGTGCAGCACATGCCCTCTAATTTTTAGTTTCGAGGTCCTACAATGGCTTATAACATGCATGTTTGTGTTCAACGTGCACATTCTCTGGCTCCCATGAATTTAGACAAGACTGATAACCTGTAGACGCCAAGCATATTTGCTGAAAGGAAATCTCTCATCCCTGTGAGAGGCTGCTTCCAAATAATCAACCAATCTAGCTGGTGTGCAAAAGGTGTCCCTTCACGAGATGTATAGCTGATGAAAAATGGATCAACGCACTGAGGACAGTAGCTGAGAGAGTGAGTGCCCAAAATCAAGCGAGCTGACTCCCTTTGAACGAAATCTGCAGACAACAAAAGATCAAGCCATCCCTGCCACTCTTGGCAGAAAAAAGTGCTGCACTTTGGGAAATTCAGCAGTGACACAGAGGGAAACGGCTTTTTTACTTGAAGAAAGCAAAATAAAGTTTTAACTTAAAAGAAACATTGATCCTGAGCGGTTGAAAAGTGATTTCTCTTTTTCTTTTTCCACTTTGAACGAAGTGCTGTATCATCATTGGACAGGTTGATGCATCACCAAAATCACAAGCTACTGAGAATCTGTCTTTTATTTGCACATTTGGAGCACCTCTCTTGTCTGTAGCACGTATAAATCAATCGCGAGATGGCAGTGTCCTGCTGCCTTACAGCATGAGCCACTACAACTTAAGGCAACCTCGCACAGAACAGCAGATGTCCAGAACCACTTCTGGCTAGAATCTCATTGAGTAATCACACTTCTTTTGCGGGTCAAGCTTCTTTTATTCTCAGTATTTTCCATCTAGATTTCATTCCAAACGCAAACTTAGGATCGGGGCTATTTATAAGCTCACCCCATCTCTCTCAGCCCGATGGACTTTCAAAGTCCGAGTTCACTTGTGATTTAGTTTGTACAGTCATGTAAATTGGGAGATAGGTCAATTAAATAAAAATCAATGATATTGTTTTATAAAACAATTAAAAAGAAGAAGGGTTTTAACCTTGTTGATTTTGAATTATGATTTTTTATACTCGATTCGAGATAGGAGATAGGTCAAACAGATTTTAAATTGACTTACAAAAATCAAGATAAGTTTAATAATTGCCATAATTTTACTTTTATATAAGACAATACTATATCTTATAATTTACTATATTGAGATGATATTGAAGATAAAAATACGATAATTTTTTTCTTTTTTTCTGTTCTTCAAAAAATAGTGGTCCACGTAAAGAAAAATGCATTATTTTATATGTATCTTGTATGTCATTGCATGATTTTTTTAGTAGTTGTTTATATTTATATTTTATCTTTTAATAGTTACCTTTGATTTATGATCATTATTATTATAATTACTATCATGATTTTTATTATAAATATAATTAATTATCATCATTATCACAATTATAATAACTATCATCATTACTTTATCAGTATGATTATCGCTATCAGTTTTTATTATCACAATTACAATAATCTATCATGACAATTATTTTATTATCAAAATAATAAAATAGGAATTATCATTTCATTCATAAGATAGTAACCCTTTAAATTGAAGTTCAAATCAAATTTTAGTCCTTGTATTTATTGTGTTTTTCAATTAAATTCATGTGAAAAGTTCATTGATTATACTTGTTTAACTACACCTTGACCCTTAATGTTTCTCGCATCGCCTCCCATCATTCCATTCGAGCATAAAACTCTCATGGGTACATAATTTATATGAAAATGCTATTGATTTTTTCTATAATTTACTTATAAAAACTTAACATTAGCGTTATAAAATTGTAATCTATTAGCTTAATCTAATGATTCCAAGCTAACTAAACCATTACAGTATTGAACATTGTTAACCTTGAAGAGAGTTAGCATAATGATAAAGATTTTTATTAAAATTCAAGGTTGAGATTTTAGTCATTATATTGTTTGGGGGTCATGTTTTCTGACATTAAAATCTAGTAATTCAATGTATTCTTATGTAGATGATTTTTGTAGGAATAAAAATAAAAATTCAAAAATTTAATTAAAATATACGCAAACTAGTATGATCACCGCAAACTAGTCCGATCACCGTGTTACCACCAAAAACATATATTACAAGTTGCTTTACAAGCCATTTATATAGCTTTGGTCCATGGATATTAAATGCAAACATCATTGATATTGCCACTTTATAATGTTTTATGATGAGAAATTTTATAGCAGCAAATGAGTAATTATCATTAGTTATTCTAGAGAAATGAGTAGTGATTAATATCTTTATCACTTCTAGATGGATTTTTTAAATTTATTTTTATATCTATTTATTTATTTTAAGAATGGATTCATAAAATAAATATTGTTAGCTACACCTAAAATTTTATCCCTGTATTTATGTCAATTACTAATTGCTATTTTCATTTTTTTTATTTCATCAATTGTGTTTTTCATTTTGTTTAATTAACTTTGTACTCTATAAATTAACAGAATTAGCTTAGCAACTAAATTTGAGATCTCTTATGTACATGTGTGTGTGTGAAATAGAGGAAGACAAGTTGACAGTGAAAAAGAAGAACAATGTTCCTATTTTGTGATTTTTTAAAAGTTTGATTAAAATTATTTTTTTAAAGTGTTTTTTATTCATAAATATATTAAAATGATATTTTTTTTTATTTTTTTAAATTATTTTTAACATCAACACATAAAATAATCTGCATACAATACTGATTTCCCTTGTAACAATATGACCAGGCAATATTGATTTTCCTTGTAAGAAACAAAATATACATGCACATACAAATATTTTATTTCAGTTATTATTATTTTTATTTAAAGTTAATTCAAGTCTTTATGTGTAAATGATTTTTGTTTTATCAATATATAATGCAAATACAACTTAGTTATCTAAAATTTTAAAGGACAATATTTAAAGATAAATAACAATAATTTCTTTGAAGTATTATAAAATTATATAAATAATTAAAAATATTAATTATTATTTAAAGATTATATTAAATAATATAAAAAAGATAAGAGAGGGGTATTAATTAAAATATAAATTACAAAGAAGAATAAGTGATTTTTTTTAAAGAAAAAACTAGGAATGGCTATGTCTAACCAAAAATGAAAGAGCTTAGGATGGAAGTGTAATTTGATTGTTGATTTAATAAATGATATATTATTTAATATTGACAAATAAAATGATGTGTAGTCTGCGAGGGTATTTATGAAGACTAGAAAATTAGTGTGAGTTCTTGGATCTAAAAAAAATATTTTTATTTTTATTTTACTTAAAAACATTCTGAAAACCTCAATAATAATATTTTTATTTTTATTTTGTAAAATTAAATTTAATATTCTAGGACGTATCATATACGCAACATAAATCTGCTAATATAATTTGGAAGACTGAGATAAGAAAGAAATAAAGTTGACAGTAAAAGCAAACAGTGGTGTGAGAAGTGAAATGAAAGGGGTGAACAGTGTATTTATAGTAAAATTATTCTCTTTTAATTCTATTATATTTTATAATGTATAACAGCTATAAGCCACCGCACCAGACTAGACCCCGTTTGGATGGCTGGCCAAAACAGTGTTTTTTTTTAAAAAAAAAAAAACCTGGTGGTTTGATGTTTTAGATTATTTTGATATTTTGATATCAAAAATAATTTTTATAAAATAAAAAAAATATTATTTTAATATATTTTGATATAAAAAACACTTTAAAAAACTACCATAACCGTCCTCCCAAACAGGTCATTTATGAAGTGAATGTTCAGAGAGAATAATGGATATTTTTTAATTCAAAAATATATTAAAATTATTTTTTTTTATTTTTAAAAAAATATTTTTGATATTAAAATTATTTTTTTAAAAAAATATTTTATTTCCAGAAATGCTTTAGAAAAAACAAAACAACCGATCCTCACATCAATCAAATCCAAAAGAAATATTCCAAAGGCCACTAGGACACCCACTACCTTCCACTGGAAGAAACCCAAAATCCTTTTCAGCCTTTTGCCCACAGCTTCAACCAAGAACAAAATCTAAAAGCCCGTGAAGTGGGTGACAACCCCATTTTATCATTCCGACAAATACCATTAACTTATTATTGGAGCAATTAAGTAATTTTCACAGTGCTGATAATTTTCACTGTTATCATTTGATTATTCTACCATTAGATTTAAAAATAATATTTAAAGCTCATGTATATGTTTTTTTATATGTGTGTGTGTTATTTTTAGAGCAATAAAAAAATTAAAGGTCATATCTATCTCTTTGAAAAATTAAAAATATGTACTTGAGACATGGTGACAAAGGGTTTGAGATCTGTACAACAGATTTTGAGTTTGAGACAAGACACACATTTCTTTTAAAAACCTAAGACAATCATGGTTTTACTTGCTTGTATAGACGCACAAAGTACATTTTCTAAAAGGTGGGATTTCCTTAAATCCAAAAAAAAATAAAATTAAGCATCTTTTTAATTTGTTATTTCTTTAGATTTAGTCTCTATTATTTTGATTATTTTTTTATTAGGAATAACTTATAAAATTGGGATTCTTTTTCAATTTCACCACCTTGGGTTCTTTATATTTCAAATTTGATTCTCATTCTTTTCTTTATTATTTTTTTTATTAGAGATAATTTATATATATATATATATATATATATATATATATATATAATTTTATTCTACTCAGTGCTTGTTTGGGAATATAGTTTAGATTGGTTTTGAAAATGTTTTTTGTTTAGAATTTTATCAAAATAATATATATTTTTTAAAATGATTTTTGACATCACCACATGAAAATGATTTAAAAATTCCAAAAACTTTAATTTAGAGTAAAAATAAATTTAAAAATTATTTTAAAAAAATTTTTTTGAAACGCAATGTCAAATAAACCCTTAAGTTTTTTTTCCCAGTCATATTTGATCTCCACTTTTTTCACTTAGACAATTTTTGTTAAGATTGATTTTTTTTTTTTTATCATTCAACATTAAACTAATTGAGAACTGAACTTTTTAATTGAGCTAAATATAGGATTTCATAAGTAACAAGTCTTAAATATTAATCTAGATTTCAGAGGTTCCCCGAGTGTGCTTGTTATTTTTTTTTAAAAAAATCATGTTTCTTCATTTTCAAACTTCTAAAACCACTAAAAAAAAATAAGTCAAATGATGTTTTAGTCACAATGTTTTATTATTTTTTTGAGTGTGGGGTAAGAGATAATTAATGAGTGGAATTGTTATACTATATGCTGTTTGCATAATGCTTGACATTTGGGTTCTTTCCCTTAATAATGAATTCTATTTCCACCAGAAAAATATAAGCCATGATAGAATATTAATGATTTTGAAACCATATAGATTTAGTGGTCCATATATATATATATATATATGTTTGTGTTTTGATAAAGAGATTGTAAAATTAGATAAACAATTTTCAATGATTTATACTGTAGAGCGGATAGCCACTAATTGTTTGGCTGAGAGTGGCAGCCAATGAAGTTTAAAACGCATACAACGTTATATAAACAAATAGACTTGTCTGTTTGTTTAAGATATGCTTCGGTTAAAGGACACCTAAGCTTACCGTGGCTACACATCATGCTTCGTTTCCATTTTCTTCTAGAACAACCACTAGCCCTTCCTTTCTCCTTGCTGGCTCATCTGCCCTCGTAATCATCATCATTATTATCATTTATTATAAAAGAATAATTATTGAAATTGTATTTTTAGCTATTTTTTAAAATATATTTTACTTAAAAAAAATTAAAATAATATTTTTAAAAAATATTTTAATATTAACACATTAAAATGACTAAAAAACATAAAAAACTTAATTTATAATATTTAATTTTAATTTATGTTTTGAAAAACTCTTTTCCAACACATAAATATAAATTTAATTAAATGATAAATGATTATTATTATCCTCTCCGACATTAATTCGCATCCCTACATCATTTCAAAACAAAAATTTAACCATTACCGACCTAAGGTGGCTGCATAGGTATCACATTCCTCCTCTATCCTTTCAATCTATTTAATATCATGATATTATTTGTTTTTGTTTTTAAATATTAATATAATATTTTTTTTTATTTTAACATTAACATATCAAAATAATCCAAACACATAAATATTTAAAAAAAATAATATTTTTTTTTATAAAAAACATGCTTGTCGTGAAGTCCCGACAGAATCTAAACGCGTCTTTATTTTTCTCTGGCATCTACCCAAATATTCTGTGGATATTCTTTTTTGTTCGTCAAGTAAACTGAAAGAAATCCCAAAACCAGCTACATGCAATTTTCATTTTTGCATCGAAAAATCGTTTTCCTTCCTTGGAATATTCTTGACTCCAAACTATAAAGCGTCAAGAAGACTAGTCGCTTCTTTGATTATAATTGAAGTTTATTTTTAAAAGTATTTTTTATTCAAAAAATATATTAAAAATATTTTTTTCTATCTTTTAAAAATTATTTTTAAAAGTAATATATCAAAATATCTTAATATACTAATTTTAAATTTAAAATAAAAAATAAAAAAACTTTTAAAACGGGCATAAAGTAGAGATTTTAAAATAACATGCACCTATAATTATTTATGGATTTAAAGACTGTAAAATCGCCCAATGGAATATTTTTTTTTTTTGTAAAATCTGAATGGCAAAATGCAACGTGTCACTCTCCCATTAAATTAAAAAAAATGCTCCTCATCTCACCCAATCAATTCACCAAGGGGATCCAATTATATCCACACCGTTAGATGGAAGCAAAGTAATAAAAACACGGTAGATAATTAATTAATTCTTTTTTTTTTTACAAAGACTATAAACCGTGAAGGGTTTAAGAAAGAGGGCATAAGCAGAGGATTTAGGAATATCCAAGAGAATATAAAAACGCAAAGATTGGAATATTCTACGTGGAGATCCTTCCACCCGGTTTCCGTTCCTCCCCACGAAGATATAAACCCCTCTCCAATCCCGTATTCTCACACAACAATCTCTAAAATCCTATTTTCTTTGGCTAATCAGTAATGATGGCTCTTAAAGCTGTTCATGCATCTGATGTTCCTAATCTTGACCACGTCCCTGAGAATGCCTCTCTTTCTCTCTACTCGACTCGTTTCTCCAAAGGTAAATTGGCTCAAGGAGAACGTTTTCTGATTGATTCCTGGAGTTTATTGATGTGGTTTCTCTCTCTCTTTTTGCAGGAGTTGAACTGAACAGAGAAGCTACGTCCAAGACACCAAAGTTTCTGGTGATTGGACACAGAGGGAATGGAATGAATATTTTGCAATCAACAGATCGCAGGATGAAAGCCATTAAAGAGAACTCCATTATGTCTTTCAATAGTGCTGCTAAACACCCCATTGATTTCATCGAATTTGATGTTCAGGTATAATTATCGACATCTTTTTTCTTCCTATTTCGCTTTACAGAAGGAAAGAAAATCTTGTTTCTGTGATCCTTTTTTTTTGGGCTGTGTTTTTTCTTTCTCTCGAAAACAATGGAATTTAAGTTCTTCCAGGCTGGGTGTTTTTCTTTGACGCTTAGACCTGTCGGTTGTCTGTTGCCGCGTACGGATTTAGACCTTTAATTCTTTTCAATTTGAGAAAAAACAAGAACTTCTTTAATTGGGGGTGTTTTTGGTAAATTCCAATTTTTTATTCACAGCATGATTTTTTGAAATAAAAAATATTATAATCTGAAAAACAAGTTTGAATTAAAATTTGACAATTTCTGTGATTATATGTGCAAATAAAGATGTAATTAATTTACAAGAATTGTATAAAAAACTCACAGTTAATATAAAAAAAATAGATATTTTATTATTACTGTATAGTCATGAGATTTTTTTTTTTAAAAAATATACATATTAGAATCATATATAGTTTTTCAGAATATAATTGATAATATTATTATAGAAAATATTTAATTTTATTTTAAAAGCATGTTATCATAGTGTAATTTTTTTTAAAATCACAATTGTTTTATTTAAATAATTTTATTTTGAAATATTGGAAAATAAATAAAATCCCATTCATGCTTGACTTTTACAAAAATAAAAAGACCGACGACATGGTGTGGATGTGTTTTTTTTTAGTTTTTATTTAACATTATTATTTTTTTGTTTTAAATAATTTTTTAAAATTATTTTAATAGATTTATGTTTAAAATAAGTTTTATTAGATAAAAATATATATTATTTTAATATATTTCTCAATAAAAAATACTTTGAAAAAACCATCTTTTTAACACTAAACTTGCAATGTAATAAAAAGGGTTTTGTGTGTGAATAAATGGCGCACTGTGAAACCCTATCTCTTTTTATAATTTTAAAAAAATCTTAATGGGTTCACGTGGAGGATTTGGACTGACTGTGTTTATTTTTGCTTGGTATTATCTTTTATTACTGAAAATAAAAATAGAATTGAAAATAAAAGTATGGAGCTGGATGAGACAGACAGGAAAATGTGAAAAACGAATTGTCGTTTTTGTAGGTCACAAAAGATGACTGTCCAGTCATTTTCCATGACGACTTCATCCTCTCTGAAGATAATGTAAGTATCTCCAATCCATTCGGAATCTTTATGGGTTCAATTTGTTATTTAGAAATTAAAATAATTTTGAAGTTATGAATTTATTTGCATTTTCAGGGCATCATTTTTGAGAAGAGAGTGCCAGAACTTTCCCTGTCTGAATTCCTATGCTACGGACCCCAAAAGGAAGCAGGAAAATCAGGCAAATCTTTGCTTAGGAAAACAAAAGATGGGAGAATAGTGGAGTGGAATGTAGAGAAAGATGACTCATTGTGCACTTTGCAAGATGCATTTCAACTAGTGGAGCCTTCACTTGGGTTTAACATTGAATTAAAATTTGATGATCACATAGTCTACCAACAAGACTATCTCATTCATGTTCTTCAAGCCATCTTGCAGGTATATATGGACGACCTTTTGCTAATCAAGACTCCTTTTTTTTAGCTTAAACAAGGGATTTTTCCTAATTGGGGCATTAATTTCGTGGTGCAGGTGGTGTTTGAGCACGGTGAGGATAGGCCTATTATTTTCTCATCATTCCAACCTGACGCAGCATTGCTTGTCAGAAAACTGCAGAGCACCTACCCTGTAAGTTGTCAAACTTGATTATTTATTTATTTATTATTTATGTAAGCCTGGTACTCTTTATCTTGTATTGATGATTTTGGTTTTTTTTTATTGCATTACAGGTTTACTTCTTGACAGATGGGGGTGCTAAGATTTTCTATGATGTGAGGAGAAATTCCCTAGAGGAGGCTATAAGGGTGTGCTTGGAGGGTGGTTTGCAAGGGATTGTATCCGAGGTCAAAGCGGTTTTTAGAAACCCTGAGGCAGTATCCAAGATCAAGGATGCCAAGCTTTCACTTCTAACTTATGGGCAATTGAAGTAAGTAATGGGATTTTATGAATTTGAAACTCACTCTCATGTGATTTTGGTAAAAGAATATCAAAACTTACATCAAGTCTGATTCAGGAAGTCAAGGTACTGATTGTGTTTCGTTTTGCAGTAATGTATCAGAAGCTGTTTACTTGCAACATTTAATGGGCATCGATGGGGTGATAGTTGATCTGGTTCATGAGATCACTGAGGCAGTATCTAATTTGATAAAGCCATCGAAGGTGGAGGAAGTAGAGAGTTTAGCAGAAGGGCATGATGAGATGGAGGTGAAATCAAAACCCAAATTCTCACAAAGGGAGCTTTCATTTCTTTTGAAGCTCATTCCAGAATTGATACAGTATTAATTCCATGCCCTTTTTTGTATACTTTCACAAGAAGTTTAGCAGTTTTGGTCCCTCCTTTTTTATGCATGTAAATAATCTTATGTCTCCTACCATTCTTATGACGAATCCCCCCACAAGGGGTTAAAAAATTCAACACTTCATGTGTGAATCCAATGATCAATTAATGATATCACTGGCAGCTAGCTGCCTTTTCCAGCTTATCAAATAAGCCCCCAGTTTATGTGTTTGCCTCTCATTAATATGGAGTTGTTGTCCATTGCTTTTAGGCCCAACCATGTTTATGTTAATAGTTCAAATTGAAAATGGACCTAAATTAAACTTTAAACCATGAATTGAGATGAGGAATATAAACTTTGTTGAGTTTTTCAATGTTTTTGAATTATAAAATTATAAAAAATAAAATTTAACTAGAAACGATCAAATTATTCATTTAAATATTTCAAATTGAATCGATGTATTCAAGTAAAAATAAGCTCTTATTGTCCAAGCTTGAAGTTTGAGTTGGGCTAGCATAAGTGAATTAGACGCTAACCTTTAATCATGTGCTATTGATCTTTTGAATGTGGTTAATTTAAGGGTCTTGCCTTTGGGAGTGTTGGATTCCAATGAAAATGTAAGGGCAAGGAAGGCTACTTGACCTAGGGGAATTTGGGCACAACGGACAATGCACGAGATCTCGACTTAGATTAAAGAGGTGGAGGTGAGTTAGGGCTATTCAACACGGTGTTGTTTGGTGACAATGAGATTGTTATTGATGTTTTAAAATCTAATATGCTCTATAATGTTTTTTTGGTGTTTAAATGAGGGGTAATCACATGTTCTCATTAATATTTTATTTTTTAGAGTTGTCGAAGTTGATGGTTGGTGGTAAAAGACTTAACACCCACAAAACACTATTTTTTAGTTGAGTTTATGAACTATCGAGATATAAAGTTAATGATTTTTAATAAGAGATTGCAATAACTGAGAGTGAGATTTAAATTATAAGAATAAAAGTGTTTGTTATTATTAATGTATGATAAATGCTTTAAGATTAAAAGCATGAAAACTTAGAGAGTAAAAAAATACAAATTTACCTAGATGGTTCAAAGGGTATGTATAACTTACTAAACCTTGTCATTTTTAGATTTGAAATGTTATTAATAATAGATAAATATCTCTTATATAATATTAATAGTGATGAAAATATAGTAAGTTTTTAAGAGATTTTTTTATATATCTAAAGGTGTAGTAGAATTTAAAAGACTTTTTATATATTTAGGGGAGAAGGGATATAGAAAGATGATTATTCTTAACTTTTAACATTTTATGTTTAAGCCATAAGAATAAACAAACAAGATCTCATGACTTGACATAGAGTCTATAACGATTGTCAGGTCCATATGCATTTGAACTTGCCAAAACCCAAGGATAATGAGTATGACAACTCATCAAATTTATATATATTTAGGCTCACCTGTAGCCGAATTCAAAGATGTTAGGTCTGACAACTCTTTAAACTCACATATACTTGGATTTAGTGTGTAGTTGATCCCAATGATATTGGGTCTAACAAGTTGTCAAAGCTATATATAACTGAGTTCATTATATAGTTGAACTAAAGAATTTTAGGCCTGACAGATGTACATGGGCTCAACGTGTAGCTGAGCCTATAAATATTGGATATGACATCTCATTAAACCTACATGTATTTAAACTCATCACGTGTTTAAGACCAAGGATGTTAGGTTTGTCATCTGGTTAGAACTACATGTAGTTAAGCTAGTGCATGACTAAAACCAAGAATATTAGGTGCAACAAACCATTTTTTTTCATGATGTTCCATATATACATATTATATTATCATTTTAAATACAAGAAATCTTTTTTTACCAAAATCTTGGTAGAGTTTCCCTTAATTATTTCATTACCAAGTTATAAACTTGACTAATGTTCACAACCTATAAATAAAGATTTCAACATTTCTCATCATTTGATACTTTCACCGATCTAGTGTCCCGCCTTTCATGACTCTGACATTCTAAATATCATTTGACAATTGAATTTTAACATCTTTAATTTATGGTTCATTCAAAATGTTCATATAAACACATGTTAATGGATATATATTTTTTAAAATGTAATCTAAGTGTAATTCATGACATATTCCATCTAAGGTTTTAAAATAAATTTATTGCAAAACATTAAATTATCTAAGTTTTAGGCTAATTAACTTATATAATTCATAATAATTTCTAACATTTTTGTGTAAGCCTAAAATATTACATCTTAGGATATATTTACATACAAAATGACCTAATAAATTCTTAAATTGCAAATTTCATACAAAAGAAAAATTTCTAAACAAACTATGGACCAATATGTTATTGAGAGGTACCAGAAAATTAATTTCATACAAAATCAATCACTCTCAAGAACATAAAGTAAAGCATGAAATAAGTAAAAATCCTTTAATTTAACTTAATTAAATTAACCTTTGATGGACCTTACATCTCTTGATTAATAATCATTTTATTCTTGTCTCGGAAATCTATCTCATTAACATGATAAATTTTTATCTCAAACCAAAATCAAGCATAAACCTTTATCTAAGGTAGTTAACCACATTACCCAAGTACAAGCATTAGCCCTTAAACTAGGATAATAAGCTCAACATGCTCAAACTGCGTGTTAGTCTGTACTTGAGGATATTTAGCTTGACATGCATAAATTGAGTGTTAGTCCATAACTAGCTAGACATGCCTAAACTAGACACAAGCTCTTATATTGTGATGTTTAATATGCCCAAATTGGGTTATAGTCCCTAATCTAGGGTAAAATGGGTGCTAGCCCTTAAAGTGAAATAACTAACTCAACATATTATTTGACAACAAGAGTTTGAAATTAAATGAGATTTTAAATACATGTTTGACTTTAAATAAATAATTAAAAATGATAAGGTGTCTACCACTAACCTCAAACTTGTCTACTAGTTGTCTACTGTTGTTGTATGGTATTTATTGTTTCATCTATATCAATACATACATTGTATAAACTTTAAATTCTTATCTATAGATAACTGAATTTTCATTTCATCATCATAACTAAGTTTTTGTATTCTTATATGTGTCATCACTTCATTAAAAAGGATATCAACTGCATTGTCATCATGCAACAACACTCGATGGAATCGATGATTGAAAAAGATTGGAGAGATAATTAATGCACCCTCATACATGTAGTTTACTCCTTATCCATATTCTTAGGTAAACAAAATGGTCCCATGTCATTGGTTTTGAAGACAAGCAATTGTAAGGACTGGTTTCCTATAATTTCTTTTCTTGGTGCTGAAATTACCCCTGTTAAGGCACCACCCATGATCATATTAATTTTGAGTGGTGCTATATAGATTAGTCAAAATTTATCATGCTTGGTTTAAAATGAAAATCCCTCTTAAGAAACAAATGGAGATAACCTTTAACTAATCTTTAATTTTTTTTTCAAAACATCATATTTTTTTATGTCATGCCCTTTATACTGATGGAATAAATAGTATTTCTTAGAAGTATAAGTAGTAAGTGAACACCTCATAAGTGGAGGGTGTTGAATAAATTATTTACTTTTGATGGTTTGATGGTAATGAAAACTTTTATGAGGGTAAAACATAATGGACTAATGCTAATTTCAAGGGAGGCCATATGTTCTCTAATTGGCTTCTTTTGACTTTTCCTAGGGTCATTGTCTTTTTAGAAGAATGATCCTCCATAGAAGGTCTTTCTAGCAAAGTCTTGTAAGAAAATAGGAAGGCTTATAACATAGCACACTTGCGTCCTCCATTTGTATATGGTTTTTCATAACCTACTTCACTTTCAACACTCTTCTATTTAGTAGAACAAATAATTTTATTTCACAAAACTCTTTTTTTACTCCACTTATCAAGACCTCAAAACCATTAACTCAATTAATTAATCAAACTTGAGCATTTCCTTATTAAACTTATTCAAATATGTTTGCCTGATCGTTGTCATTTTTATTTGTTTCCTATAAATAACATCATTTGATGATGTTCCAAAACCTAATATGCTCAGGAATGAGGTTATTTATTTGGACAATAAGTAGTCACATGTTTATGTTAATACTCCTCTTTTCAGAGTTCACAATGTTGATGGATAGTGGTAAAAAGCCTAACAACTCTAAAACAATATTTTTTTCGTGGGGTTTAAGAACCTCTGACGATAAAATCAATGAATTTTAATAAGAAATTGCAATAAATAAAAATATTTTTTATAAAAATAATAGTGTTTGCTCTTGTTTATGTATAATAAATGTTTTGAAAATAAGAGTATGAATACTTAAAGAATATAAATAGAAAAATATAAACCCTTTACCTCATTGGCTAGGGAGTATATATATCTAAAACTTTGTCATATTGCTTTAATGAAATGGTTGATGTCATTTCCTCCTAATAACATTAATGAAGGATAAATATATCTTATACAATATTCATAAAGATATATATTTCTTATATATATATATATATATATGTATATATATATATATGTTGATGAAAATATAATAATTTATTATGAGACTTTTTTATACACATAATAGAGTAGAGATATGATTATTCTTGACTTTACACATTTTATGTTAAGATCCACAAGAATGAACTAACAAAGCCTCATGACTTGACACAAGACCTATATGATTTATTGTTGTTATTGTTATTCTATCTATGTTTGGCCCTAATTGTGCTGTTGTTGTTGAGGTTGTCATTGTTATAATTGTGATGGTCATAGCAATTCCTCTTGGATCTAGACCTATCCATGTTCTTGAAAACCCAACAAAATACAAAGGTTATACGCTAAAGATTCTTTTCTCTAATTTATGATTTGTCAAAATGCTTAAACTATTTTTTTTTTTTTGCAATTTGCTTCCTACCATTTGGTTCCTTAAGTCTTTGCTTGTGCTGCTACCTGGTTACACAGTGTGAGTCTTGGAGAACCCTGGTGGAAGGAGGAGGAAATTATATACATTGATATTTGATAGTTGAAAGCTTGAAAGACTAAGATTCACAAAACACAAAACAAAAAGTTATTTAACTAGTAGATCGTAAACTTGGTGTGAGTTTTATGATTTAACAAGTTTGACCAGTTTTATCAAGTCAACGCGTGGTTTTACTAGTTTTTGAGTTTTAACTTGATTTTACAAGGTATATGCATGCTAACTCGTAAAATCATACAATTTTACAAGTCAACTCTCGAGTTTAATAACCTTGATAAAGTATATTTGAGTCCAAGAATGTCGAGTCTGGTAACGTATTAGACTGAAATTTACTTGGGCTTTATATGTAGATAAACCCGAGGATATTAAGTGTGACATCTTACGGGAATCACATGTATTTAGGCTTAGCACATAGCTTAACCTGAAAATATTGGACTTAAAGGAAGCTAGAGTCATATCATCTAAGTTTAGATATATGAGCTTATTACCTTATCTTTGACCCTTTTAAATATTAGCTTACGCAAAAACAATATATATAAAATATAGTGGTCCATCAATTAGCAATGGTGTAAAGCATATTTAGTTTCCCATACAAACATGATTATGTATTTATTAGGATGGCGAATCACCATCTCTAAAACTATCAACTAATGACAAAAGTTCGATATATAATTTTTAACTTTATAATTTTCAAGTGCTAATCTAAACACATTTGGAATTATTCTTGAATTATCATGTCTTCTATTAACATTTTTTCTTGTTTGACTTCGATATTATTATTGACCAAACTCCTTAAAAGCATTCAACTTGTAGTATTTTAAGTTGAAAATTATTACATATTCTCATAAAAACTCATTCAATATTTAAAAACTTGTAGAAAAAAACAGAAATTAATATGGATTGATGGCACTACAATGGTAAAATCAAATCGGGGTATCATTTTTCTCTCCTCCCCCATCCCGCCACCCATACCTCTCAAAGCATACTACGAGGAGGAGGAACAGAAGAACTGAATCGATGAACTTAAGAACTGAATCACACACACATTCTGCTTGGAAATAATATTATGAATGCATTGAGAAAGCTAGGTGGGGTATCGAAAAAAGAAAATGTTCTTCATGACACAACGATGAGATGAAGATAATGTAGATTAAAGAGATCGTGGCCTTCCATTATATCGAATCTCACTAAGCAATGTCAACTTCTAGGACAATTGCCACCCACGACCTGGGCAGGCCAATCCGATGAATGCCTTCATTTGAAAGGCGTGTGTTTTTCTTTGAGAAATTAATTAATGCACACTCGAAGTCTTCAAGCACGAATATAAAGGTGTTGTGCTCTTCAAAATGAGTTAATTATAATAAAAATAAATAAATAAAACACGAATTTAAAGGTGTTGTGTTCTTCAAAATGAATTAATAAAAAAAAAAAAAAAACACAATTTGACACTTTGACTTGTGCATTGATTAAGATATTATGATAGCTGTGTGTGCTCATAACTCCATGAATGAACGATGACCTCTTTCTTGGCTTTTAGCGGGTCGTTTTGCAATGAAATTTGCTTTTGAATCTGAGCCAGTTCAGCCAATGAGAGAGGGTGCAAGTGTTTGAGAAAGATACAAGCAGATAAATAATGCTTCTTTGGGTTATGCCCAGGAAATTTCCAACCTAAATTATTATATTTTTAATGTCAAACTTTAAAAGCGTTGATTCCTATTTTATTCACAAATTATTTCAAATCAATTATATAATATCATTAAATTTAATTCTTGAATTTAATTTATAAACGAGTTGAATTTACATGTTTGGAAAAATAAATTTAAATTATTTTATTTTCTAGATTGCTCTTGCTAGTTTCATCTTGTTTCTTTAAAGGGTTTACCCCAAATTCTATTTGAAATTCATTTTTTAATAAGAGAATTTTAAATACAAAATGTTATTAAAACCTCTAAATTGAATTAGATTAAAATGATCGAATTAGGAGAGTTCCAAACTTGCTGTTAAGCATGGTTGTCAAAATCGCGATTTTGACACGACACGGAAGGGGCTTCGAAAAATCGGATCGTAAAATCGGATCGTAAAATCGTGTGGGTAGAAAAATCGTAAAATCGTAAGTGAAATATTTCCGAATACAATACAATATAATTATGGTCATAAAACTTCATTAGTTAAGGTTAATACATGATTCAAAATAACTTAAAAATACATTACAAAACAATTATGTCCATATAATTTTATTAGGTAAAAACTAACAAATTTAAAATAATTATTTTGTTGATGTGCTACATAAATTCAAATCAGTCTCATGACCGTTATTTTCCCCATTATTTTTAATACATTCATCAAAAGGATTATTATTAAAAGGATTATCAGTACTAATACTGGTATCAACACCGATATTATCAGTACTACCTAACTCCAACATAAAAAAATTTAATGTTAAGTAAAAAAAATTATTTTTTTCAAAAATTTTAAGTATAAATTTTAAAGTTATTTTACTAATTTTCAATAATAATTCTATATAATATATAGAAAGATAATTATATATATATATATATATATATATATATATAACTCTCTCCGTCTCTTTATATAATATATGTATGTATATATATATAATATAACTCTCTCTTCGTCTCTTTATATATATATATATATATATATATATATATATATAAAGAGAGAGACGGAGAGAGAGTGAATATATATATATATATATGAGACGGAGAGAGAGTGAATATATATATATATATATATAGACGGGGAGAGTTATATTATGTGAAGATATAGAGAGCATTTTAACAAGTTTTGATGAGTTAACTCGTAAAATCGTACGATTTTACGAGTCAACTCGCGATTTTAACAACCATGCTGTTAAGTAATTAATTAGTCTTTCCCAAAGTCAACGTTTAAAAATCAAATCAAAATCCTGGTCTAAATCAAAAGCGAAGAGCTCGTGTTTTTGTTCATAATTTTAAAACATATATCATATGCTTTCCTGGGCACTAACTAAAGAAACAAAATCCACATGAACCACAAGTCTAGACATGGATTTCCCATATAACTTCTTCTTCTTCTCCAATTAAACACCATTAGCAAACCCTTCAAACACTCAAATGATACCGTGGGCAGATATAACCCATAGGAAACGGCATCAATTTGTCTTTGGGGGGAAACTTCATGCCCGGAAAATGAAGAGGGCTGAAACGTGTGATCTATACTCGGCTGTCAGGACAAATATCAGGTCCCACTGAATAGAAGGGTACAGCAATCAGACGATAAAAACCCATAAACAGCCTTCGATCTTCAATGTTGTGATCTCGTCTGCGCTCTCAGCTCACATGGAGAGGCGGTTGGGAGGGTGAATTAATTTTCAGGGTAATGCCATCAATATATAATGAACGGTGCCGTATCCCCTTTTTGCATGATCTAGTTGTTTGGTCTGATTTCCTAACAAAGCAGTTGGTGTTGAATGTTGATCTACGTACGTCCGTATTATGCTCACAAGATTGCTTGTGTTTTCAGCAAGGTTCTCCACGGTGTTTCGGTTTTTCTATTAGTATAGAATATTTTAGTTTTGGAATATTTTGACATATTATTTTGAGATTATTTTGTTTATATATTATTAATTATATATATATATATATATATATATATATATGAAAAAATTAAAATATTAATTTAATAAACATAATTAAAATTCAAGATAAATTAATTTTAAATTATACAATAGAAACATAAAGTCAAACAAATATAATCTCAAAATTAGAAATACAATCACAAATTAATCAAAATAAAGAGGATTTTAAGGCCGGAACGGCACACCCAGAACGGTATCGAGACGTTCCGGCTGGAATTTTCGCAACGGGATAGAATTAAAACCGAGATGAAAATGACGCCGTTTTGTCTCGGTTTTTTTAATGTAACGAAATGTTCCTGTCGTTCCAGACGAAACGAAATGGTATTAACAACCCTGGTTTTCAGTGATGTGTGTGTGTTCGAATGCTTGTCTCTTCGTTAATTAATTAAATATTAGTTTTGAAATTCTGGCTTATTTTTTTTAAAAAATTATTTTTAATATAATCACTATGATTTAAATATATTAAAAAAATAATTTAAAATAAAAATCAAATCAAATGTTTTTAAATAGTTTATCAATCACCTTGTAATAAAATACAGGTTGATTTATGTTACATTAGCATGAAAGTAATTGTTTTAGAATCTATTTTGAAAGGTCGAGGTTGTTTTTAAAAATATTTTTTGTTTATAAATATATTAAAATAATATTTTTTATTTTTTAAAATTTTGTTTTAACATTGTAAAACTGATTAAAAAATTTTGATTTAATTTTTTATTTATTTATTAAAGTGCTCTAAAGACGCTGTGACAAACTGTACATTTCCCGTCTTATGCACTTCTAAACGTGCCAAACGTGTATACGAGGGTGTGCTTCTTGACCACAAGCACCGCTGTTTTTTTGGCTTTTGTCATTATTGCCTTGGGGGTGGGGGTTCTGCGTGTCTTTCTATATCCTGTTCACGTACGTTTGTATGTGGGTTGTGAGAGAAATGACACGTCAAAATAATTAAAAAAAAGCAGAGTTTTTTCTCAAGTCAAGTATGGAGGTTCCATTAACGTGATTAGCTAGTCAGATTAGGGGTTCGAAACAAATAAGGATTTTTCTTTCTCTAATCAAACTCCATATACCCATTTATATAAATGAATAACCTTTCTCTCCTTACCCTGGAAACACAAACCAAGGCCACTGCAAGTCTTCTTTGCCTTTTCTTTCATTTTGGTTTTCTCTCATCTCCCCCTCTCTCCCTTCATCTTTTGTTTGCATGATTTAGTATTTTACAGCAAGTTAGCTTGACCTTGTTGGGTGAATGATCATCCAAGTCTAAGCTCAACTTGGTTAGGGAGCTTAATTTGGAGAGCGTCAGAGAGAGAGAGAGAGAGAGAGAGAGAGATTGAGATAGGAAATGGAAAAGCCAAACTTTGTTGAAAATGGAGGGCTCAGATTGCCTATTGGATATAGGTTTCATCCAACGGATGAAGAGCTTGTTGTTCATTACTTGAAACGAAAGGTCCTTGGTCTTCCATTGCCAGCTTCTGTCATTCCCGAGTATGATGTGTTCCAAACTGAACCTTGGAGCTTGCCAGGTTAGTCATAAATCTATTTTCTTGAACTTGTAAGTCAGGATATTTTTTAGTGCCTACAAGTCTTCTATTAGTTTGGGTTTGAGAAAACTGGATCTCCATAACTAAGTAGACTATCCTTCTTTCAAGATATTTCGAGACTTTGAATTCATGTTCTATTTAAGCTCACAAGGAAAGCCTTTTGATTTTGACCATGTTTGAGAGATCCTGAGATGGTTCCAACCTCATAATCTGTTCTGGTTCTAGGTAATTTGAAGGAAAAGAGGTATTTCTTTAGCGAAAAGAAGTTGAATGACTTTGGAACAAAATGCAAGAGATCTGCTGGTTCTATACCTTCCGGTTACTGGAAACCCATTGGAAAAGGCAAGCAAATTGTAGCTTCTGGTAGCAGCCAAGTAGTTGGAATAAGGAAAACCCTGGTTTTCAGAGAAAGAAATCATTCTAGCAAGACTAGAACTCAATGGGTGATGCATGAATATTACCTTGTAGGCTTGCCAACAGACCCCAAAACCACCCAGGTAAAAATACGAAGCAGTTCCTGTATTCTACAATCTATATGAGCAATTCCAGTGATATATTACGTACATATGGTGCGCAGTTGCAACATTGTTTTCTTTCTATGCAATTAATGGGTTTTGTTTGTGATACTCTCATGTGCAGATGAAGGTGGGAGACTGGGTTGCTAACAGTATATTTCACAGGAAGAGGAAACCTAAAAACCATGTGGTCATGATTTCCAACCCTTCAAACATTAACAAGACTCAAAATGTCGAGATTATTAGTCCTAGTTTCATGGATTTTATGATGGAACAAAGCTCAGATGAAACTGGAGCTCCGTCACAATGTTCAAGTGGAGTCACCGAGGTGTCTTCTAATGAGTTTGATCAGGAAGAAATTAGCTCCTTCATTGGCCGGTTTTCTTATCCTTTGTAAGAGGAAGAGGACTTGAAATTTCCTCCCAAGTAAACTCTGTATCAGATGACTCCGATATTGTACGTGCAACAGGGATCAAAATGACAAAAAATGAAAAGAAAAGGCATTCAATTTGTCCATGGACTTTTACATGTAGTGCATGAATTTAATATCGCATTGATGTTTGGGATGGAATAGTTGAAACATGCAGGACTATTTATCATTATCATTTCTGTCAATAAAGCTCTGAAAAGGTTGTCTAATTCAAGCAATTTACTATCAAAAGGTGAACCGATTTTTGAGAAGAATGATGCAGAGGAGGCTTAAAAGAGAGGAATCCAAAGTAAAAAGAAAGAGGTTCTACGTTATCTAAATAACAACTTTGTAAGAAAAGTAGATCCCTCGTGGACAAGCACGCAGAACCCTAGATGCCATAAGATTTGTGGTGAAGAAAGGGCATATCCACACATGGGGCTCGATTCTCGTGCGTATTGCAATAAGAGAGGGTCATCGTTCCCTCCTAAAATATGATTCTCTAATGGTGTGTTCAAGACTTTTGTGTTCAGTTACAATGTTTTCAATTACCAGATCATGGATATAAATTTATTAACGAAGAGATTATCTCTCTCTCTCTCTCTCTCTCATTGTTTCTTGGTTCTTAATTGCAATTACATTCAGACCAATATGTTGTGTTCTCCCTCTGATAAAGAGTGGTGTTGTTGTGTTGGGGAAGGGAGCAAGGCACAAATTTTCTTTACTAAATACTTCCAGCCTTGGACGACGCAACCTCTCATGGGGTGATGCGAACAAGATTCCTTGTGTCAACCATTGAATGCCAAAAGAAGAGAGACATTTGTGATTATTTTACCATTTCCGATTCCATATTCTAGAATACAATACCTTTTCACATTAGGTTGTGCATCTATATATATTTCTCCCACTTTATTGTAAGATAGAAAAATAAAGTGATCGCTAGAGGAGCACAATCAGTGTATACGAGAGTAGAGAATATGGATCAATTGGTTAGATATGATGCCACGACTTAGATTAGATTATAACAGGCGTGCGATCTTCAAAGAGGGGTCACTTTGTTTGTAGAAGTTGGTCAAAGACACTTCACATGCGACCACATGTAATGTGTATTCGCAGGAATGCAATAAAATATTTTGAACAATATTTTTGTGATTAGTTTTATTAATTATTGGGGTGGCCAAAACTGCATTATTTTTCTATTGAAATTGAGAGGTATTGCCCAAAAACTTAAATTAAATGTGAAATATAATACAAGATCACGATTGGAGGTTCAAGGACAATCTGATCATCATTTTATATAAGGTTTTTGGATAATCTAAAATTTATTAATCAGTCCGCAGCTGCGTTACCTTCGTGAAAGACATTTAACCTTAACTGGAGACATTAACCTTTTAACTATGATTATCAAAGCAAAGTTTGCATCAACCTTACTGAGTTATGAGATTAACCGAAATTGTTAATCTTATACTATATTGATGGAGGATTGATTATCTTAAAGACCACTGAAACAATTAAGTGATGCACAAGTAATTATCATATCATTGCCATAAATTGTGGTATCAAGTAAGAGATTAATGTTGAAAACAACCTATGGATGTATGGCATCAGCATCACACTTGTCTACTCAATTCTTTCCCAAAACCAAAAGAGTCAGCAAAATACACCCCGCTATACCTCCTTGCCTCAATCAATGGGCTCAAGTCTTGCATTTTTGTGTTGATGAACTGATTTAAACAAACATCTTTCCTTGTCTAGTCATGTGATTTTCACATTAGATGTAGACTACCTACATATGGACTAAATAGCATGGCTCTCATCACATCATTATAGGTTTAGGTGAAAAGTGTGAGATGTTATGCTTCGGAGTTTCATAAAGTAGATCTCATTTGAAAACAACCACAAATTTCTTGCTTTTGTCAAAGAATATCCATCCTTGGAACCAAAATTGAATTTGCCCGCAAAGGGAAAGGAGGTGCTTGTTTGTGTGCGAGTGCGGTGGGGAGAGAGTTGGGGGAAGAAAAATGCCGACCGACCAAGGTTGCTTGTAGAAGAGGTTTAAGAGTCATTAATTCATAAAAAAAGCAATGAACATTCTGCACGGCACCTACAAAGAAACAAAGATTGAGGTTTTTTGAGCGTATGAAAATGGTTTGCAGATGTACATTGCTGACTTTTATGTAGCTATGTTTTGTGATGTCTCTGTTTTGTCAACCAAGTAGGCCTGGTCGTGTTTATAAGCTACAACCAATTCGTAACACTAATCATTTGTACGTTTTTTCCCCCTGAAAGTCAATCGTATCAAGAAATCCTAATATTTGTTTTTTCAACAAAAAGAAAGAGAGAAGGAATCAATCTGAATGTAATAATGTGAGAGCCCAAGCAGCCAGCTCTGGGGCCTTGATGGTTAATAGAGGACAAAGGAATAAAAACGATTGAAGAGATTTTGTCTAGCATTTTTTGGATCCCAATTCTGATCAAACCAAAACAAAACTGGAATAGAGGACAAATGCTTATCGGGCCGAAAACGAAATATCAAGCCAGCAATTTTCAATATCTCATTAACCCTTGGAGCAAACTAAAGGAAAAGGTCTTTGAAAAGGTAACGTGAAGGAACTTCATATACTAAGACATTACTCACAGGTCGACTGGGCCAAGGCCTGTGTCATGGTTTAATCTACCAACCAGCAAGTCTACGGTTAAAAAAACAATTGAACTAATGTCAATTTTGAAAGACCGGTCTCTGGGTCAACATGTCACTTGGTTGACCCGCCAGGCCTGTAACTACGCTTCATACCCTGCTGGCCAGCAGTACTTGATTCATTGTGTATTTTTAGAGCACTGAAACCATACTGGAAGTCCGTTATGCCACGAAGGATCTGAGAAATGAAATGAGATCATCCTCCCTAAAACAGTCTTGGTGTTCCAGGATAGGTGGTAACTGGTAATTGAAGTTTCCATTTCCTAGACATACAAGGATCACCCCGTATCCTTTTTAAAATCATCTTGACAATCTGGTTTTACTAACATTTGCAATGTCGAAGCCTTGAAAATAATATCCTTCCACATTCAGAGGGATACAAAAGACAGGGATTCACGATATCATAGTTCTCAGTTTCGGATCTCTATTATTCACGAGAATGGCTGGGGGGGTAGAGATGACACATTTTTGCCAGGCAAAGAAGGGTCCTAAGAGATTACTGTCAGCGATGGCCACCCAGCAGTTTTTCAGCTTTCACATCTTCGTTAAAACTAGAGCAAGCTAAGAACGGTGTTAAGAGAATCACCTGAAAGAAAGTGCAGGGCATGGTACCTGGCTAGTGCAGCACCGTACATCCCTTATCTCTCTCAGGAAATGCCTAGAGTTAAGCCATCACAAAATTCTTAGATGTATACATTAAGGTACTATAACACATAATGACTAGCAGATAAGGCACTTGAACCATCATAGGAAAACTGAATGATCATGGACCAACCAAGCTCATAGTACAGTATGGAAAGCAATTAAAATATGATGCCAAAACAAGGGATAAGGAAACTGCAATTAGATCTCCTCTGAAGGATAAAGCAGTTCCCAAATTCTTTTATAGATGGATAACTCAAGTTCATGTTTCCTATGATAAAATGGTCCACCATTGGCAGATAAGAGACTCTGGTTTTCCAACACAAATTTCCCGACAAATCCTTGAAAATAATCTCCTTCCATATTCACAGTGCTATATTGCGTCACTAAATCAACACCATAAAAGACACCACTCACACAGTTACATGGTTGCCTTAGCAACCTTCTTGTTAAAAGGTAACTAATACTGAGGAGCAATCTAAAAGCAAGGGAGCTGAAATAAATAGCAAACACTGGATCAAACATGCCATCAGCATGCATAGCAAATGCAAAAAGAGTCAATGGTAAAAGATGCAATCACATTTTATGTTGAAAAATCTTTACAATGTGAAGAAACCATTTCAGTTCTTACATGGAAGTGATTAGACAAACTCAAAATATTACCTACGCATAAATAGACCTAGCAAGACAACACAGAACAAAAAAAGCTTCAAAAAACTTGCAATCACAAGCATCCTTGAGAGTATCTTATGTTCTATCTCACTCATTTCAAAGTCAGCTTGCAGTGTTGAGGCCCTCTTTTTCGGCAACTCCAGAAGCACCAGCTGCAGACATTTTGGAAGGTTGCGATTCGGAACATGCCTTCAGTACAGCTTCATTCTGTGTAAAAGCATGATTTAAGAGATAAGATATGAATATTCACTGAAAGGATTCAATGACATTCATTAAAAATTAAACAAGAAAGAAATAGTAAAAAAGCATTTGATGCTTCAGATTTTAGTTTGAAAGAGCACCGCAATAGCTAGTTGTGATCAGAAAAGCATGTCTCTGTCATTTGACTCATTTGTGGAAGCAAGCGCTCATGTGAGCTCTAATCTAATCCAAAAGCATCTCAAACAAAATAAAAGCATAGCATGTTGAATTTCAAGATCAAACTTCAAGTAAGAAGAACACAGATGAAATGATGTGTGATTGTGTATAAAATGGAAAGCAAATATCTGGATGAACACAACCTAGTTTTAAGAACACAGAAGCCACACACACAATTTTTTTTATTGATTTAAGTGACATGACTAACGAAACTAAATTCATGAGTTACATCACGAGGCTTTGGCAGAGAATTGATTTAGTTTTTTATTCCAAGGAGACCAATTGCAGAAACCTTCCTCATAAATACATTAATAGGAAAATGTATAAAGGAAAGAAGAAAGCTCAATATGGTCTTTGTAGATATAAAAGGCATGCAATAAAGTATTCGGAAGAATTTTACAGTAAATCATAGAGAAGAAACAGTCTCCATTCAATACATAAAATTTGTAATCGAATACTTTATTTAACAAAACATGAATTTGTCAATAGAAAGAAACAAACACACAAAGCTAAAGTGGAGAACAAGTCATCCTTCGAATGAAAAAATAAAAATAAAAACAATATCCCAAATAAAAATAAATAAAAGAACACGCAGAAATCCCTCTGAATATTAGAAATGCCTCTAATAGCACTAACAACATTACACCAAAAACATGGAGGAAAACTATCCTATCCTATTAAATCAATTAAATGGTCCAAAAACCGGCATCCCATACAATCCTTCTCCGTGCCGAAGTCCATTCAATATAGAAAAAACATGTAACCAGAAATGGAGTAAACCAAAAGTTAGAGTTGGGGATCAACGACAACAACAAGAAGCGAGTCGAGTTTTTACGCATTTTTAACTCTAATGAAGCTATGAATAAGTGTATTCAGTGTAATTAGATTGAATTAATCAGGGCTTATCACTTTAATTACCTACCTAAGTTCAGTTAAAATTCAGTGAAATAATCTATGTTAATGAGAGTTTTATGACAAATAAGAAATAGGAAATTGAAGCAAAAACTGAAGATTCTAAGAAAATATTAAATCCCTAGGAGTGAACAGGCGATTTGATTTTTCATAGACAGAGAAAAGGAAAGACCTGCCAAACCCTAAGGAGGCGTTTCTTGGCGTTGGCTTTACGAGTGGTGGTGAGTTTAATTCGTTTCCAAACAAGACCACCAGAGTCATGCTTCTTCACTATCTCCATTACTCTTGTCCCCCAAAATGCTCCCGCCCCTACCATTCCTCTCTCTCCCCCTCTGCTCCCTCTTTCTCTTTTAGCTAAGCTACGCTGTTTCTTTCTCTGTTTGCTTTGTGTGCTCGTCTGCTCTGCTGCGCTTCACCTAGAGTAGCACGCGAGAGGGAAACGCCGTCGTCTCAGTTGATTGTGGCTTTATATATATATAGTTTTATTGTTTTTATTTTATTTTTTTTGTAAATTGGAATTGGATAGGGCGGTGTTATGCTGCCGTGGGTTGGCCCAAATTTCAACATATATAAAAAACAAGGTGCGCAAGCGTTTAAAAAAAAACTTGATTTATTAACTCAATTAAATTTATTAAGTTCCACTAATTTAAATGTTATAGATTAAAAAAATATAACAGCAGATAAAAAACTTACAACTAAAAAAAAATATAAAAAAATAAATCAAGTTTACCTGAATTAATATATTAAATATATGACGTAATTGTTATATCGAGATGACTTTATAAAAAATAAACTGAATAAAATTATGAATTTCAATTATAAGATAATTTAATATTCAAGGGTGAGATCCTTGAAAATACACAAATACCCATGCCTGTTAGTTTATTATTATTATTATTATTATTTTAAGAGTATAAAAGTCTTTACATACTATTCCAAATATATAAATATATATATGGAAATAAAAATATTTTGGTTTGTAAAGGTATTTTTTTTTTTGCAAACGTTAAAAATAGATGTCTAATTAAAAATAGAATTTTTGATACTCCCTTCGTTCCAGTTCTATTGGCAGTGTTATTATAATATTGATAAATGGCAAGAGGAATTCAATAATAGCATGGCCAAGAAAAGCATTTTTAAGAACTACTTTCTTGTAATCAACAACTACATAAATCAGCATTCTAAAATAGAAATGATCCATAGTTTAAGACAAATAAACCGGTTTGTTTTTGTGTTTTACATGCATTTTTAAATTATTATTATTATTAGTATTATTATTATCAATTTTCATATTTTAAATTAATTTATTTTTAATATTTTTATATTATTTTGATATGATAATGTAAAAATTAAATTTTAAAAAAATAAAAAATATATTATTTAAATATATATAAATATATATGATTGAAGGAGTGTACTCGGGTAGAGTAGAATTCCTTGGGAAAAAAAAAGGTAATGATAATAAAATTACAACTGAAGAAGGTAAGGATATAAATGTAATGTTTTCAAAAAACATAATATAATGATAGAGAATTTACCGTTTATATTATAAATTTTGAATTCAAATCAAGAATATGTTCTTTTATAAGAATATAAGATAATAAAAAATTTATTTACTGAGCCTATGAAACATGATTTCAATGGATGAGATTTACTTGGAATCCAAATAAGTATGGAAGAGCTCTTTAATTAAGTTCCTGATTTTTGTCTTGATTCTGGAGACTTATCTGGAGCAAAGATTGAAACAAGTTGGCAACCTCGTTTACAAATAACAGAAGGCAACCAGTAACAGGAAGCAGCACTTAGCGGTTAGAAGGGAATCGAACGCGGGAAGTAGTTGGTTAGCGGTAACAATAATCTGTATGTATGTATGTATGTATGTATGTATGTATGTAGAAGAGAGAGAGACATGCACATTAATTTTATATAGTCGTATATATATCTAAAGAAATAACGGGGAAATGTCGTACACGATCTTGATTCTAAAATCTGAATTCATAAAGTTAGAAGAAAAGAGCAGATCTCCTTAATCATCGACCATTACATGTTTTCAATAACAACATTCAGTTAAAACAAGATCCCAACATGGGGGATTGCGAAACGGACAACATCACCAACAAAACAGAGAATTCCATGACAGCTTCAACTAACAACTCCATATGAGTTTAAAACTGAAACTCATTGCTTACAGGGCACACATTATTACCAAATTCTGGAAGTTACACTTCCTCAAATGATAGGATTGTTAGATTTTTTTTGTTGGTTAAGGATAACCCTTTATTTAGAGAGATTTTTTTAACTGAAAAACGAGTACATTACACTATTCCCCCCCGTAACCCTCGTTAAATTCTCTATTAATCTCGGGTTTTTTTGAGCTATATATCCACATTACTTTTTGAACCATCAGGGGAAAAAAGAAAGAAGAACATTGTCTTGATCGAGCCTATAGCTTAGCGAAAGTGACCACTGGTAAATCCTTAACTGCCTAATGTTGTTCAAGTGGCCTTTGTTTTGTTTCCGTCCATGTTTAAGTTCCACTCCTCCCACGGGCCGTGAAATACAGCAAGAGAAGGCTGCGGGGCCAACATGCGAAATTGTTGGATCCATTTATGATGATAAAGGTGGCTGCAAAGATGAAGAGGAAACCGATTCTTCAGCTAACCGTAGTCGGAAAAGCTTTTCCAGCTTTGGAATTGAAAGAGGTTTCTTGAAGTGGGTTCTTGGTTCTAATGATAAAGAAAGATGTTTTGACAGGGAAAAAGAGCCTGTCCATAATGGACGAAAAAATGTTTCTGACTTGCCAAAAATGGAAAAGGAACCGGAAGCAGCGAATGTTGTTCAAGAAGCAAAACATGCGATGACGGTCAATTCTAAGGTCATGGCGGAGGAGAAAATTACAAGGGGAAGGAACCCTGGTGAGGGGCCTGTAGACAATGAGGTGATGGAAGAGGCTGTTAGCAATGGTAAGGAAAATGTAAAGGAGGACAACATATTATATTTTCAAGAATCTCCTAGTTTCAGGATATACTGTGTTCATAATGTCTCCGTCGATGGTGATAGTAATGAAGGTGAGAATTTGGTCAAAAGATAGTTAATTAGGATTATTCCACAGAAACAATGTGCGTTTCGTTTATTTGTCAGGGTGAAAAGATCCCCCGTAATTGTTAGATGCTCAATTAATAGAAAATCAAGGCAGGATGATCTTGAACCTTTTGTATTCACAATTTTCTGAGAAATATATCTGCGAACCACTTTCTTTCTGGGACTTTGGATTTATGAGTTTCTTTTTGGAGGGTTCTTGTTGATATGAAAACACGAAGCTCCAATTCTGAATCTTTATGGCTATAAATGATGCACAAATGTATGTTCTCAAAATTAAGCATGCAAGAATAGATGTTAATGCATTTTAATTCTTCAGTTCTTGTTCATTTATGGCTATAAATGATGCAAAGGTAGGACTAATTACCTTCTGGGTTTCCTAATCATGTGATTTGCTCTCTTTTTCATACAATTTATTGTGATTAATAGGCTCTCCAGCTATCTGTTTCAATAGAATTATGCCCCTGATAGTTAACAACATACCCTTTAGCCCTACAGCTAATAAAATCAGCTGAAACCATTCTGATCTGTATATATAGCTGCGATTCAATACTTGAAACGACTATCTATCCCAATGCAAGACTAAAATTTTAACCCAACATTTCTAGCATTTTGCATGTATATGCTTACAGTACTTAATCACATCCTTCAAGCCCAAGCAGTGCGTGCATGCTGTTGATACGAGTTCTCTGCAGAATTTGATATTTACCATTTCTTTTCTTTGGGCAGGGATCAGTAAACCAGGCAGTGGAAAGAAGAAGAAAGGGAAAATCCAGGACTGCATGGCGAAATGGTAGACCTGCAGCAAGAATGAAAAGCTCCCTGCTTCTCTCGTGAAGCTGTTCCAATCCTTCAACTCCTCAGGATAAGTGTCCATAGATCGGTTGGATAAGCTGTCTATCTACATGAGATAAAAGGGAATCTTTCATTCACTGCCTAGGATTTTTCTTCTTCTTTCGAACTCTAGAGTTTCAAAGGCAATGCTCTTATTGGAGAGTGCTCCATCTTCCCAGCTTTGGGAAGTAATAGTGGGTAAACATCATTATCTTTTAGCCCCAACTCCTCCATCCCTCTCTGTAGCTTCAGTTCTGCTTCTGTTTGGAACGCGATTAGATCAGGTCAGAATTACTGTTAATGTATTTTTCTTGTAGAAATCTTGCTCCTATATTGAATGGTTTTGACTCTTTTGACCTTTGCAGTTCATTTGTAATGTTCAAAGGTTTTCTTTCCGCTGTATTGTACGTTGTGCAAATATATGCTAGTAGTAGTAACCTTTTTGAAAATCACCTCTTCGCCCGCAAAACTCGAGCCCAAGACCTCCCATCGTGCTTAACCCTCGTGGAAGCAACCATATGGTGAGAGACTTGATAGAAATTAGCGTGTGTACAACGTTAGGAATATGCGTTTTGCATTCTTGGAGATGCCAAATTTTCTCTAAAAGCACACAGAATTCCCCACCAGTTAAAAACTATTCAGATTTGAGACTAATTGATCCCAATTGGGCCGCTGGGCACATGAAGTATAATTGTGCATAATTAGCTATCATACTATGCATGTCAGCATCATGACTTTTCCTCCCAAATTCGCCCATGATCAGAGAAACTAGCCATCTTGGCTTGGTCCTGAATCAAGAAAATAATCTTTGAACGTGATCGATTCTTGAAAGTCAAAGAGAAACAATAGATATAATCTCATGTATAGTCGCAGCAATGATGGATTAAAGAGAAGTAAATGTCCTCGTTAACCTATCAGAAAAACACTCAGGCCAAACTGGAAATGGTCCTGGCAGAGTAGAACCGCAGCCTACTCTTCAAATCAAAAGGCAACATGGATTGCGAAAACGCCATCCTTCGGTCTCTCCCTTAGGCTTTAAGCAACAAACCTCTTTGACCGCATAAAATCAACATTCAAATGACCGTGCATCTTCCACCTTTTCCTGTCCCTGTCACGCTCTATGATTCTCCCGGCCATGGCTGCACCTTGCATTTACAAATTACTAATCTCTCTTTGAGCCATAAAGTAGAAAAGCGAAATGATGAACAGATTGTATATACTCATCTCATGCTTGTTTATTATCGTGCTTCATATTGATTTCAAAATGATTTTTATTTAATTATATAAATATATATAAATATTTAATTTCTTTGTAACATCTCGTGCTTCTTTATGAAGTTTGTATTCTCTCAAGGAGGATGAATTTGAAAAAACCATTTTAAAACGATTATAAAATAAATCATATTTCACTCTCTCCCCTGCATCTTGACAAGATCCATGCATAATTTTTACGACAAATTGCATTTTTTTTTAAGAAAAAAACAAGAATAAAGCTTTAAAAATGTTAAATAATTTATCATCCACAATGCTGTATTGTGTATAGAGACGCATTGATGCTAATATTACTGTGTTTATATTGCAACCACCCCGCACTAAGAAGAAGAAGGGACAAAAACCATTTTGGAGTCTTCAGGTCAACCTTTTCATGTGAAAGATATGGAAGGAAACCCTACTCACGTCGTAGAATTGCATCACCTAAATAATTAAAGAAAATAAAAATCTTTGTAAGTAGTCGGCCCAACTTGTCATGCTTGAAGAGGTGAACTGAATACTAGACTTGTACAGTAAGTACCAAGACTTTTTTAGAATAATCTTTTTATTATTATTATTATTATTATTATTATTATTTCAATATAATATTTGTTTAATTAAAGTCTAAATCTTGCGCTTTACTTGTTAGACTGGTCCTTTAATTTGATTCTTTATGATGTGTTTGATTTAGGCCATAACTTCGGGGGGGTTTTGTTTTCGTGTGTGTGTGTGTTTACTTTTTATCCCCGCAAATGGGGAATGCAACACTCTATTCAATCAATTTATTTTATTTTATTTTAACAAATAATAAAAAATCTAAATCTAAATAACCAAACGAAATAAAAAAATAAATAAAACAAAGGTCATTCAAATCATATATTGACAGAGCCCAAGGTCAAATTCAAATTAACTGGATATTGAATGATAAGATTGAGTATGAAAATATCAAACTTAAAAATAATGCAAAATAAACAACAATAAAAGATTAAGTAGAAAACTTGGTAGAAAAAAATGATAAACAATGAAATCACTAAGAAAACAGTTATAAAAATTACTTCAAATTATAGAAATAATATTTTTTTTACCAAACCAGGCAAATAAAAAAATTAAATGAGGATGAAATTAAAACAAATTTTGATTTTCATAAATTATTCAAATAAAACACATATTAACCAAAAGATAAGGGACTAGATAAAAATAAAAAGAAGTTAAGGGGCTAATTTGAAATATTGTAAGTAATGATATAAAAATCAAGGAATAAAGAGAGAAAAGATTTCCATAAATAAACCAAACCAAAAGACTATTAAGTATACACACCAAGGAGACTCTAAAAAGAATCTAAAAAAACCTCTAGAATAACCTTTTTGGTTATAAAAATCAGTCATATGCATTATTTAGAGATAACAAAATGGTTAATATACTGAACACGTGTCATCAAAAAATATTTTTAATTCATTAAAAAATAAAATTATATTTTGTTTTACCCAGTACCAATGAAAAAAAATACTCTCAAAACCAAGATCTAAAAATTAAACCAAAAAGATAAGGATAGATTTTTACTATATATAAACAAAACAAAACAAAACACCTCTCCTTTGCTGCTAAAGTGTTTTTATTTTGCTGAAAAAATATATCATTTTAATATATACCTTACAAATAGGAATATAATTAATTTTAATGTCAATGATATTCAATAATAAATAATTCTAAGGGATATTTATATAATTTTATCTTGCAATTTTAAAAAAATAAAGTATTGATTTAAAAAATTCAAAATCAGGAAAGATAATCCATTTTCTCATCCAATACTCTGATATACTTTTCAAAAAACAAGATGGTGATTTCACTTAGATATGTTTATGAGAAGAAGTGAATTCACCATCGATCTCAATTTTATATACAGTTCATGATTGTTTGATAATTGATACTGTATTTTAAAAAAATTAAAAAAACTTAAAAAGTTTTAAGCTTTATTTTTTTATCTTAACTTAAAGTTTTTTTATATATTTTTATATTATTTTGATATATTAAAATAAAAAATAATTTAAAAAAAAATATATGATGTTAATATATTTTTATTATTCAGGAACTTCAATTGAAAACATTGCCCAAGCCACTTCCATCTTTTCTCAAAGCAATTTCAAATAAATAAGGGATAAAATGGTAAATACAGAAACTGAAGATCTGACCAAACTCATTATCGGTCAAACGAACGATGGCTTTTGTTTCCAGAACTCTTCTCTTCTCTTTCTTTCCTTGTCAGCAATATCTTACTTTGACTAGCCGCTTCTTCCTACAACCAAAACCACATATCACCCCATAGATCCCCCACGAGTCACAATATCACGAGCTATCGTACCCTTGGATTACCAAACTACCCAGATATTAGCACGTGCGGCCCAATAAACTGTAGCTCTCAATGCCTGCGAGAGGCATTATAAAAACCCACCATTTCTTTGAAAAACAGCTTTATTTGCTCGTTTTCTATATTCTATTACAAGTCGTTTTTGACCAAAACACTTTTTTGTTCCCTCTGCTTTCCTTTTTCTCCTCTCCTTCAATGTCGTTGAGACTATCGAATTGAATCTCTCTCTCTCTACCTTATTCACTATATCTTTCTAAAACCAGCTGATTTCGAATTCTCTTTGCCTCGTCTCTGCGAATCTTTCTCTATAATCAGGGTTTTTGAGGAAAATGAAGTCCAAACTGAGAGGATTTAGACTGAGAAGAAGCGAACCGAAGGACAAAATTGACTTATTACCTCCTGCTCAGTTAGATGAGCTCGCTCAAGCTGCCGAGGTACTCTTTTCCTCTATTTTCTATGCTTTTGGAGTTGATCCTTTTCTTTTTCTTTAGCTCGACCAGTTAATACTCTCTCTTTAAGCTCTCTTAACTCTTGTTAATCTTGATTACGAATTTTTAACATTAATTCTTTCTCTTTACCGGTTCAATTTGCGAGAAAAATTAAGCCCGGAAGACGTAATTTATTTTATTCTATCAAATAATTGAAATATATGTGTTTTTTTTTTTGTTTTGTTTTTGTAAATCAGAAATTTAGATCGTTTTAGGTTTTGGGGATTGGATTTTCCTTGATTTTTGACTGATTATTTTTAGTTGTCTCTAATTTTGTTTTTTGCAGGATATGAAAGACATGAAGAATTGCTATGATAGTTTACTTTCTGCAGCTGCAGCCACAGCAAATAGTGCATATGGTAAAATTACCAGTCTTTGTAACTTTTGTTACTCGGCCGTTTCTAACTAGAACTTGTTTTGTTTTGGTTTCAAATAGTGGACTTAATTTTGAACTATTTGATTTATTTTGATTCATAAATTTTGCTGGCTTCATTGATAATTAATAATATCAGAATTTACACTGTTGCAAATAATTTTTTATAACCTATACAGTGATAATGGCTACAATACTGTTACTGTACTTTGTACTCTGGTGCTACGTTTACTCTCGTTTCTATTTTGACTTTTTCCTTGTTAAAGCATTGCTTATGTAATCGTTTGACTGTTTATATTAACTGGTTTGGTTAAATTAAACTATGATATCTGTATGTGGTAGTTTACATGTCATGTATAACTTGGATTATTGTATACACGGTTTGGCAATCTTTTTTATCATTTTTGTGCTGAAGAATTCTCCAATTTGACTCCATCTGCACTTTCAGAATTCTCAGAGTCATTGCGGGAAATGGGTTCTTGTCTTTTGGAGAAAACAGCATTGCATGATGATGAAGGAAGTGGTAAGTTAAACAAGATAAAGATGCAGGTTGTCCATCAATTTTTTTGAGATTTATTCCATGTCATGGCATGCTTTCTAAATTGCAGCCTGGAATTTATAGTTAACACTGTCATTGAAAGATACTTTTCATAAATCTGGAAAATATATACTGTACTAATACGTGCTCTTTTGAATATACCTTTGAACATAATGAAACAAAAATATGGACCTCGGCTCTCTCAAATACCTGACATTTTCGTTTTTGCAAATGTGGGAATGAGAGGGTCTATTAATTCAGTCATCCAAGTGATCTGTAGTTGCTGTACTTCAAATTGAAAGTGTTTATACACTTAACAATCTATCCTCTTAATAATGGCCATGATTGTGATCTTATGGGTGATTATTCTTTTAGTTTGAGCCAATTAATTATTATCTTGTCATTAATCAAATCAAGCGCCATTTTTTTTCTCCCCTTTTATCTTCTTCTATTTCTTTTTGGCATTCAAAAAAGACTGTTTTACACAGCCCTCAGTGGTACGAGCAAGTGAAGTTGGTATACCTATAGTGTTTTAGGTGTCTGCTGAGGTGTATCCTTATTGGGCTTGCAAGTTAGTTTCTTTGGTTTTAAGAAGCTTAGGTTGACAGTACTAGTTAAGCAGCTACTGTAAAGACAAAATCTACAGTGGACATGAAATTCTTCTGAGTTGAGTAAGGTAGAGTGTGGATATGGCAAAGTATAAACTTAATACCAGAGCTTACTTGATTTTGTATGTGAGTCAGATAACATTCAACTCTAAGACATGTACACATACCCGCTAGCAAGACTTATCAGTAAAAAATATCTCTCTTTTACAAGTACCTTATCAAAAAAATTTATTTTGCGGGTGGTGTACCTATTCAAGCAATCCATCTATGTTTGCTCATGGACCTTAATTTGTGTTTCTCTTTTTTCCTCTAACTTTATTTTGGATGAGGAGATTGCTTTCTCTCAGTTCAATTCTAGAACTAAGTATGCGTTTGTGATTTTTTTTTTTTGGAGTCAGATACTGGTCCTGCTGTAATTAAGCTATATTTTTCTGCAGGTAGGGTTTTGTTAATGTTGGGGAAAGTGCAGTTTGAACTTCAAAAACTTCTTGATAGTTATGTGAGTGGTTACACGCATGCACGCACGCGCGCGCACACACACTTTTTGATAACACCTTCCATTCATCCTTTTATTAATTTACCGCAACATGTTTTTCAGCGGTCTCATATATTCCTGACGATTACGAACCCATCGGAATCCTTGCTCAATGAACTTCGGACAGTTGAGGTTTGTTCATTTTGATATCGTAGTTGTTTGCTCTATTAATAGAGGTTTCCCATGACATTCCCTTACTTGAGTGCTGTTTCTCTTTTCTTTCTTTTTTTCCCCTTTCTTGTTCATAATATTTGTAGCCATTAATTTTGAGGTCCATGGTAATCTATCACCTCACTTCTAACTTCTGACATTTTAGAATTTTGTCTCCTGGGAAGTTTTAAATTTTTAAATCATTAAGGTCTCTAGTTATGTATGTTTTTCTATAAGAAAAAAAGAAAAAATTTAAAAGGGTGTTTCTTTTAGCTGAAATACAACCTGTTTTACCTCGTGGTTGATTGATGTTGGCAACACTATTCTTTTAAATTAGCAGTCAAAAGTTTCTTTCAAAGTGTTAATGGGACTAAAAGGTCAGCAGTTTGGAAGCACTACAAGCTTTTAACTAACTTGTCTAAGGGGTGCTTTTGCCAAAAGCAGCTGCAACACGACCCAGAAGGACCCCTGGCTATAGAAATCACTAAAACGAGAAAAGAAGAGCAAGGCATCCACACAAGAAAAATGGAAAGAAAATTACAACTGTAGGGCGCATAGGTCTTTGTGAATCATAGCTCAGCAGACACCTCCAGAGAACTAGAAGTAGTTACTGAAGAGTCTTAAAAAAACTATTCTACACACCAGTTTTATTGACAGAGAGTGATTGTTAGAAAATAGAATATCTTGGATCCTCCTCCACCCAAATTTACCAAATGTCTGTGCATGACTTGTAACAGCAGGAACATAAAATTTTTTCTTATCTTCACTTATGCAACATAATGCAGTTTAAGAAGGTGAATCTGTTTCTAACTTCGTGTGGGCCAACCAGAATATAATTTTCTCCTCATTTTGTTTGTGTCCATGCAATTCAGTTCAAAATGTATAAAATGCTGTGGCTGCTGTTCAACTTTGATGGTGTTTTCCATCTCTTACCCCTGATCTTTTGGAGGAAAACAAGAATACATGCAACCTTCTTGCTCGGTTTTTTAAATAAGATACCTCTCTGTATGTAAAGTAAATCCCTAAATGCACTGCACTGCACTAAAGTTAGATTTGCAAGAACTGGAATAAAGAGATTTTTGGTAGAAGTTCTGATGATGCAGTTTTAGACTTTAGCAATCCAATTAAAGAAGCGTTCCCTTTTTATATTTTGCTACTGAAGTTTTTCCTTTCCAAAGAATATCACTCACACCTATGTATCTCCTAGGCTCATTGACTCACTGAAATGAAAGCATTGTTCTAAATTTTGCTTAGTGATCTTTTCTTTCTGTGTGTTGCAGGATATGAAGCGACAATGTGATGAAAAAAGGTGTGTCCTTATCTATTTAATCCTACTTTGATTTCCTGAAAGTAAAAAATAGCTTCTGAATATGGCATGTAATGTTCAGAAATGTCTATGAATACATGGTGGCACAACAGAAGGACAAAGGAAGGTCAAAAAGTGGGAAAGATGAAAGTATTACTTTGCAGCAATTGCAAACAGCTCGTGAAGAATATGATGAAGAAGCAACCCTGTGTGTTTTTCGGTTGAAATCTCTGAAACAAGGACAGTCTCGAAGTCTTCTAACACAGGCAGCTCGTCATCATGCTGCTCAGGTTTTATTTTTATACAGCCTTAAAAAGTTTATATTTCAAATACTTTCCATATCATCTTTCACCTAGACAGTTCCAATTGAATTGCATTTTTCATCTTTCTTATATTGTTGTTCATGATATACTCTTCTTTATGCTTTCAATGCAGTTGAATTTCTTTCAGAAGGGACTTAAATCACTTGAGACAGTTGAGCCACATGTTAGATTGGTTACGGATCATCAACACATTGACTACCATTTCAGTGGGCTTGAAAATGATGGTAGAGAAGATGACGAGGATGGTGGTGAGGATGGTGGTGATACAAATGAAGGCAGGGAACTGAGTTTTGATTACAGAGAAAATAATCAGGGGGATGCTATTGTTTCAGCTGTAAGGGATTCTATGGAGGTAAGTATATGGTAATAATCAGAAAGTTTTAGGTCTGTTTGGAAGTGCAGTTGAGGTTGCTTTTCAAAATGTTTTTCATTCAAAAATGCATTAAAATAATATTTTTTTTCAATTTTTAATAATCATTTTTGACATAAGCATATCAAAATGATATAAAAAAACACAAATAATTAAAAACAATCTTTTTTATTTTTTTTCAAAAGTGTTTTTGAAATACAGTGTCAAACATGCATTTAGTGCTGGAAGAATAATGTGTCACATTGAGATATGCAATGGATCATGGGATGGCTTCCCTTTGCAGTTATGTTGAAGATGGAATCAATTTTGAGTGGAAGATCTGTAATCATTGAGTCCCCTATTCATGACATCATGCTGTTAACATGATATAATATGTGGTCTGGTCTTCACACTGAGCTTTCAATCTAAGTGTTCAGAGTGTAAACAGAACTGCTAATAAATGGACGAGGAAACCTAGTTTCCATAACCCCTATACTCTCTGTCATGCTAAAAGCCATGGACTTTTTGTTATCTTGAGCGGGATCTTTCCATATTGGGTATAGAAGCCTTACATGAAGGGTTTAATATAGGGGCATTGTAGGATGGAGTGGACTATCTTATCGAGGCAATGCAATTCCTCTCATGATTGTTATGGATGCATTGTAGGATGGAATTAACTTTTCTTTTCATGGCTAAGGATGGGCCTTATCTGGTTTTTACTTGATGGGTGAGGCAGCTGGGGCCAAGTTCAAAGAGTAGTTCTTATAATGGTTATGGTGGTGGGGAAACAAAGGAAAAAATCTTATTTTCTTTTGGACTATAACCTTGCTAATTTTAAAAGATACTCTTCTGATTATGGTTATTCATGTACTGTATGAGAGAGAATTCATGTTTAAGACTACAGAGTGCACACTTTTTATTCAAAGGATGAAATGTACCCTAATTAACACCAAGACGCTGTTGACATTTTTTTTCTTTCAAAAAACTTTTTAAAAGCTATATTTTTCTGCACATGACATGGTTAGTTGTCCAGGTGGACGAAGGGGACCTTTCATTCCAAGCTTCAGCAGCAGAAAATGTAGAGGTACAATTAACACTGTTTTGGTTAGTAGATTTGCTTCTGCTGATTGTATTTTTATTTAACCAAAAATTATAATCCTTCACTTACTTCTGGGCATGGATATATGCATGTTTCTTGATCAGCTTAACTGATAAAATTCTTTGGATATACTTACTTTTAGCTTGGTGTAAATCTATCGTATTATTTTCATTTATTGCCAGCTGATTTTACTTGTGGTTCTGATGATTCTACGAATTAAGGTCAGAGGTGCAAGCTATTTGACATTTAAAATCTGTATCTTTCTGCAGTTAAACCCAGATGAAAACCATGGTGGTTTCCATTTCCCAAGCAGAGAACCAAGAGGAGGCAGTCATTCAGCACCAATTTTTCCAGAAAGAAAACCTGATCCAGTTGAAAGAATAAGACAAATGCAGCCAACATCAAGGAAGTCTAACACATATGTGCTGCCCACACCTATTGATGCAAAGGTTGCAATCTCTTCAAGAACAAGTGGTTCAGTTCCCAACACGAGGCAAACAGACATCAGTGGACACACTCACAATTTGTGGCATTCTTCCCCATTGGAACAGAAGAAGAATGAGAAAGATTCTGGTGATTATCAACTGCTAGATTTCACTCCTTTAAAAGCACGCTCAGGACATAAAGAGAGCAGCAATCCTAGTTCCTCCACCCAATTTCCCCTTCCTTTAGTTGGTGGAATGTCATATCCGCAGCTTGATGTATACAATGCATCCAATAACAAAAAAACTAAATGGCAATCTTTCTCTGGTCCAATAACCAGTAAGCCATTGTCAATGAAGCCTTTATCTTCCAGTGGTCCCATTTCCTCAACTGAACTTTCACAGCAAGTTTCTGGAATGCTTGCTCGCGTGGCAAATCCTCAACCTTCTTCATCCCCCAAAGTATCCCCAAGTACATCACCTCCTCTTGTTTCTTCACCCAGGATAAGTGAGCTTCATGAACTTCCAAGGCCACCAGGTAATTTAGCTGCCAAAGGTGCAAAACCTTTGGTGCTGATTGGACACTCTGCTCCGCTGTCAAGAAATCCTGAGCTTGCTGGAACAAGTAAGATTTCTACAGGGGCAGCAAATTTGGCATCGCCTCTTCCTCCCCCACCCTTGACAGTCCCACGTAGCTTCTCAATACCCTCAAGTAGTCAGAGAGCAATGGCAGTGCATGATTCTAAGCTTTCGGATTCTTCTCAAGTATCATATAAACCTGGGGAAGTCGTCGATTCTCCTCCATTGACACCTATTTCCCTCGCAAATATGAGGCCAGCACCTGCCATTTCTGAACCAGTACCACATTCTGGTCAAATTAGAGGTAACGAGATATCATGTTCATTAATTTTCTGATGCTGAGAGTCAAGCTAGCAATACTTTCTGTCAGCTAAGAGTTGAGCTTATCCCATCTTAATTTTTTCTTTCTATTTTTATGGAGTATTCCCTTGTTTTGTTATGTTAGAATTTTTATTATATGATAGGAAAAAAAAACTCTCTTATTAGTTTTGACTTTGAACTTGGAATATTTTCTAACCTGTTCAGTATGAACCATACTGCATGAAGAGCTAATTTGTGTCTATAGAATAGTTCAAAAAATGGTCACTTGTTGTATCACTTGCAGGTAGACATTAAATGTGCTAGGACTGCTCCCCAATGTGTTGCTAAGCTGTTTTTATGATGCGTATTGTATTTTGACTACAGATGATGTGCAGTATTATGGAAGGATTTATTTGGTATTTGCCAGTGGACATGCATTTTTCGATATTCTTTCCCTCTGGTGTTAATGACAAATTCTTTTTGCGATTGACTCTGTTTTTTCAGTGCCGGGTCATAAACAATCTAACTAATCATCAGAGCATGAAACAATCTCAAGGACTATAAAATCAACTTCTGAATTATTTTTAAGGAGTGTATTTTCTGCAAGAAAAGATTCATGAAGAGGGCTCAACTGATGAATTGTTGGGTCCGGTTTGGTGTGGAATGTTGTTTTGACGGAACATTAGTTAAACACAATTATGTGAAGATGTAGCTTTATTATGCTTTGTGTATATTTTAAGGTTCAGATTTTGTTCTGATTGCAAACTTGCTGGATGCAGGTGGGAGCTGATAATTAGTAGCTGAAAAACTTCGATTTTTTGGAGTTCTCCTGACTATTTTTTTGATATCGTCATCCAAAAGCTCTGGGGACTGTAAATATTATAACTCTATGCATCGTTTAGTTTCTCATCCCAATTTCCGTTCGTCGTGTGATTTATAATGATGAGAACTAATTGTGCATCAGTACACATCTTGTACATCTTCCAGTCGACCAGTTTTTTCCTCTTTGTATGATTCTTCCCCGCCAAAGAAATCCTGAGCAAGGGTAAATTTTGATTTTCCACAAGTGATCCTGGGATTCTTACATTCTTGTTTATGTTTTGAGAGGGCGCTGCTCCTTATTTTTTTTTTTTCTGCAATGAGAGTTCAAACCTCTGGAAGGAGTTGCAAGAGAATCAATGGCGCCTTGTCTTGTAAATTCATATCAAGCCGATGACACCACGGGGTTTTTCCAAAGTCCAAGGTAGATTTTCTGTAGTTTTGAAACCTGCTATGTCTACTTAATTAATTGCTGGTAGACTAGACCCATAAAATTTTAAAAATAATGTTGGGATTATGAAGATTTTTTTGTCACTATCATTAAATTCAATCACGCGGTTTAATCTTAAAACCTGTTGAATTGACTTTAATATTTAGTTTGATTTTTCAAAAAAAATCTTGTGAGATCTAACCCAAAATAAATCTATTAATTGAATAGATGCAAAGACAACTAAAAATATGATAACTTTTAAAAAACTTTAAGATGATAATTTAAAAAAAATATTGAAGTGATAACACTCATGAACTTCTATAAATTTTGTAACTTTGTTGTTTTTATAAAAATTATTTTTATTTTATTTTATTGAAAAAAACAGTTGCAAAATTGAGTACCGGCCTTATGAAAGACTTATTCTAGATCGCGATAACCCTATTAAAAGTAGAAAAACACAAATCAGATCACGATAACCCTACTAAAAGTAGAAAAACACAAATCATTAATTATATTTTTGAACCAATCTAATATTGAATAAAAGTGAAATTAAAAAGAATTAATAAAGACTTTTCTCTCTTACAACCTAAATTACATGGTAATCCTCTTGTTGTCCCTAAGCTTTTGATTATTGGTTTTTGTCTTGATTTCTACTATAGAAATTTTTTATTTATTTCAATTTTATCTTTCAATAGAAATTTATCATATATTTGGTTTTCATTTATGTTCTTATTCTTTTAATTTTGGCCTTGGTTTTAAATTCTTTAATTTTGTTTATATAGAAGTTTTGATTTGTTTCAATTTTTTTCTTCAATTAAAATTGACTAAATTTTTTTTTTCATTTCTATTCTTATTCTTTTAATTTTGGATTTGGTTTTAAATCCCTTAATTTTTTTTTGGTATAGAAGTTTTGGTTTATTTCAATTTTATCCTTCAATTGAAATTGACCATATATTTGTTTTTCATTTTGGCGCTTATTCTTTTAAATTTTTATTTAATTTTAATTCCTTTAATTATTTTGGTCCTTCTAAAATAGTCCCTATTTTTTTCCCCATATTTAGATATATATACTCTTAGTTTTGATTTTTAATTATTTTTTTCCCAAAAATATATAGTATTTTGAAAAAAAATCTTACACTCTTAACATTTGTTTTTTTTATATTTAAAGAACATTTAAATCGAAACACAATATAAGTGGGTCGTTATAGTATTTAAATAAAATATAATATTAACAATCACCCTTGGATATCTCTCAACAGACGATGCTACAGGAACTGACATGATGTGTGTTAAATCCCCAATGAGAGATCAAGTTACTGTGGACTTGATAATCATGTCCGATGAAGCAAAGCAAAACATAAAGGACAAGGCTCATTGCCATACATCAAGAAACTGGTTTTGATCTTTGCATTGAATTACTATGCAGAAACGTTGAGGTTGTTTTTAATATATTTTTTTATTTAAAAATATATCTAAATGATATTTTTTTTATTTTTTTAAAAATAATTTTAATATCAAAATAAAAAAATGATCTAAAAATATTTAATTTAAATTAAAAAAAATAAACTTTTTAAAAATCATTTTAGAACAAAATGCCAAGTTAAAGGTGCAAATTGAAAATGGAAGAAGCAAAAGAAACAACAAACGAAAGTTGAAAAAAGTTCCTGCAATATCCAAAACTGTTTCATTTGTTTTTGTTTCTCTCTCTCTTTGCTCTCTCTAAAATCTCTGTGGAGCTGTTTCCTTTCCTTTTGTCCCTCACCTCTTCTCTTTTTTTCATGTATATAAATCCCCCTAATCAAATGTTTAAGCTCATTTTGTTTTTTCTATTTGACTTCCCATAAAATTGACTCTTTTTTTTTTGTACTTATGTATTTTTATAATTATTTTATCCACATAAAAACTAATTAAAAATGATCAAAAATATTAAAATGATTAAAACTGACCAATTTTACTGAAAAACATACATACTTATTTATTTGAGTTTTCTATTTTTATTTGAAATATATAAAATGGAAGGGGGATTTCAAATTATAGGTTATGACATGTGATAAGAAGCTCTACATGCCCTCAAGGATCTATAAATCCCTCATAATTTTCTAGAATAACTTTATTCAAGATGCAATATCTAGAATGATAAGCGTGGAGGATTTTATGATTTAATAGATACTTTCTTGTTAGGTTATGTTTTTTATGACAAACTTGTGGAGTCATGAAGCTTATCTCATGTCTTATTCTTTCTCTAGTGTATGGTGTAGTTAATAGTAGCTTGTACAAGAATGATAAGTGTAGCTCTTTTGGGATGTAGAAGTGAGAGTGTTATTTGCTTTGATGTCATTTTACCATGTTTCTTCTTAGAATTGGACTTGTCATTGCATGCTTGTTGGGGCATTCATGAGAATTTTTCTTTGAGTTAGAGGTAAAACATGAAGATGTAATTGCATCTTAATGACAACATCATTGAGTAATTGTAGATTTGTTGGAGACATGGGGTGAAAAGATCAATATGTATCTCTTGGCATCATAAACTAATTAAAAATATAAACCCAAAATTTATTTCAAAAAATAATATCAACTAAAATATTATTTTAAAAAATAAAATTAGAAAAATCAGGCTAAGCGTTGATGGGTCTAGAGCCTAGAGTATGGCTCAATCAAGGAACAACTCACACACAAGGATGCAAAGTTAGACCCAATCAACCCATTTTTTTTCCTAAAACACATAGGATACACTTTAAAGACTTTGTTTAACCAATTCACAACCATAAAAAAAAACTCCATAAAACCTTAAATCCACTTGAAACAAGAAACTTCTCAAGCTCAAATATGATTTTTTAGGTCTTTTCTAGGTAAAACAAAAATATAAAATCATTTGACAAAAGAATGACTATTTTGGTGGACTAATCCCTTAGCAATATATATTTTCACTCTCTAAGCTAGAACTTGATAACCTTATTTCTCTCCTCAAAAAAAAAAAAAAAGAGTGAACAATGAGTGCAATGAAGTTTGACATCAAAACTAAATTTTGTAAAATTCAAGAAACCATTCTTATAATAGCTAAAAAAAAATGGGAGACTCTAATAAATTTATGACAAAATTCTTAATCTACCATCCATGTTACTTGATTTTTTTTCACGTAAGTCTCCATTCTTCTCAATTCAACCCTCTCTTATAAAAAATAATATATAATTGGGATCTAATTTGCTTTTAAAAAGGCCAAGTTATGAAGAAAAAAATAAGTTTAAGGACTAAATTGTAAATTTTGAAAAATTATACTATTATAATTTATAGTAAAAATGTGAGGGTGAATAATTTTTGTGAATGATAAAAATACCATATATTTTAGCTTTATGTATAATGCATTGCAATCTATTAAAATCAAATATACTATGAGACTATTTTCAAATTATATATTTATAAGTTTGTGATACATTAAGACTTGCGAAGCCTTATTGAAGGAGAGCTTGCCACATGTTGGGTTTTGTTTTTGCATGCTTTGGTTTGTAACTCATGTACTGATAGGTTTTATCATAGGCCCTGTATGCCTAAATTTCTTGTCCAAGCATCAAGTCTACTATTTTAGATTTAAACTAGAATAGAAAGGTTTTATTATATCTCTTCTCACAAGATAATATTCACTATAACATTGTTTTGTTTTGTTTTCCTTTTTTTTTTTCAATTTCAATTACATATTTCAATATTATATTTATTAAGGATGAACTTTATAATTTTCATAATTTATTTTTTAAAAATATTTCTTTAATCTCATGATTTGAACCATAAGTTTAATGGGTTGACTCGAGTTCCCTCTTTTTTCCTTGTTAAGTTTTTTTTTTCCTATCAAATTCTTCATTTAATATTTTGTTAATAGAGAATTATATTTCATAATTTGTTTTAGTTTATTTTCAACAAGGTTTAAGTCAAGTTGTTTTTTATGTTTTCAATTTATTTTTCCAGTTTTAGTTTTCAACACTGGGTTGATTGAGAATTAAGCTTCATAATTTTTTTAATTATTATTTTTTGCTAGTCTCATGACTTCATGTTTGGCTGATTAACTTGATATTTTTTTAATTGATTTTTTTTCAATCTCATCCTTCAATTTTAGAGTTGTTGGAAATTAAGGTTTATAATTTATTTTGATTTACTTTCTATGAAGTTAATATGGTCTCATGACATAACATGCGAATTGGTAAGTTGATCCAAATAGATTCAATATTTTTTCATCTCAATATTTATGAAAAAGATCCCATTTTAAATATTTATTGAGTTATGTTTTTACCAGTTATCATTGCTAGACAATTTAATTTTTTTCTACTAGGAAAAACATTGACTTAAAAATTGCATGTTAATTCCTATAGACAAAACTACAATACATCTATTCATGCTACCATCACCACCCAAAAATGAACAAAATATGCCAAGTATTGGACTTCTAAGAAATGTAAAGACATGTCCAATTCACAAGGATAGTATTGTTTCTAGATACCATTTGATATTATAATAGGTCATTTTTTTAATTATAAAGACAAAAACTATTCACTTAAATAGATTTTTATTAAACCTTGATTCTACAAAAGATAAAATATAAGGCTCGTCAACAGGAAAGGGAGAAACCAGGATAAGCAGATGAGGAAGGAGTGCACGTCGAAGAGGTTGACCGATGTGACGATCATTCGTTGCTAAAATAGACAGTTCATTGCAACGTGCTAGCTTTTCTCATCTCCCTTAGATCTTGTTTGGTAATGTGTTTTTTTTTAAATAAAAAATATATAATTTAATATATTTTTAAATAAAAAAATATTTTAAAAAATAACCACATAATAATAAACAAAGGGGTAGCACAATTTCATAGCAATGCAAAAGGAAAATGACCACAATTTCATATAAAATAAGATGCTGCCTCGGCATAATTCATGTCTTCTCTAGAGGACGGGCATAGCATGCCTCGTATCCAAAGGGCTAGTAAAAAAGCATACAATCATACAAGGTTTGGTGTGATTGAACATTTGGAGGGGTCAAAATCTACTCCATCCAGATATTGATGACAGCCATGGCGTGACTCCCACCAACTTGTTTGTTGGAGATTTTCTATTTATTTATTTATTTATTTATTTATTGTGTCGTACACATGAACTTGATTATTGCAGTCATGCCACGTGTGTGAGTTTGACAAGAAGATTTTAGCATAAAAACAATAATAATTCAATTTATCTTTTTTTTTACACGGTGAAGATATGAATATATGTGGATCAATTTTGATTAATTTATTAATCATGGGAATATAATAATTCTTTAAAAATAAATTAAAATTAGTTAATATTACAAGGACCCAGACATAACATATAATGAAGACTAATTTAAATATTGAGATCATAATATATTAAATAGTTTTCATTTCATGGCTTAACCGGTTAAGCTAATGTCTTGACCATGAATTTTATTTCGTTAAATAATTTTTTTTTTAAATATTAGTTTTTATCTAAATATATAATAACAAAAATAGAGTTTTTTTTAAATAAAAGATAAAATTGAAAGAGAATAATTAAATGAAAAAAAAGAAAAGAAACAACAACGATTAACCTGAATTTCATAACTTAAGTTCATCAAATTCAAGACTTTTAATATATTATTTTTAAAAAGCATTTTTTTAGCTTAGTATATAATAAAAAAAATAAAGGATTTTTTAAAATAATAATTTAATTGGAAGGAAAAGAATTCGAGATAAAAAAAAATAAAAAATAAATAACAGGCTAGACAAGCAAGTCCGGATGAGGTGGCCCAAGATTTATGAATTTTTTTTTTTTGTAAAGGGTGAACAGTATATCATCCAAATCTTTTTTTTTTAGATGATTTTTGTCTACTTTTACCTAGAGTTCGGCCATCACAAGTTGGTGGGAAATCATGTCTTTTTTTTTTTTGGTCCAAACACTTTTTTTTTTTTTGTATAAAACATCTAAATAGCACCATTGTAATATATATAAAGAAGCTAATATATCAAGCTAAAAAAACCTAAGAAACAGTCCAAGAACACAAAATCAAACTCAATAAAAAAAAAAAAATTCTCTTTGAGGTAACATTAAGTTTTAAAAATCATCATCAAACTACTCTTGTGATTTAAAACTTGTTGACACTAAAATTGATATCAGATAGTGCCTTTCTCTCTTCTTTCTTAAACAAATAGATTGAGAAATAATAAAAATAAAATTTTAGATCAAAATTGAATTTTTGATAATTACCGGGATAGTGAAGGTTGAAAAGAGAAAGTAGGAGGACAAAAATAAATTTTTTAATTAAAGAATAAGGACAAAAAAATAAGTTCAAGGTAAGAAATCTAGGTCTTTTAAATGTTAATGGATGTAATAGGTGATTATTAGATTTATGTTTCATAAAAACTTGCAAAACAAGTCATTAGTTTAGAGGATCTTTTAATACTTAAGTTAGCATTGATGCAAGAGGAATGAACTCTTAAAGTTTATGTATATGTGTTTGAAAAGATATGTAAAATATTATTATAGATGAAAGAAGGGAATATGAGCACTAATATTAAAACTCCATTTGTAATAACTTATCATTGTTTATATGTGTGAGTTATACTAACTTTACATCAAGATAATGTTAATAATTCACTATTAAATTAAGATGAAGGCATAATTAGGGTTATCGTTAAGGCATTAATATGCCATAACACTATTATATAGCCTATGTGATGACGTGTGATGATTCATGTATGTTTTATCTTTGTAATTGATGGTTATTAAATCAAGTTTGAATAAGATAATGCACTTAGGACATACAATTAGCTTTAAGGATACAAAAATTGTATAAAGAGATGTGTGGATGGTTTACGAAGATAAAGGACACGTGATTAATCCATAACAAAAGACACAAGGTAAGTTTATCATATAAAAGGGATGTAAGATCAATCCTTCGAGAGAGAATCCATGACCAATTCTATTAAAGAAGAAAATGTTATTAGTCTAATAAATATAGGGAATACATGGGGGGTCCTCAGTTAAAGGGGATGCAAGGTTAGTTCAAGGGAATAAAAGGATAATCCACTAAAAAAAAGATGAATAACTATCTTATTGAGGGAGAGGCTTACAACTAATCATCTCTTATTAGTTCAGGGGATTTATCTCTCATCAGTTTCTTTTTATCTCATAATAAAGTTTACTTGGTTTGAGATATAATTTTTTTTTGTGTGTAAGTGATTAGAAAGACTTGAACTTTAGAGACGTGAGTCATCAAGTTTAAAATATTTTTTTTATTTTATTGTTAAAGTTTTTAGAATGGATAATAAGTTATTTAAGATGACTTTAAAATAATGTTATGATAATATTTCATCTTATATTGCATAATGCCTTTTATACTTGGGCATGATGGTTGATTTAAACAACTAATTTAGAACAGCACATATAAAATGACATATGAAGAAATGGTTGTATACCTAAAGCAATTGTTAGCTTAACCTATATGAAGATATATCTTTCTTAATTCCTCGAGCTAGGTTATTCTTTTCACAATTGTTTTGCAGACCTCAATATATTAAGGTTAAATGATATTCTAATATTAAATGGAGGATGAATAATACAATACACCCAAGTATAGAAACAAATATCTTATGTAAGGTGGAGAAATTTATGAAGAAAATATAATGCACATGTTTTATGCATATCATTAAATGAAGACTATGTTCTAGAGATTATACATCAGGATATATCATTGATATTTTCATAGAGACCACTAATAACAATTATCTTAGAGATTACTTATGGAGATTTCTCGTATGAAGTGTACACTTGGTGAGTCATCATAAAATATTAGGTTGTACCTATGTTAGGACATTATTTTGTTCAAAATAAAGAGTCATGTAGAGAAAGTATAGTGATAAACATTTTAGAGAGATCATGTTGTACCTAGGCAAAAATGCTTTTATACCCAAACAAAGTCATTTCTTGTACTTGGGGTGGAGAATGTCTTATACCCAAACAAAGTTATCTTTTGCATCTAAAGGTGGAGAATGTTTGTATACTCAAACAAAGTTGTTTCTTATACCTAGATTAGAGAACAAAGATCATATTGTACCCATGTATATGAAATAAGCTTTTTTCACTCAATGTGAATAATTTTTTGAAGATAATACCATTACGAATATATACGAAGAAAATCTTATAGAAAGAACATACAGAGAACAACTTGTGGAGAATAGTGTATGTTGATAATCATATAAAGATAATCTTATTGCTTTTTCTACCATAATAACTTTAAAATGGTCATTTAAGGGAGAGTGTACAACTTTCTCCATAGAGTTAGATAATGAGACTCGTTTATCAAGACCTCAAGTGATTGGTTCTATAAGGTCTTTAATCTTCATCATTTTTTTATTCAATATTTTTCATATAAACTCAGTTGTCCTTATTTTTTTTATTTAAATGATGGTGAATAACTTGGTGAAACTTTTATCGGGTGTGATATTTATGCTAAGCTATAACTTTGCATAAAGATCATTGAAATCAAGAGTGAATTTGGGATTCAAATAGTTATATCATGTCTTAGTTATCTCATGGAACTTGGTATAAAAAATCTTATATATGGTGTTTATATCCTACATGATCAATTACAAAATGTTGCACACATTTTCACGTGTTTTTATTAGGTTTATAAGTTTATCATATTTTTCTATATTCATTTTTACAGCAATAAATTTCTTAAAGAGATGAGTATCCAATACTCATTTAATCAATGAAGAGCCCCTCACCCTTATTAGGGTTATACACCTACACATAGAGGACTTTTATATCCACAAACCTAACTTATTTTGAGTTATTTTTCCATCCAAGCAACAAAGGAAATCCCTGATAAGAAGTGATATGGATGACTACTCTTGTGATTATGATTGCATTCTTATTTGCTTTTTAGATTTTTCTTGGTCATACATAGAGTATCCACTTGGAGAATATTTTTTTATAATGATGAGAATGACTTTTATATGAGCTTGATTTTGAAATTACAACCATGAAATTGAAATGAATTAAAAAGTAACAAAACAAATATTTGATTATACTTAATGTAATGACTTATTTGTTTCTTTTTTTCTTGGGATTATAAACATGTCGTGAGGCATGGTTCTTTTTTTTCTAAAAATTCCTCACATCCTCGTGCTTTTCTTCTTCTTCTTCTTCTCTCTCTCTCTCTCTCTCTCTCTCTCTCTCTCTATCAATCAAAACCCCAATACAAAAATAGAAAAAAAAACTAAATAATGAAAGGGCTTTATTATTCTTATCCTCATATACACTATTCAATTGAATAATGTTTTTTTCCCTCTAATCTATTATATTTTTTTCAATTTCAATTACATCCTTGAATAATATTAGATTTATTGAGGATTGAGATGCATAATTGTTTTCAATTTACTTTTTATAATGTTATCCACCTAGACCACGAGTTTGATAAGTTAACTCGATTAACTCTAGTTTTTCTTTTATTTTCCTAATTGACTACTCTTTAATTTCATCATTCAATTTTAAGTTTATAAAGAATTAAGTTTCATAATTTATTTTGGTTGACTTTTTATGATGTTATCCTTATATCATGACTCAAGTTGGACTGGTTAACCTCATTGGTTTTTCTTGCGCTATTTTTTAATTTTATCTTTTAACACTAGATAAATTGAGAATTAAACTTTATAAATTGTTTTGGTTTTCTTTCTATTGAATTATTTTAATCTCATGACCTAGGTTCTGAGTTTAACAGGTTAACTAAAGTTCATTCTAAGTTATTTTTTTGGGTCTTTTTCTAAACTATTTTTTTGTCCTTTAACATTGAGTTTATTAGATATTGGATTTATAATTTATTTTAACTTGTTTTTCATAAAACTATCATTATCTTATGATCTAATATATAGATTAGCAAGTTGATCAATTACATATAATACCATCTCATATTTATTAAAAAAATAAGTATTGAATATTTATTTTGAAGCAAATCACAATTTTATCGGTTATTTCTGAATATGTCAAGATTCAAGACCGTGAAATTAATTCCTCTGTAGATTTTTCAACTAGAAAAATCATCAATAACTCCAAGATATTTTTTCATGTTAAAAAAAAATTAATCTGACTGATTATACGAATGGCAAGGTAATAGCGTTCAAGTTTTGAATGAGTAATATAAAGTAGCAGAGGCTTAAAAGAAGAAGCATCTAAAGTAAATTGCTTGCAAATTTTAAAGCTTAGGAATGAAGAGGAAATGAAGGGGTGGCGCAAAGGAAGGGGTGAGCTTGATTTTGAAATTACAGCCATGAAAATTGAAATGAATTGAAAAGTAACAAAACGGAAGGTTGATTATGCTGAATGTGATGACTCTTCTGTATCTCTCTTTCTTGGGATTATAAACATGCCCTGAGGCATGGTTCCCCTTTCCTTTTCTTCTTCTTCTACAGCTCCCTCACACCCACATTCTCTTCTTCTTCTTCTTCTCTCTCTCTATCAAAAACCCAAAACAAAAAAGGAAAATAAAACAGTCACCAATAAGCATTTACACTTCTCCTGTTTTGGTTTTTATTTATTTGTAATTTCAGTTGCTTATAGCATATACATTTCTCATATGATCGGAGGGAGATTTGTGTGATTGAATTATATGGAAGATCATCTTTGAAATTACTTTTCAATCAGAATCCTTGCTCACCTTTTCTTTTGGTGGGTCTGTTAATCAGATTGTTGTAGCTTTCACATTCATGTGATTAAAATTTACTTGATTATGCTTTTGATAGTTTTGATAATTAAACTCTGATTGCTTTCTGGGTTTTTCTTAATATTTCTCAATAACACGCTGCTTTAACTTGAAACAATCATCAATTTTTATGTTATTTTAATATTCTTGCTTATTTTGATGACTAAGCTTAAAATGTGCCTGGGTTTGGTTATCTTTTTGTGGGTTTTGATGATAAAATATAGTTCCTTAATTTAAAATAATAAATGTTGCTTGTGATGGATGGTTTCAGCTAGGGGTTGAAGTGAATGTGTGCCTTATAAGCAACCCTTTTGAGGTTTTTGTTTGTTGATCATGTCAATGAATCAGTTTATGTGCTTTAAATATTCTCTTTGCCTTGTTGGTTTTGCTACTCAAATCATTTCTTATTGTTTGATTTTTTTGGCTTAACTAGATAATTGATGAGACTTTGCTTTGATTCTGAGATACTTATGCTTTGTTCTTTTTGGTTATGGTGATGCTGCTTCAGACTGGTTATGGATTACGTTTGTTGTATGTCTTGGTATCTTTGATGTACACCATGCTAGTTTTGTCCTTTGGGTTTCTTTCTTCTCGTATACCGGAGTTTACTGTATTTGCCATTTGGATTAGATCATTATTAGTATATGGTGATCCATGTTTGATCTATTAAAGATTTATTTTGTGGTTATGTTTGAGAGATATTGGAAATTTATATAGTTCATTGAAAAAACTGGTTTATATCATCCTGTTAAAGATAGACAACTAACTCTTTTCTTTTTTTCTTTTTAATTTAAATCAGGCAGAGACTATCACTCTGTTGGACTATGAATTCTATGTGCTTCATCGCTTGCTGGGTGGGAGGTCCAAAAATTTGGTCTACCCGTTATGGTTGGATAGTGGTGATGTGTTTGGCTTTCTCCATTCAGTCCCATAAAGGAGTTGTACGCGAAATGTGGATGCCTTTGGTGGATGCATAGTACTTTCTCCTTTATAGATTAAGGAAAAAGTTTTGTGGGATTCATTTACATTTGATTGTCGTGCTCATTGTGCTTCCATTCAACTACATTGATAGGATTAGGAGTCTGGAATCTGTTTTTAGTAGTTAGTATAGAGGAACAGTTTCTAATGTGCTAGCAAAGTTGAGCCAGTGACAATTGATGTTGTGAAATTAAAACATTGCTCTTGTAAAACAGAGAGAAGGGAGTGATAATTTTCAGCTGTGCTGGATAAGTGGATATTAGTTTCTTCAAGTTTTAGTTATGAGTTTGCCACGAGTTTCCTCTGCTGATAATGCTAATGAAGCTCCAGCAGCATCAATGGGCACATTTTTGCAAAGCCCACCACGATATGCTGGCATGAGTGGATTGGATGGAGGAAATATTAGCCGAACAGTTGGGCATACTAGGACTTCCTCATTAGGAGATTTCCAGGGGAAACCCTCCTCGCCTCTTTTGAGATATTCAAACAATTCATTTGAATTTGGAATGGCAGTGGATGTCGTTTCCAATTTTCACGGGTTGAAAACTGGTTCTGTGGATGAAGTTGGTCGTTGTACTCCTAAAAGTGGGAAGAATATTCCAAACCCTGCTTCTAGGATTGTAGGTTTTGAATCACATGGAACGAGTTCTTTAAATAATGTATGTGAGGTTCTTTCTGCTGATCATGTGTGCTCTTCTGCTGTTGATGGTGTCATGATTAATGAGGCCGAGTCAAGTGGATCACTTGTCAGGAAGCGGTTACTGTCGTCACCTTTAAATGACATGCTTTCTGCAAAACAATTTAATGGCGAGTCTTTGGATATCAGCTGCAATACTTCTATGATGAGTTGCCTTACTCATGCAAATCATTTCAAAGGTTCTGCATCGCATGACTTCAAGAAACCAAATGTTGGCAGAAAAATTCATGTCAGTGTGCCATCTCGATCCTTATCTGGCTGCTGGGAACAAAAGAATGTGCCATGTGATGATAGTGCTAGAAGATCTGCTTGTTTGACTGATGGTCCATTATTGGAAAAAAATTATGCACTCTCTTGCATTGATTGTTTTTACTCTCCTGGACACAATCATTATCTAGAGTCTAAGTTATCCTCCCAAAAGGGCTTTTCCTCTCCACTCTCTCTGTCTCCTCTAGGTCCAAAGTCTTGTGTAAGTATGAAAACTGCAGGAGGATGTAGAGAGTTCAAGAGCCAATTTGAGGATTGCTATTTGAATTTAGAAAAAATAGGGCATTCATTTGACAGAAATGACTCAGGCATTAACTTTGCTTCTGATGAAGCAGAGTTCAGGATTTCAAGCAGATCATTTGAAGATATTGGCTTCTGCAGAGAGTTTTGTCCATCTTCCTTGGAAGGCACTACTGAATCAGGTTGGCCATCTTTCTGTCGAGAATCTGCTCCTGCCCAGTGCACAAGGCACCTGAGAAGTTTGAGTGGTCTTTCTGTTAGGAGGTCCTTGGTTGGTTCGTTTGAGGAGTCATTACTGTCTGGACGGTTCTTTTGTGGAAAACTCACTCAGGTAAGTAGCTGTATGTGTATTTTGGTGTTTGATTTTTGTTTAATTTCTTGGAAAACATCTGATATTTTATTCTTTTGGATGGCATGTTCTACCTTCAGAGAATTGATGGCTTCCTAGCTGTGTTAAGCATTACTGGAGGGAACTTTTCACCGCAATCACAGAAGCTTCCTTTTTCAGTGACCAGTGTAGATGGAGATTGCTATCTACTGTATTATGCATCCATAGATCTTAGTAGAAATTCATCATCAAACAAGTGTAGGGGACAAAAATTTAAAAGATGCCTAAGCAATGATGATTCTCAAATTGTGAGGAGTCGCTTGCATATACCCATGAAAGGTCGAATACAACTGGTACTTTTTATCTCTCTGCAAACCTTTTTGGTGGTCCTGAGTTCCTCAGATAAATGATGATTCTTAATTTTCTAATTGCTTCTTCCACCTTTAATTTGGTTTTACATGTTTTGGCGGCTTTTATATGTTTATGCTCTTGATTTGTGGTGGAAACTGTTCCCACCTTGTCATATTTAATGGAAGGGACCATGATGAACCATTTTGATGAGAATGTCCTTCTTTCATCACATCCTTTAGGAGTTTGCTGTTCTAGGGGTCCATTACTTATATCTTGTCTTTAGTAGTGAGAACAGTAGTATTCATCTTTTATTTATTTTACATTTTATTGGCATTTGGGTGCACTGGTAAATCACATTATTAGACATCTTTGTTCTGTTTCACTCAAACTTTATGCAGCTGCAGATTTTTGTAGTTAATAGGTGGGTTGTTAATGTAGAAATGTCTGTTATTTACTATCAAATTGGCTTGCTTTCTTCAGGTTATCAGCAATCCAGAGAAAACTCCTCTTCACACATTCTTTTGCAACTATGATCTGAGTGACATGCCTGCTGGTACCAAAGTAAGATTTAGCAGCACTTGGATCATTGTCACTAGTACATTCAGGCTTATTAAGTATGATTTGTTGTTGAACTTCATTTAAATACATATATTCTTTGCATCTAGCATGAGAATTGATGCACCATGAACAATTGGTTATTTGTTGGCATTCAGCTTCTTGAGGTTTCCAGATCACGATCTCCTTCCCAATATATGTGAGTGACTAGAATGAGTTAAAATGAGTTCTCCCAATCAGAATTTTTTGAAACAATCCTGTTTATTTATTGCTCCACCTATACTTTTGAAAATGAGCTAGACAATTTGATGGTGGTTTTTTTTCAGAAACCAGAATCAGAAGGTTGAGCCTATTTTTTTTTTTTTGTCTTTTCATACTATGTTCTTCATTGTTCAAATGAGTATAGGGTTTTCTTTTTATGTAACCAAAATCATGGAACAGATAAACAGTGTTAGAGAGTAATAAAAATTATATTCTGGACCCTCATCTAAAAGCTTAAGATTATAGGTAAGATGATTCCTTAACATGGTATCAAAACCTTGTTGACCTAGTGGTCACGAGTTCAAATCTCACTATCCTCATTCTATTTAATAAAAATCAAGTACAAGGTAGTGTAGGCTTGTGTGCGAGTTTCAAGCTCAAAGAGCTTTCACCTAAGGAGGTATGTTAGAGAATAATATAAATAATATTCCGGGGTCTCCCCTAAAATCTTGAGTTTTTAAATGAGATGGTTCCTTAACAAATAACAACTGTTTTTTTTGCTGTTCTTGCATAGCCACATTCATACAAACCTAAGATTTCTAATTTGACCTAGATTCTTCCTTGAATTATTTTAGAAGACTTGATATAAAGTGAGTTTTCATCTTCTTATCTGTGGGAAATGGCTCTTGTCTGCTGTTGTCACACTTGGTGTAAGTATGGCATGTGCCTGTTCTATGGTGTATGTGCGTGTTTATCATGTGACTATCTATATTTTACCACTTTCTTGCTGTTTGATATCAACGCAGACATTCTTGCGCCAGAAGGTCTCTTTGGCTTCTTCTGGACCAACTTCAACAGAACTGAAACAAGGGCAGATGGGTTTGGACACAAAAGTTAAAGACAAGGTGTCACCAGTATCACAGAAAAGCCATCCTGAATACCCTGCAACTTCTGCTGGCCAGAAAAGTAAAAATAAAGGAAGTGAATCCTTTGATACAGTGGATTCGGTTGATGCAAGCAATTTCCCCAAGCAATCTCCAAATTTAGAAAAGGTGACTGTGGACTCTTCGATGCTCGAGGCCAACTGCAGTACTCCTAAATGCCTGAGGACTTCAGAGAAGGAGTCGGCCGAGGTGGAAACATGCAATAAAACTGGCAGAACACCAACTCATTGTTGTTCAAAGATAAATGAAAATACTCCTGGTGGCGGTGCTCTTCGCTATGCACTTCATCTCCGTTTTCTATGCCCTTCAATGAAGAAGTCTTCTAAATCAGTTCAGAAATGTGCATCTGATCCTATAGCTATACCACAAAAGATGAGCTTAGGTGTAGAAGGGGATCGGAGGTTCTACTTATACAATGACTTGAGAGTTGTGTTCCCTCAACGCCATTCAGATGCTGATGAGGGCAAGGTATGTGATTTTAAATTCATGCAATATGTGGCTTCTAAGGTGTCATCACTCGACTTAGCTTAGCTGTGTGCACAAAATTGTGAATGAATTTCCCTAATGTGTTGGAAGTTGATATGGTACATATATACAAGTATGATGCTCATTTCTGGTAAAATAAGGATTGTGATGTTGAAGCAGCTGATTAAATTTCAGCTCCTTAATATTAATTGGTTGCTGGGCGTCTGCAGCAAATATTATTGGCATCATTAGGACTGCTTAAATTTATTTATTTATTCCTTCCCTAGGCAGCATTGATTTATAGTTCAGGATATTTGGTAAATTGCACATGCTTTATTTTATATCATAGTTTAGTAATTCTGAATAGATAATCACATGTAAAGAATTCTTTCAAGATTTTCTTCCTTGACTCCCAAGTGAAGGTGTCCTTGTCGAGTTTCAATGGGGAAAAGGTTTAAAACTAACAAGAAACATGGGCAGTGCGGAAAAGGGGAAGTGAAAACTTGGCCACACAGGGCGACAGAAGTGGGAAAACCCCAGCAAATTTTCCGTGAGGACGGGAGAGACACACCAAGGAGCTAAAATGCTTGACAGCAAGCTTTTCTTCATTCTGAATGTGTGGGAGAGTGTTGATATGGACAATAAAAAATCATGTTACTCTTTTCTTTTTGGTGCCTTAGCTTGTCTAATAGACTAACTAGAATTTGTTTTGCTTTCTTTGGCAGCTAAATGTAGATTACCATTTTCCAGAAGATCCAAAATATTTTGACATCAGCAACTGAAACATCTAATTCATCTCTATGGAGCTGGATCCTTTGCTGACACTGTACATGCCTCTTTTTAGTCATCTCATCTCGAAATGACTGACTACTAGCCCCAGACAACCTGTAAATACCTCAATTCAATAATTAGTGGGTTAGATTCTTACATTGTTAAGCTCTCGAAGTGATTCCCATTTTTGCTTGTGAAAAATTGCTTCTTTAGAGGTATTGAACATGCTTGATGAAGTATATGGCAAAGTGGCAATCCTGGTGGGCCCCTTGATTTTGGCGGGCACCAACATAAATCATAACGGGTCGTTTGTTTAAAAATGAAACTTGGACTTTGTTGACATGGTATGATCCATTGGGCGTGCCTAAGCCTAGTGCTTCTCATGGCCCTAGAGGCCCAAATAAGCGATTCCCATTTGACATAAGAGGCCAGAGTTTATAACCATCCTTTTACCAGCATTAATAATAACAATAACAAGATAATAATAATAATAAAATTAAAGAGAAAAAATAAGAAATTATAACCAATCCTTTTACGAGCATTAACTAGAGGTGCAAATTTTCTCTTACAACTGTACATATACGTGCATCAATTGCTTGTACATTATTAGTATGCATATAATTTATGAGTACTTATTTTAAATGCATCTATTTTTTAACATTAAACGTATACATTCATCCATATTTTATCAAGAATTGTCCTATAATCTAATTAAGATTTATTAACCTCGAGAAAAAGAAGGGAGAAAACAGCGTAAAAAAAGCAGTGCTGGGTTGCGAACGCAGAGAAGCAGCAGCAGCAGCAGCAGAATTGAAATGTTGGTGCTGTCACGCTTCCAATAATGACAGGCCAACCTAAAACAATCCATTACAGGAAACCCAATGATTCCCTGTCACGTGATCAGCCATCAACCTTAAGAACCCACCTGGGTTTTTATTTTATTTAATTTAATAATTGGTTCTTGGGACCTGAGCTAGTCACACCTCACTGGTCACTAACCTATGGAGCCACAGTACTGCAACTGCAATTTCTGAGTCCAAATGTCACAGCATCCATCCACTCAGTCAGTCTCCCAGACCTCAGTGTGGTTTAGTTGACGTGGCCCTTCATAGTTGAGAAGGGAATAATCTCATTCTCCGTCGGCAAGTTAGAAATGTTCTATTAATAGATAAAATATTATAGCTTTAGTAAACATGCAGGGGCTTGTATTTTAGTTTAACTAACCAGGTAGTTGCCTGCGCTTTCCTGCGGGACCAATTTATATATATATATATAAGAAAACCAAAAAATATAATATTCAGGCAATTAGCTCGAATAAATTTAATAAACTCAGTTAATTTAATAATATTAAGATATCGACAATAAATAAATATAAAAAAAACAATGATTCAATTCCAAAGATGAACGTTTGCCAATATTCATAGAGATATGTATATCTTCACAATATCTTCAAAACATCCTAATGAAGTTATTTGTTAACAAAGTAAAAAAAAAAAAAAAATAGCTAGTCTTAAATTTCTAAATCATGATCCAAGTTATAAGACCGAAATTATTATACATAAAAAAATCATGAGGGTTAAAATTACAAAAAAAAAAATCTAAAATCAAAGAAACACAATAAAAATAATGAGAGTTTGAAATGCAATTAAAAATAAATAAATCAAAAGGCAATGACAAGTTTAAAATTTGAGAGTTAAATGGAAAAGAGTAAAAACATTAACAAAAGTACAAAATTCAACCGAACGAAGACATGAAAAAAACCGAATTGCAGGGTTAAAATAAAAAACAATAAAACTCTAATAAAAAGCTCAAGGAAAAAAATTAACAAAAAAATAAAAATAAGAATAAACATCGTATCTTAGACATCATAACATAATTAAAAAAATAAATAGTTGTTTTATACTAAAAAAAAACTCCTAGATATAAGTAAAAGAAAGCATATGCATCCATCTAATTCAACAAATAAACAATCATTGTGTAAAGTAATGAAAATAAATAATCAACAATAAACAAAAATGATATTGAAAAAACAATAAAAAAAAAAAAAAGAAGATCAAGATATCTAACATTGCAAGACAAGTAATTTACCTAGTTATGTTTAATGCATTCTTATATCAAAACAAATTTATAATAGGAAAACACATAAAAATTGCAATGGAAAGTGGCACACACAAATTTATTGAATAATAATAACTAATATTAACAATAACAAATTTAATATGTTTAAAATTAAGAAAAATCAAAGAGGAATCATACTTATCTCCTTCATAATTAAACACACCCAATATTACTTGAGAATAATAACAATCTCATTAAAAACATAAACTCAAAATTTATTTGAAAAAAATATGCATAAATAATGCATAATTTTTTTAAAATCTTGAAATAAAAAAAATGGCTAAGAGCTCCAAGGTTTAGTAAGTCGTGCCAATCCTTCAACCTAATTTTATAATGGCCCACATGCGGGCCTGCAAGGCCAGACCCGAGTACAAGATTTTATTTTTTATAAAAATTTAATGGGAATATAGGACATATCATTCGCCTCACCTATCTAAAAAAGAACATGTTGTTTGCACTAAGAGACAACACATCATCTTCATAACATAGAATTTGATTGTTGTGGTAAACAAAAGAGGTTTCTTTGTGTTTATATTTTTTTCCTTCTAAAAAGCTATTTTCAACCAATTATTTACCCAAAACACCTAGAGATTTTGCTAAAGCAATTTATGGCCACAAAAACCCAATAAAGCCCTTTAAAACCTTAAAGTCACCTAAAACAAAAATTCTTCCCAAGCTCACACATATATTTTTAGGTATTTTCAAGGTAAACAACACACATAAGCATAACTCACCATATTATATGGAACCTTTTAATTCAAAGATAAAACTATTTTAATGTTCGAAATCTTCTTCAATTACCATTTTTTCTCTCTGAATTAGAATCCAATGACTCTTCGTTTCTCTTAGCAAAATAAAATTGAAAAAAAAGAAAAAATAATGTTAGGTGTCAAAATATATTTTCTTAAAATTCAAAAGACTAATCATATTATATCTAAAAAACTATGAGGGATTAAACTAAATATTTTAACGAGGTTTTAACTCACCCCTATAATACTTGAAGTTTCAATTCAATCCTCTATCTTTCAATTAAATTGTCCCTCCTAAAATAATATGTAATTTAAGACAAATTTTGACTCAAAAAGTTCAAGTCACGCCAAATAAAAATTAAATGACATAAGTAAAAAGTTATTAAAAAAGTAAATTGCTTGAATCCATAATATAATGCATTATGAGTAATTGCATATTAATTCCAAAAAATGAGCTTTGTCAGATAATTATTAATTGTATACGCGCTCGGGCGCATATATATATATTTCAAAATTTAAGTTAATTAAATATATATATATATATATATATATATATATATATATATATATATATATATATATTTCAAAATTTAAGTTAATTAAATAAGATAGCATTTATATCATGGATATTTCACCCTTTTTAACTTTGCAAAATGACCTGAAAGTTATAATGACCTTTGCTTTTTTCGAAGAAAATTTTTTCGAAACAATATTGTTTTAATTATTATTTTTAAGATAATTTTATAGAATTAATTTATTTAACTCATGAGAATACTAATTATTAATTTAAGTTAGCATTTAAAATTATTCATTCCTCTCTCACACAAGGACAAACACAGTTCAGCAACCCCTTCGATGATTGGCTTATCCAGTTTCTACCATTTTTATGTATTCGTGCGTGTGCGTGAGAGCGCGCGCTAGCATCTTATTAGAGAGTAACGGAAAAGAGAGAGAAAGCACTCACTATACAAATTTTGCTCACACCACTTCTACACTCTTAAACCAACAAGAAAAGATGTGGTTGCGGTTATAACTTGTAAGTGTTTTTTAAACTGTTTTTTTTTATTTATAAATATATTAAAATAATAATTTTTTTATTATTTAAAAATTATTTTTAATATAAACATATTAAAATGATTTAAAATATTAAAAAATCACTTCTAATTTACAGTAATTAGTCAAGTAAGGGTGTGTTTGAGAGTGTGGTCAAAACTGATTTTTGTTTAAAAATATATTAAAATGATGTGTTTTTATTTTTTTATAATATTTTTTAATATCAGTATATTAAAATAATTTAGAAACACCAACAAAATTTAATTTCAAAAAATATTTTTTTAATTTTTCACTATTTTTTTAATTTTTTCAAAAACACTTTACAAATACATTATTACTGAACCCCTGAATAGATCATCCTTCTTTGCAATTTCCTGTTGATCCCATAAATTTTTTCATTCCAAAACAGCGTCGTTCCCATTCTGCCCTTTCAAAACCCTAAAACGCAGCTATATGCATGTTGATGCGTGGTGAAATACAAGTTTCTCATTACATAGAATCGACGCTTGTGCCTGTGCAGCTGCATGCTCACATGCAAAAACATGAAAATTATTTTTTTTCATTTAAAAATTAAATATATATTGATAAATAAAAAATACTTTAAATATATAAAAATAACTAACCAGTACCATCCCCCCCTGGCTCCCTAGGGAGTAGTAAGTGGTAAGTACTAGCTAGGACTGCAAGAACAGTACAAAGGATAAGATGTATAATAATAACTTTGCCCCATTTCTCTCCTAAGTAGTTGTTGTGCACTTGTGCTGAGGTGATTACTAATTAACAGTCTATTAGGGCAAGTCCAATGGTAAAAGCCATTTTTAAAAGGCAAATTATTAAAATAGCTCTTTGAATAGTGTATTTATAGCTTTTTTGTTGATGTGTGCTCCAATGATAAAAGCCATTTTGAAGAGCTATTTTTTATATTATTTTAAATAAAGTGCAATTATTTTATGTATAGTTTAATTATACAATTAATAGAAGCAAGTTATATAATTAAATAATTGCATTTGAAAATCCTTCAAACAATAAAATTATTATTATTTTAATTATATTTAAATTATAAAAAAAATTAAAATAAAAAACTCAGCAACCATTTAAATTAAAATATTTAAAATAAAAAATATCTTCATCTCTTCGTATTTAAAATAAAAAATTTCTTCATCTCTTTATAAAAGAAATGCCAGCATGATGTTTTTTTTATCCCTCTCTCTCTCATCATTTTCTCAAACAGTATTATAGCTTCTGTAAATTAAATGTTAGAAATAGCTACTCGGACAAGGGAGAGCTATTTTGGCTATCAAAATAGCTCTCCCGTTGGACTAAAATAAAGTGAATAGAAAAGCAAAAAATATAATTTTTTATGTTTAGCTCTTGATATGGATTACCGGTTGGACTTGCCCTTAGCCACGTCGATTATTATTTTTTATTCAGAAATAATTCAAATAATATTGTGTTATAATTTAAAAATTAATTTTAAACAAAAAAAATTAAATCATACTTTTAAACGGAGTCCATAGTGTATTTTTAGCATCTCAGTCAACAAAGCAAGCGAGCAAGTTATTTAACTTTATTTTATTTTTTAAAAATATTATTATCACGTGTAAAACACAATAGCCACCATTACATATATAATGAGCTAAAGTTAGTCATGATTTTTGTTTTGCTAAGACATGGGGCAGTGTTCATGCTACCTGGACATGGAGAACGATTCAGATTAAACGAATTCCGGAATCTTTCTCACCTGCTTTCGGTATTCATGCATGTCAATATTTAATACCGATTTGAAATTCTAATATTTTAAAAAATATTTTATTGTTTAAAAATATTAAAATAATATATTTTTTTTAAAATATTTTTCATATCAGTGCATAAAAATAATATAAAATCACCAATTATTTTTAATTTAAAATAAAAAAATATTTTTAAAACACAATATCAAATAATATCTTAATACATCGTGCACTGAATTAATATGCTCTAGTGCCATGCCTATCAATCAATCAAATGAGCTCACCGAATTTTAACTTTAATGTCATGATAGCAACACGATAAAGTTTAGATATAATTACAAAATTTAGTATAATTTGGCTAATTAATTAATGCGGTCCAGTGATTCGTTGATCTGGAGTTAATTTAGAACAAATATTTTTATTTTTATCAAAATAATATTATTTTATTTTTAAAAAAATTATAATTTGGATCGAAACAATCCATCCATCAATCAACAAATTAAATATCAAGGTAATACTTGTACATATTCAACCAGCAAATCAAAAACCTCATGCCCTTTATTTTTCTCTAAGGTCATTTTCATCTAATTTTAATATCTTTTTTCTTCTTCTATTAAATAATTAAAATTATAATCTTAATTAGAAATCTGTAACGAGAAACATCAATTGATCATCATCTGAAACCCAATAAAAGTTCAAAACTATCATTATATGGGAAGACAGAGAGGGGCATTTCCGTCCATCTGTTCACAACCAATCGTATCCCTCCATTCTCTCTCTGCACATACAAACAAAAAACCTTAAACCCCATAAAAATCTCACTCCCTCACTGGCCCTCACATTCTCATCTCCTTCTCTCTGAAAAATTAAACAATGGCAGACCCATCAATCTTCAACTTCTTCAACCATCAACACCAACAGTACCCTTCTTCTTCTTCTTCTCCTTCTTCAAAACCCACAAAGAAAAGCTCAACAAACCTAGCCCAACCCTCCTCTTCTCGACACTTTCCATGTCTTTACTGTCCTCGCAGGTTCTACACCTCTCAAGCTCTTGGTGGCCATCAAAATGCCCACAAACGTGAAAGAGCTGCTCTACGCAGAAACAGCAACACTCTCAACGCTACCATCTCAGCAGACCCTTCATTGATTATACCTTCACCATTTCTTAACCATAACCTCCCACCACCAGCAAGTCCTCCTGCAGTGCCCTTTTTTAACCAATACCACAGATATCATCAGCAGGCTCTAGACCACCCCATGGTGATTACCAGCTACCAGTTCCCAGCACCACCCAGTACAAACGGTGTCTATCTTTCGGCTCCTCACTATGGTGGGTTATATGGTGTCTCTGCAGCCGCTACTTCTCTTGATCATGATATTGGTAGTGTTTATGATCTGTCAACAAGTACTGATAATGATGATCCTAATGACCCTACAAATGTTGACCTTACCCTCCGTTTATAAGCTGTGATTAGTTTCTTGATTTTTGGGTTAATTATGGGCTCTTTGAAAGCGACTAGGTTTACAAAGTAATCAATGAGAATGGAGAGGCCTTGTTTGGTCTCTCTTTTAGGGTTAAATTTCATTCAGATTATCTTAAATTCCATGTTCTTAGAGTTTTAACTTGGTTAGCAGTGGTTTTCATGGAGATTCACTTTTAGATTATCAGTACTTATGTGTGCTGATGATGTTATTAGATGGTATCTCATAATTAATATACATGGTGTTAATGTTACTTGATCCTGATCTCTCTTTCATGTTCTTATATATATATATATATATATATATATATATATATATATATTCTCAAGGGTGTTTTACTATCCCAAAAATGCCCTTCTGGTGACCGGAGTTGAATTTTCTGGTGGGCTTAATTTGAGTACAAGCTATAGAGGAAGAAGTAGAGTTTATACTTAATTAATATAAATGGCTTAATTACATTTTAATCTTTCAACTCTCTTCCCCCCTCTTTAATGGTGATGTTGCTGGGTTATAAGGTTTGTCTCTAATTTACAGATTCCTTCCCATAGACAGCTGTGATTCAAATATTCTCTTCAGTTTTTTTCAGTTATCCTGTTTTGTTTTCTTCTGTTTTTGAAAAGAAAAAAAAAGAACCGGAACCCTAGAGGCAAGGGTTTCGAGCACATTTAACGATTACTTGAAAAAGAAGACGACGATCAGGAAGAAGAAGAATGAATTATGAGCTTAATATTTGTGGCGGGGGGCATGGAGGTGTTTCCGTGTGCACCACCAGAGTGATCATAGCTTGGCTTATTTCTCAGAATAACTGGGGCCGGCATGTACCCGACCTCTTGATGTGAATGTGGAGGAGCTAGCAGCTAACTATGTGATAGGCCTATAGCTACATGGACCACACTTCTATTCTCTGAAAATAAGATCCCCGCACGCAGTACACACACACACAGAGAACAAAAACTCTTTACAGAGATATACTGAGCGGAAATGGTACAAAACGACATGCCGCAGTGCCTATGGGATCTTGGCCGCCACGTACGTACTTATGGCTGCTCATCTAAAATTACATAACCAATTTGATTTCCATTGCATGTGTATACATGTACACGTGTGAACTCTTCACGTGCCCTGTACACATGCGCACACCCGATTGCATGCTCGAGAGAGGGAAGCTCAAACCGAATAAAGAGGAGATAGTTTTCGCATGGCGCCATATTTCTTTACAACAAAGGGGCCTGCCTCGCCTTTGTTTTTGATTTCGTAACAGCGAGAGCTGATACAATCTTGCAGCGCTACTCAACTCCAACAGGCATTGTGGAGCCAGGACCTAGTACAGGTATTATGTCAGAGTTTTTTTCTTAAAAAACATGGATGAGAACTCATGCCATTTTGCAGTTTTTCAAAAATGATTTTAAACAAAATTTATTTTTTATTTTAAATTAAAATTTTTGATGTTTTCATATTAATGTAAAAATTTATTTTTTAAAATAAAAAATATTATTTTTATTTATTTTTAAATAAAAAAACACTTTAAAAAACAAGTTCAATTACACTCACAAATATAACACTATTTTTCAAAAAAAAAATTATTTTTTATTTTAAATTAATTTTTTAATGTTTTCAGATCATTTTAATATAATGATGTTAAAAATAATTTTTAAAAATATATTATTAATATATTTTTTTTTATACCAAATACACTTTAAAATAATAACATCAATTACATTTCTAAACAGTAACTTAAATCCGATTAAACTCATGTCGTACTTTCTTTTTTTCATGAGAAAAAAGTCAACATTGTTTTAATTTTAAAAAAACTAAACTAATATTATTTTAATTAATGTAACATTAACTAGTTCAATAGTTATAACCCAATTCTTGTACTGGACCTTCAATCAGATCATGGCTGGACATGGATTAATAACATTGCAATTTGGTTGCCTGGTACTTGGGCTACTGTGGTCTGGTTTCGGAAAAATTAAAGAGCTCAAGATTCAAGTATAATTCTTTTCTAAGAGAACAAAAATTAATGTATAATTATGTAAGAAAAACACAAGTGAAAAAAAATTTTTATTTTAAAATAATATATTTTTTAAAATTTATTTTTCACTGCGACGACAAACACCTGAAGAAAAGATAGTGGCTGTATAGGTTTTCTGTGCGCGTTGGCATCCCCAAACGATAGGTCGGTCTGTCATCAAAACAGGAAGTCGTATGGCTGACCCTCGTTGCTCAAGAAACACAAGTCGTTCATTAGTTTTTGGTATTGTATTTCAAAAATATCTTTTAAAAAATTGAATTTTTTATATTTGTAAATTATTTTCATGTACTGATATTAATAAATAAAAAATATTATTTTAATATATTTTTGAGTAAGAACAATAAGCTCATACCCCTTTTAAAATAAAAAATGAAACGTTTTTTTTTTTTCTAACTTTCCAATTCGAGTTAGACCTGAAGTACTTAATCATGCCAAAACAAGCTTGTTTTCATAACTCAGCCAACTAATAGTAAATTACATTAATTTAAATTAGCTTGGTTTACATTGAGTTCCCAAATATGTGCTATTTTTCTAAATTATATAAATATTTTGCTCATTTTGTAGCCCATATCTTACAAGCATTTTCTTTTTTAATTACTCTTAAAAACGTTTCAAAAGTATTTTCTAAACTTAAAAAATTATAATAAACTACTTATAACGATATCTACGAACATTAATTTAGAGATGATTTTATTTATGGCCGAGTGCGAGTTTTGTGAGTTTGTATGCCATGTCAATATTAATTACATGAACCCAACTAATACGGTATGATAAAAGATAACTTGCAATCTGCATAACAAATTTCAAGTCGAATCAAATATATATTCATTATAAAAATTTAAAATAGACAGAATTTTACTTGTTTATTTAAGTCAATAAAATATGTTTTATTGAATAAAATTTACTCTCATTAAAAAAAAATTAATTACTTTGACATTGATTTAACTAGTATTTTATTTAAAACATCATCTGACTTCTCAATCCAATTTTGTCCTTTTCTTTTTAGAAAAAAAAAAGGTTGGGAAGTAGCAACGACAAGGTGAATGATGTACCTCATGTGATTTCATCAATTCTTTCAGGTATTTAGAGCACCCAACCTTCCTTGTTTTTTTCATATCTATATTTGGCCTACAATCTCTTTTTCACAACAACAATGATGTCTTTGCTTTTACCAAAGAATGCCAACATGTTTATTACATGCACACTTTATATATATATATATATATATATATCAAAGGCATTCTAGGATTGATTGGTTATTTATAGTGAGAACCAAACCTAGAGGTTATGTCCAAGTCGGTTAGGATAATAGTAATGAAGTTACTATAGGAGATTATGCCTTTTAACTTGATGAGTTAATTGATTTATATCAGGTTGTTTTGTTTATTAACTTATAAGAAAAATCAAATTTTCACATAACTAAAAAATATTTTTGTTGATATTGATTATTAGGAGTTAAATAATATGTTGAGAACTTATGGGCATACAAAAGTTGATAAAGATGATGATCAATGAGCTTCAATTCAATAAAGAAAATTATGATGCATACAATCACAATGAAGAAGAAGAAGAAGAATGAGAAGACAATTCTAATTATAATGATTTCAAACTAATTTTAAATATAAAACATCAATGTATAATGAAATTGACTTACATATAATTTTTTAGTTATTCCTTCATAATTAATTGTTGTTAACATTGATGGAATGTTTATAGTGATCATTTCACTATTATTTTATTAAACAAAAATGATATTATTATATTGTGGTTTTACTATATTTGTAGGTTGAATGGATAGAGAATACAAAAATAAAAGGAAAAAAAGATGTTTTATATAGATGAATTTATTGAAAAAATATAATATACCAACACAATTACTCTTAGACTAAGTCCCTCAGAAAGTCTAGAGAGTTGGAAAAAATTATATGGTTTTATTAATAACAATCTCATATGGAATCACTAACGAACTAAATCCCTTAGAAAGCTTACTAAAATTTAAAAACAAAGTATAAGACTCTGTCTTTAAATATTATAGATGAAATTATTGATGTACCAAGTCTCTTAAATTTTTTTTATAGAGATGGAAGAGAATTATAGGACTAATCCACTGATAACTACAAACAAAATCATTGAAATAATAAAATTTCATCAGTAGATCTTTTTAGTTGGGTTTGGGAAATTTCAGGTTACATTGAAAAATATACATTTTAACTACAAAAAAACATTATAAATAAATAAATATTTAATTTTTCATTGAAAATTTTATAGGTAATTAAAAATTTGATTTTTCTTTATTCTTGTTTTGTAGTGAAACTAGTATACAACTCATATTAGCTAGAATTCTCTATCTCCCTATGTTTTTTTTTCCTTTTACAATTATTAAAAGTGATTCTAATACTTATTAATACTAATAAGTATTATTGTGTTTGGAGTGAATGTAAGAAAGGATGAGCAAAAAGATTAAAAATCGATTAAATAAAAAAAACAAAAAAAAAATCAAGAAAAACCAAAACATTAAAAAAATGATTAAACTGATTAGGATTTAAAAAAAAAAAAAGTGGTCTGATTTGGTTTAAGGCTAAAGCCGGTAAACCAAAACCAAACTGACTCGGTATAAGAAAAAAAAATACTATAATTTTATTTATCTTTCTGGTTTGGTTCAAATTGTTTGGTCTGACTCTGATTCTATTTAGATGAAATGGAAGAAGGGAAAGATTTGGTCAAAGTACAAAAAAACTAACAAAACCAAAATTATTTTTTGTTTTTTTAGTTAAAAGACATAACCGAATTGAAACCGGTTTGGGTTTGATTTTGGTTTTTTTTTACTTGGTTGTTTTTATAGATAAAAACTGAATCGAAACAAAAAATAATCAACCCATATATAAGTACCTGGCTTTATATGGTGCCTGAAAATATGAAGTTGGAAAGAAAAAGGGGGTGTTTGGGAGTGCGATTGAAAAATATTTTCGAAAAAAAATGAAAATTTTTTATTTTTATTTTTTATTTTTAATTAAAATTTTTTAGTGTTTTTAGATCATTTTAATGTGCTGATATTAAAAATCTATATTTTTTTAAATATCATTTTGATACATTTCTGAATGAAAAATATTTTTAAAAACATTATCAACCACACTCTCAAGCAAGCATAAAAAGTGAAAACATATGCTTGTGAGGAACAACTTCCAACTCTATAACATAATAATCATTGAGGAGCAACAACTTTATTGACTGGAAATTATTAAAGGACAAGGCATTACTTCCATTTATTATAGATTTTTTTGTACCCCTTAGCTTATCATCGAGGTCCTCACCAAGCTTTCATAGGAAGACTATTTATCCACCACTTGCCATTATTTCGACCATTTTATTTGCACACCATCCTACAAATTAACACTAGCTGACTATATATTCCAACAAAAAAAATCTGAGTATAAGAGCTTATATTCATTATAATTGTTAGAAAAAAAACAAAAAATTATGAGCTAAGAACATAAAAGAAATGAAGAGAGAAATTAAAAATAGCTAAAGCTTAAAGTGAGTGATTTAACTAACATGTGGATTTTAGGTGATGATACGTTGTCCATATACATTTCAAAATAAATAAATTAAATAGTAGTCATAGATAAAATCAATCAATTTATGATTTTATTTATTGATATCTATTTGCAAGTAATAAAGTTTGGGTAGTCTTCCTTGTAAATAAATATCTCAATATTTTTTTAAATAACATATAATGATAATGTTATTATGTTTTTAGATCATAAGATTATTAGAGTGTAATACAAACATGAACTATTTCTTCTAACAATGTTTTGACGAAAATGAGCTTTTTGGTGCCAACCATTACTAGACATCTCAAGAATAGACATCCTCTCTCAATATAGGCTAATAAAGTTTGAGGGTGACTCATATAAAATATATCCCTTCTAAGTAGAATGTATATACTAGGGAGTACATTGCTTAGTGTAAGTATGACTATAACATGTAAGTTTGCTTTCCGTTCTTGCATGATAAAAAAATAAATAACAATGAATATTTTTGAAAAATAATTTCAATGAACGAATAAAACTTTAGGTTTATAAATACAAACAACTCTCACAATAACATGGATGATGAAATCATCAATGAAAATGCTTTTGTTTTAGGTCCCGTTTGTTTCCCGGAATTCACTTTCCGGGAAATCACTTTCCAAACTTTCCTGTGTTTGTTTGTCTTCCGGAAAGTTGGTCAACGGAAAACACTTTCCGGTCAACAGAAAACACTTTCCAGTCAAAGAAGAATTTGGCTTGGTTTTCAGGAAAGTGTTTTCCGGAAAATTTGGGCGGAAAACACTTTCCAGAAGTTGTGAAAAATTTAGAAATGTCATTATTTGCTGATTATATCAAATTTGATCCTCAAACTTTTGATTGCTATATATAATTTGTTTTGAATATTTATTTTTCAATTCCATCTCTTAAAATTTAATTTTTATATTAATTTTGGTTCTTATTTTTATAATTGCTATTTGCTTTTTTCTTATCATTTTTTTATTGAAATTTTTATCTATCAAATTTGGTCCTTATTTTTTTTATTGTTACTTATTTTATTTGAAATAATTTATGAAATGTTAATTATTATTATTTTAATTTATTCACCTTTTATTTTTTTAAATTTTTTTTTAGATTTGATCTCTATTATTTTGATTATTACTTATTTTACTTGAGATAATTTATGAAATTATATTTTTTTTCAATTTCATTCTCATTCAACTTTTTAATTTGTAAGATTTGTTCCTCGTTATTTTAATAAACTTGAAAAAAAAATTAATTTATTAATAAATTATTTTCCAGATCATTTTTCATAACATAAACAAACACTGAAAAGTGTTTTCTAGTTCATTTTCCATAGCACTGCTAAACATCGGAATTCACTTTCTAGGAATTCACTTTTCAGGAATTCATTTTCCCCGGAATTCACTTTCCAAAAGGAAACCACTTTCCAGCAAACAAACGGGGTCTTAGTAAAGTCAGGTTTCCAAGAATCCTGAATGGAAACCTATGATTGATGTTTGGTTCAAAAAGTTTAAGGTTATTATATACATAAACAAATTTTATATTATTATTATTATTTAATATGGTTAGCTTTTTTTAAAATAAATAAATTAAATAAATATGTTATGAAATTGAAATGCAAGAAAAAAGTTTACTAAGATGAGGCTAACAATGTTATTGCCAATAAAGTGTGAGACAATCAAAGCATTGTTGGGTAACATAAAATTCAAAATGTGACAATATTTTATATATATATATATATATATATATATATATATATATATATATATATAATATTTATGGAATATGATTTTTCTCTCTCTCTAAGAACTAGGTTTTGATATTTCTATTGTGAGGTGCATAAAAAATAAAAAAATATCCAAAAGAAAAAAGTCTTTTAGATTTAGAAGATGTAGTTGTGTAGAAGGATGTCAAACCTTCTTACATCTCGAAGGCTACTTGAGATGTTTATATTCAAGATGTGATGTTTAAGAATTTCATGTGGTGGTCACATTCTAGTGTAGAGAACTAGAATAAGAAGATTCATAGTTTATTGCCATGCACATCAATGAATCCATTATGTTCATTCCACACGCAAAACGGATGATAAGATTTTATTTTATTAAATGGTTTTTTTTTAATTGTCTTATTATATAAAAATGTTTAACTAACAGTAGCTTCATTTCATAGGCTATGATTATTGGATGCGTTCCAAGACCAAATAAGTTTTTTATGTTGAAAATTGAATGTGAAATGAGGATCATTGAAAAAGGATGCAATAGTTTGTTGATAGTCAAGCTTGAAAGTTCATGGTAAGTTGGATTTTAACAAAAAAAATTCTTATTTTTTTTTTAAATTTGCAAACTTGTTTGTTTTGGATGAAACATATGACACCTGATTTCATGAGAGATACAAAGACAATCCTTTAATCTATTTGGAACTTGATCTATATTAGTAGTTGATGGCTGAATCATTTGATGGATATGATAGATATTAGGTTTATAGTATCTCAAACACGATAATCGAGGATATGCAAATGAGTCATAATGCTCAACCATTGGTTCCTCATAATATGGTTTGATCTAACAATCTTCAACCATCCAAGCAACTGTATAAGAAAAATTTGAAGCTCAGATAACCTGACTTAGTGTGAAGACAACCTAACTTAGGTATAAGTTGACTTACTAGAGGGATAAAACGAATTTAATTGAGCAACCATTGTCACATTTTATTGGTATATATAGTCTGCCACGGTACCCACTTAGTTTGGATGAAGATTCGCCTCCTCCTCAAACTTTTGTTCACTAGAAAAAATGCATTCAATGATATTTTTATTTTAATAATAAAATTTTGTTTTTATTCCAGTCTAATTGTTTTTATTCCAGTCTCATTCTTTTTTTTAATTATTAAATATAATACAAATAAAATTTAAATCATAGACAAAATGACTAATGGAATAAATCTCTTTGGAATGTTAAAGCGAGAAAAAAATCATAAGACTTTGCAATTGATAATTACATGCAGAATCACAGATAAACTAAGTCACTTGGAAAGTTTTAGAGAGATTATAAAAGAATAATAGGACTTGCTATTATTACAAGTAAATATCTAATAATTTAATTTTATTGGTAATAAGTGTATGATCACCAATGGTTTATTCGGTCAATAATATGTCATTATCCTTGATGGAATTACTGATAGAATGACGATGATAAGAAAAATTTCATGCTTCTTTCATCTATAAATCTATAGGTAATTATATTACCAACAACATCACTAATATATTTTCCAAAAAGTTACCGTCCATGATTCTATTGTTATTTTTTTTATGAAAAAAAATCAATATTTAAATACTGATGAAATATTTATCAGTGTTATGCAATATTTTGATAGTGCTTAAGAAAAAAATATATAAATTATATCTCGGTGTTATGCAATATTTTGATAGTGCTTAAGAAAAAAATATACAAATTATATCTATCTATCTATCTATCTATCTATATATATATATATATATATATATATATATATATATATATATATATTAAGTAAAGTTTTAAAAGAGAGTTTTCAATGAAAATCACATAAAATCATGGTATGCTAAATGACTAAACCCTTTTAAAATGTATTTGCGACGGAACACACTTTCTTCAGCCACACGACACTACTAAACCAACAGAGCCATAATTACCAACTTAAAAGATGTAACAATAAACAAATAAATTTGAGCTAAGCTAATAATATTAATGTCGGCTTTTCTTTCAAAAAGTTTTGAACTTTTTCTTTATAACAAAAATAAAGATGTACAATTCCCCCACATGAAACCTTGTATAAATTAAGAAGACACCGTATTTAAAAATGTTTTTGATTTTTTTATTGTTTATTTTTTTATGTTTTTAGATAATTAATATTAATATTATTTTAATATATTTATAAATAAAAAAACTTTAAAATGCAGCAAATTAATAAGTCATCATGGTGATGGAAAAATAAAGAAACAACAAAAGACAGCGTGTTAGAGATGAAATCTGTTTCTTTATCGTAGTCTTTACGTGAAAGGAAAAAGGATCACTCAAGGTTTTGCTTAATCCTTGAGCGTACATGTGGCCACACAAGGAGAACTGATGCCAGAATCAAATTAGGTGGCTTGACTTGCGAGCTTTACAATTAGACAGGAAGACCCTCCCTCGTAGCTTTATTATTTTTCTCACCGTCCCATTCTGGTGTTAAATCTCCCCGTGAGTCTGTAAGATAGGAATCCTACACCTCATCCATGGAGATGACCGATGGAGCAGCTGTTCTTGCCCAAAAGAATGATTATTCAGTGTGGGCAATTCCGCCTGAAGATGTGACAGAAAGGCTGAGGAAGTTGATGGGGGGTCTTAGATCAGAGTTCGGCGGGCCTGAGATAATCCAGCCACATATAACTGTCGTGGGTGCCATGAGCTTAACAGAGCAGGATGCTTTGGAGAAATTCAGGTCAGCTTGTGAAGGGCTCAAGGCTTATCATGTGAAGACTGATAGTATAGTTACCGGAGCTTTTCCTTCTCAGTGCCTTTATTTGCTCTTCCAGTCAACGCCTGAGGTGGGTCTTAAGACATTCCTTAGATTTTGATGGTAATGTTGGTCTTTTCTTGATACTGTTCTCACCAATCCTGTTTTAGATGCATCGAGGTTCACATCCCTGTTTTTTTCACCCTTCCAGGCCATGGATGCCAGTGCAAACTGCTGCAGGCATTTTGGATACAAGAGGTCTAATCGTAAGTGTTCTTCATTTTCAATTGTAAAACTTGGAGTCATGACATAAGCTTGTATAAATGATCGTATTTTTCTACGTATATTTGATTATTCCTTGTAGAGTACATGCCCCATCTTAGCCTTCTATATGGGACTCTAACAAAAGAAGAGAAGAAGAAGGCTAAAGAAAAAACTTATGTTCTTGATGAGAGCATCAATGACTTGAACTTCCAGATAAGTCGCCTGGCATTGTGGATAACTGACCGCAAAGACAATGGAACTTTGGAAACGTGGAAGCTGATTTCTGAGTGCAGCCTTAGCCCCAACTAGTTCTTCAATTCTTCTCTCCTAAGGCATATAGTTAGAATAAGACATACCACCGAGTGCTCTTCAGCTGTATGTGCACTTGGTTAGGCATGCAAATTTATTACCAGTGGAGTTAGCTGGGCAGGAAATTTGCTTTCTTATGTTCCAGGAGGCTATTATCATGACTGATGAAACATTATAAAGTTATTCAACAATCAGAGTATCCATCGTCGATGTATCAATAAACGAATCTAACATCACTATTTCACTCTGCCAAAGCATCCAAACATGATTGGATAACTAAGAGAGAAAAGCATGATGACTTATCAAAGATTTGCTTGGTGTCATTGATAGCGGAACACAGAAAAATGGTAAAAAAGATGAAATTGATGAAGAAATTTCTAATGATGCTTAAATGGAGATCCATGGTATTGAAGGTGATTTAGAGATTAAATTGATATTAATCTAGATAATTCAAGGAGTTTTGAGTTAAATTTTATTGACAATATTAGTGTGGGTATTAGTAGTAGCGCTGGTGTTCACAGTATTAGTGTTAAAACTAGCAATAGCAATAATTACCTATAAAATAATTGCCGTCCCTATTTTACCGTGCAAATATTTACTGTTTACACGAATTCAGATTACTATTCATTGTGACAGTAAAATTACCATTTTACCCCCGGGTCTGAAAATTTCAAAACACCGGTACCAGGGGTATTTTCGAATTTTCCATGGGACATGGGCGGTATTTCTAAATTTGTTGCACAGTGAAACGATGCAATTAGCCCCCATAAAAGACAAATCAGTGCACAGGGACCAGGGGCTATACCGGTTTTTCCAATTTATTTGTACAGTGAATCGACAAAAAAAGCCCCCGAAAACGACAAAATAGCACCCAGTAAACAGGGGCAGCGACGTCCTTTCCCCTCAGGTTTTTTCATTAATATCTCTGGGTGAAGGGGCATGTACGTCATTAACTATTATTTTATTATTTTTTCCCGATTAACTACTGGTGCGCCAGCAGCGTTCACCTCTTACACGCATTATCGGCGGCGCGTGCGGCTTATTCCCGCCATCAAAAATTCACTTCCGCCGTGTCACGAGGTGTGCCGATAGGTCCTCTATCTTCCATCGCGGCGCGTTCCGGTCCTATATGTGCCGGTAAGCGGCAACGGACGGTTGTTTGTCCGATGTTCGTTTTCTCTCTCCAGCCTAAGCAAAGTCGGCTTCGGTCCCTTATGTTTGTGATAAGTTGCTTTTGGTCCCTGAAGCTTTTATTTCAATTTTATTACTGATTTTTTAATTGAAAGTTTGATTGTTTTCAATTGTGCTCTTTAATTAAAACTGATTATATAAAGAAGTTTTATTTCAGTCCTTATACTTTTGATTTTTGATTTATTTTTGGTTCCTTGAATTTTTCCGGTACGGATCTTTTGATTTCTTTAATTAGGCCCTCCAATTGAAATTGGTCATATATCCAAAGTTTCATTTCAGTCCCTCTTCTTCTAATTTTTTTGATTAAATGACAACAATTATCATTATTTATTTTTGGTCCTCCCATTGTTTTTTATTTTTTTCAAATTTATCCTTCAATTGAAATTAATTTTATATATGTTATTTTTCATTTCAGTCCTCATCCTATTAATTTTTTATTTTATATTAATTCATTTTTTTTATAATATTTATTTTTTATTGATATTTATACATCTATACTTTTAGTTTTAATCTTTTTTTTAGGTTTTATTTTTAATAATTTCAATCCTAAAATTTTAATTTGTGTTGATAATTATTTTAAAATTAATATTGCACATTTTTCCCTTTTATTCTTTTTTTTTCCTGTTATTTTTGTTTTTTTTTTAGATTAAATGATTTTTATGATTTTACTATTTATGCAATGATAATGACAATTTTAGTTATTATTTTTTAACTATTTTTTATGCAAATGTTTTTTTTAATGATTTTTCAGTATAATTTAATTATTTTAATAGTTATGACAGTAATATTAATAATAATTTTTACTGTTATAGTAATCATTTTACTATTAATATTTTTCTCCTTTTCCTTTATTCTTTTTTTTTCCTTTTGATTAGATTATTTTTATGATTTACTATTTATGCAATAATAATAATAATTTTAGTGGTTCATTTTTTGTTTTTTAAAGAAAAATCTTTTGCTTTTTTTTTTATTCATTTTTCATTTTTTTTTTACAAAATAATTTTTATTTTATTTTTTTATTTGATCTTTTGTTAAATTTTTTAAGATTTTTTTAGTCTTTCACTTATTTTATTTTTTTCATTATTAATATAATAATAATAATAATAATAATAATAATAATTTAATTGTTTTTCTTGCTTACTCTTTTATTACTGTTTTTTAAGTTTTTTTTCTCTCAGAATAATTTAATAATTTTTATTATTGTTACAGAAATAATAATGATAATTTTTATTTTTATTTTATTTTTTTGTTTGATCTTTTGTTAAAAATTTTAGGATTTTTTTAATCTTTCATTTTTTTTCTTTCATTATTAGCACAAATATAATGATGATGATGATGATGATGATGATAATGATGATGATGATGATGATAATTTAATTATTATTTTTACTTGCTCTTTTGTTACTGTTTTTTAAGTTTTTTTTTACCTTTCAGAATCATTTGATAATTTTTATTGTTGTAACAGTAATAATAATGATAATTTTTATTTTTATTTTATTTTTTTGATTGATTTTTTGTTAAAATTTTTAGTATTTTTTTAATCTTTCATTTCTCTTCTTTCATTATTAGCGCAATAATAATAATAATAATAATAATAATAATCTTTCATTTTTATTGTTTTGACAGTAATAACAATTATAATTTTTATTTTTATTTGATTTTTTTGTTTGATCTTCTATTAAAGTTTTTAAGATTTTTTTAGTCTTTCATTTATTTATTTGTTCTTTAATAGTAATAATGATGATGATAATAATAATAATAATAATAATTTAATTGTTTTTCTTACTTACTATGTTATTGATGTTTTTTTTTCTCAGAATAATTTGATAATTTTTATTGTTTTAATAGTAATAACAATGATAATTGTAGATGTTATGACTCTGATGTTGCTATTGTTATAATAGGGTGTGTTGATCTATTTTATTATATAAAAATTTGCATATATAAATATTATATTTTAATTTCGATCCAGCAAATCTTATAAAAATTGTTTGTTCAGCCCGCAATGTCAAGCGGATAATTTTTTAATTTTCAAGTTAAATGATAATAGTCAGCTAATAATTTTTATTTTTGTTTTATCATCTATTATATTTTTTTTATTTGCTCTTTTATTAATTTTTTTTATGCCTTTTTAAGTCTTTGATTTAATTTCTCCTTTTTTTTTCATTATTAGCGCAATAATAATATCAATAATAACAATAATTTTATTTTTTTTCCTTATTTACTATTTTTTTTTAATTTTTTTTATATTTTTTCCTCGGGGTATTTTATTAATTTTATTTTTTTTAACGGTTATAATGATAATAATTTTAGATGTTAAGACTTCAATTTTTTATTTTTATTTTTATTTTTATGTGGTCTTTGGATTAAATGATTTTTATGATTTTAGTATCTACACAATAATAACAATGATTTTAGTGATTAATTTTTTATATTTTTCTTATAAAATTATTTTTCTTTTTTTAAATTATTGTTCAGGTCAATTGAATTATTTTGATTGTTTTAACAATAATGTTAATAATAATTTTAATTGCTATAACAATGATAACGACAATAACGTAAGAATGAATTTTCATTTTCTGTTATCGTTTTTTTATTGGTAGAAAATTAACTATTTATATTTGTTATTTTATTATTGTAAATTTTTATTTGGTGTTAATTCATTTATTTTTTTAATTCTTGGATAATGTTTATTCTTTATTCGTCTATATACATCTATGCTTTTAGTTTTTATTTTTTTGTTGGGGTTTTATTTTTAATTGATTCAGCCCTAAAATTCTTATTTATGTTAGTAATTATTTTAAAATTAATATTACTCCTTGCTTTCCTTTATTCATTTTTTTTTGTTGTTTTCTCTTATTTTTATTTGTTATTTGAATTATATGATTTTTTTTATTATTTGAGCAACGATAATGATAATTTTTGTGATTTTTTTAATTTTTTTTATAAAAATATTTTGTTTATTTTTTTATGTTTTTCTAGGGAATTTATTTATTTTAATTGTTTTGATAATAATATTGATTGTTATAGTAATGATAATTAAAATAATGTGGGGATAAATGTCTCATTTTGAAGAAAGATTTTAACTTCGTTCTTCATGTCAACATGTCTCTTTTTTGTAATAACCCGCAAATTATATAGTTTGCACTTTTTTGTTATTTTTTATGACGTGTCGCAACGGTGATTTTTACGCGCTTTGCACCCCGTCATAACGACGCGCGGTGAAAATAGGGTGTTTGTTTTATAGCCGTAAAATTTACGACTATAATTATAAGGGAGTCGCCACCTAGTATTAAGGTTACTAGGAACCTATTGGTCTGCGAGAGTCTGGATAAGGGGACTTGTTGTGCAAGGGGAAGACGCATCACCCCCAGTGCACCCTACCTAATTTAAGTTGTATTGTCATTTGATTGTTTTTTTCTAAATTTAATTTTTTTTACCCTGCATAAAAACAATATTTTTTTTATCTACGGGTGTAATTTACAATGTAATTTTACTCCGCTGTTAGGAAATCTCTCTTTTTTTTTTAATCTACGGATGTAATTTACAATTTAAATTTACGCCGTAGTAAAAAATATATATTTTTTTTATCCATGGGTGTATTTTACAATGTAAATTTACACTCTGATAGATAAAACAAAAATGGTTTTGATTATTTTTGATATTTTGGCCAAATCCCAATGGATAATCATAAACCGGTTACGATATCCGATTTTTATTTTAAAACATGAGAAAGATGCAATATTTTTTTTTTACGAAAAAATATGCTTGGAAAATATTGGAATTCGGCCGTATGCACAAAAACACATTTTGTATTTTTTTTAAAAAAAAAAATTGTAACAAAAAAGGTAGTAGAGAAAATAAAAATAAAAATAAAAATAAAAATATTTTTTATTTTTTTATTTTTTTATGGGCTGGGCTGTCAGCACAGTGGGTTGACAGCCTAGCTCAAATGGAATGGGCTTCCAGCCCTCACGGGCTGGAAGCCCAAAGGATGTGGGATGGGCTTCCAGCCTTCATGGGCTGGAAGCCCATATGGTGTTGGGCTGGGCTTCCAGTCCTCACAGGCTGGAAGCCCACATATTCTATACATATGGGCTGGGCATGGAGCCCGACTCACCAACTATCCTCAGCCCGCATGAACAGGGGACGCAAATTGCGTCCCGATGTTCATGCATGAGGTAGACGATGAATAGTGTTTTTTCAAGTATGATGAAAGGCTCACCTGTTAGTACCTTTGGGTAGAGGAGGTCGAGGTAATGATTTCTGTTGTGGTGGCGTTACCAACGGTGACCTGTAGTGGCCGGAGTAGGCGTCGGAAGTCAACGGGTTCTCGTTGCTGCCACTGTCACCGTGGTCGTTGCTTCGCCTAAGAGGGTGGTTTGGTTGCTGGGGTTGAGGGCGAAGAAGAAGGTGATGCCTAGGTGGTGCTTGAGGGGAGCTTCAGGTGGTCGTCGGTGATGATGTTTAGGTCGGTCGAGAGTGAGAGAGAAAGAGCAGCGCCTGAAAGTTTTAGAGAGAGAGGAGAAAAAAAACGACGAAACAGAGAGGGAGAAGAATAGCTGCAAGGGAACGAAAATATTCAAAAACTTTTCACATAAAAATCCCTGTCTTCTTGTTTTTTCTTGTTCTTAAACTGCCGAAATCAAAACCCAAATTCCCCCGAGTTCCCTTCTCTCTTTTTTGTTCGTTCTCCCCTTCCTTCGCTGCAGCTTGCATGACTGCTATTTATAGGCAATTTCTGCCTGCTACGGTGGCTGCTGGTCGGCGAAATGGTGGCCTGCTTTCGGCTGGTGGCTGTTGCTGGTGGGCTGTCGGCGGTGGAGTTCAGGCGGCTGGTCGGTAGGCGTAGTGGTTGTCGGCAAAGGTAGCATAGCAGTGGCAGCTTTGGGGGGAAAAGTTGCAATTTGGTCCTTTGATTTATGATTGTTTTAATTGCACCCTTAATTAAATTTAAATTTGGAATTTTGTGCAATTGGGCGCTTGTCCGAATTTCAAAATTACCCTTGGAATTTCGCGCCTTTTTCGTTTTGGTCCCTGGCCTTTGATTTATGCAATTTGGCCCTCAATTGACAATTAAACTCTCAATTGTCTTCAATTTGATCCCTAATTATGCCAAATTAGCTTGGAAAAATTCAATTGGGTCTCCAAAAATTCTGATTTTCTCAATTAGGCCCGAATTAAATTCAAGAATTAAATTTTCCATCAATTAAGCCCTTAATAAAATTAATTTAACCAATTTAAAGCATAATCAAGTCCTTGCACTTAATTAAATTCTTCAATTGGACCCTAAATTAATTCTCGAACATAATAATATTTTGAATTAGCCCATGATTAAATCAAATTGGCTTATAAAAAATATAATTATGATTTTTGACTTAATTTTTACCTTGAATTTGTATTTTCTCTAATTTTTTTGGCATAAAAGAGATACAATTTGCCTCAAAATTTTTTTCCAAAATTTCCCCCGTAATTTTTCTACCGACGCCAAACCCCTTTTATTTTATTTTTGTTATTTTTTATTTTGGGGAATCACCCAAAAATCAGGTGATGACATGACGCAGTACCTACATTCTAAAAATTATAATCTATGCTTACGCAACAAACTCTACTTAAAAATTTATACATTTTATCTTCTAATCTATAACTTTTATTTAATTATATCATATAAATTTATTGTTGTGGATTTAATTATATTAAATTATATATACAAAAATGCCCGCGGCAACGCGCGGGCAATATAGCTAGTAATCATCTAGATGATGATGGTCTTAATGAATATCTTAGGAGATATGAGAAAGGTGAAGGCAACAAGGCTGGTTTTAATTTACCTGACATGCCAATAAATTATTTATTTTAGACTTAATTTTTTTGTTAATGAAATTCTATGATCATAATTGTATTGTATTTTTAAAGCACTTAAATTATATATGAATTTTTATTTGAACTATGCATTTTAAGGTGCTTGAACTTTTCTATTGTTCATTCTATTTTTATTTTAATTGTGTTTTACTGTTATCTACAATTTAACTAAAATTGTCAAATATATAATTACTTGAGAAAAAAACTTGCACACAATTTTATGATCTGATTTTACAGTTCGAATTAACATTGTATTTTATGTGCTGTATCAAAAAAATATTTTTGACAACCTTGGTCTATATTGCAAACTATTTCCATGAATTCTCTTGTGAGCATAGTAGAAGAGGGTAGAATGAGCTCATTCTTCAGCCAAGTATGAAAGTCAGGAGACTACTATTATGGAGGATGTACCTCCCTATTTGAAAGACCAGGCGGAGAGTAATGTACCTGTTTCTACTCTGTGAATGAAATCCAGAAAGTTATCAACAAAAAGAAAAAAAGGAAATGAGTTGGTGTTCTTAATCCTCATCATCTCAGGTGTTGTTTCGGCAACAACAACAGTTAGTAAAAGAAATCCAAACCAACTCTTTTTCTTTCACTCTTATGATGGAGGACGCAATATATGACATCACACAACGATAAAAGAAGAGAAATGTGTTTATATGAGACGATTGGTAGACTAGCATGCATACGGGATATCAAAGAAGGGGTTCGAAAATTAGTATGCAATCCTATGGGACAATTGATGAGACATTAAGGTAAGCAATCCTCTCTATGAAATGGTGGTTTCATGTATTATGTGTGATGCCCGCTCAAATGTTGTGAAGCTACCACACATTACTCGGTTGTGAGAAAAAGAAATGGTGTTAAAACGTTTAATCCAAAAAAATGAGAGAGAGATTGATAAGGAGTTTTTGTATTTTTGATCAAAATGTTATATAGATTATGTTCATCCAAATTAGACAGTACAAATTCATTCAGAAATCTGAGTTTCCCAATCAAGGACTCTTGTTTGACTGTCGTGGATGCTTATCAATGTGCAATCAATGAATGTAGTCATGGAACGTGTGATATACCATCTATTCAAGACATGGAATTATGATTATTTATTTATCAATTGGAGGGGTACAACAATGATCTGGATCATACCGTGAGGCTCCAGTATGCCATTTTGCTGAGCTTATTTGAGAATCCAGATTGAGTATCATATCAAAATGCATGTGTAGACAGCAGAAGAATCAAAGTTCAAATGTTGGAACTTCAGAATCAAACCCGTGCATGGACTGGTAAGCTAGCCGAGCCAATAAATTTCTAAAAGGGTCATTTTCTCTTTTCTCCTGCAAAAAAGCTAGGCATTTCTCCACCTCAGACTTGACTTGTATGTATAACTTCTGCGCATTGTCCTTGTCTCTTAATTCACGCATCCTTCCTGCGGAGCAGAATTTGTGATTGAAGTCAATCTTTTGTATATGAATTATCCAAACAGCATTCAAAATTTTAATGACCACTTTATAATAAGTAATTCAAGCCAGTCTACTAGCGCATGATTATATTTAATACAACAGGTTGCCCAATGATCATACCTTCTGTTTCAATTGGTTTCCCAAAATAGTAATAAAACCTGCCTGGAAATTTTGGTAAGATTACTGGAGAATGAATATCTTGGTTCACCTCATTATTTAATCCAGTCCTATAATAAAAAGAGGTACGAAAATCTATACTGAGAATAAGGAAATAAATTGGAAATACGAATAAATTAAAGAAACATAAATTGTGATTTGATAAAAGTCAAGCAAAGACAGCGTACCTCACTGTGTCAGCCTCCTCTGACAGTTCTTTTATAAAATCCTTAAGGAAAGGAATCTTCGTTTGATCATCATAATCAAAAACTACCTGAGACAATACTCAAAATCATTCACCAGCACCAAGTCAAACCACTGTAACCAAACGTGACTTTGATAAAAGTGAATCATATACAGCGCCTTTAAATGGTGTAGATGTCATGTATGAGATCACAAGTCACAATTCATCCACGTTATTCTTTTTTTCTTTTTTAATTTTTTTAGCACAATTCATCCACGTTATTCATTTAAACACACAAAATGATGTTTATATCACTATACTAGAATACTACCAACAACACTTTTTAGCCGCACTGGCTGTGAGTCACAAAGCTATTGCTTCCTTCGTGATCGTGCTTGTGGATCCTTACCATTATTAAATGCTTTGCACATGCTTAACGACAGTTGCCTGGTTACTATATCTATTCCCCAAAAATATTATGTTTTGAACAAGCTGGGAGAGTTTAGAGATAATAAACCAGTGAGTGTCCTACTCAAAAATAAACCAAGGGAAAAACAATATGAAAAAAATGAATCACTCCAGACTTACTTCACCAAAATCATCTTCTCCAACAACACCAAATGGTACAATTTTTGTTCCAAACCTTGCAGCCATTCTAACAAACTCAGATTGCTCTGGCCAGATTAACTTGTATTGTTCACCCTGAAAGGTCCACATGAAGTGATGAGTTCTGCAAAGCTATTTAAACACTTTGTATCTTCAATGAAGCCAAAAAAACTGAGTTTCCATCGTGCTGTATAAATTAAAGCTAACCCCATGTTGAAGTTCTAAAACAGTGGAATGTAGCTCTCCTTGGAAACATAGATCATGTTGGTGATATGATTTGAATTAATTGATTCTGTGCATGATTATTGATCAACCTACACCAACCATACTAGTCCCTTGCTTAACTGGCTTGTCACAAATAGTATCATACTTTGTTAAGAAACCTTCTGTTTTCTTTTCCCCCTCTATGACTGGACTTACTTGCAGACCTATGCCATAGTTTTCTTTCCCCCCTCACCATCTAAATCTAACACACTATTTTGTTTAATTTATTTGTTGGGGATTTGTATTACGTATCATCATTGCCCCATAAGTTCAACATTTACTTGTCTCAAGGAAACGAGCTACCTGCCACTTTATTTCAGACAATTCCCCCCAACAGGGCAAGGGATGTTTGGGAGTGAGATTTGAAAACGTTTATGAGAAAATTTGAAATTTTTTTATTTGAAATTATTTTTTTTTGATATTTTTATATTATTTTAATGTGTTAATATCAAAAATAATTTCTAAAAAATAAAAATAAAAATCATTTTAATACACTTCTAAATGAAAAGCACTTTAAAAAACAATTACAACCACATTCCCAAACAATCACCAAGTGCTATACCCGGCATATCCTTGCAACAATTAAAATCAAGATTCTTTTTTTTCTTTCTTTTGAACAAGATCAAGATTCAACTTCCTGACCAATCTGAATGTTGGATTTACTACCGTATAAGAAATGTTTATTATGGAACATAACAATTCAATACCTTTCGATGACAGGCCTCGCGCAGGCCTCCTGGGTACAGTAGCACATGGGCTTTCGATGATAGAAGTTTGTACAAATTGGTTCCGGAAACAGGAGCTGCACCCATTATTCTGTACGTGTCAAAACTTGATAACTCAGGTAAATTCCCTTCTTTCTTTCTCATAAACATCATTGGATGTGCTATCCCTCTCATAAGAATGTTTCTTTCCATCAAAAGGGTCGAGACCATTGGCACCAATTCAAATCCCAACAACATGTGATAACCAATGAACAAGACTGGTCCCTCCGAAGGAATTCCTGCAAGGCCCTTTACAATCATCCCGTCTTTTAAAGTTGACAGCATTACAGGGCTGGTAGCACGCATAAGCAACCTGAAACATGATAATTATGAGAATATTATTCATAATAAACCTGATCCCACTACAACTCAATTAATCTTAAGAATAAGTTTGAGCTGTAGCTGCAGCTGCTAACCATTGACTGGTGATAGGTATTTGTAAGATATTAAATAAGGCTACCTGTTTGATTCACATATATTTCTGAATTCAGAGGGGGTTGGAGGTATATAATCAAAAACGTAGTCATGGAATTTCCCACGGCGATAGAAACTAGCCCCTTTGATGACAGTTACCAAATCAACTCCATCTTCCTGCACAATGGGGCATAACTATTACATATATCAAAAGAAAACTCGCTATTTAACAACTGAAACAGAATATCTTTTAGATTTATATACAAAATATAGACAAGAAGAGAGTTCATTGAGTACCAAGAAGATGTAATGACCATTGTTATTAAACCTACGAATTTCACATTTTGGAAGCACATGGCGAAGTCTTTTGCCTTCATCTTCACTTGGTAATAACTGATCCCTTCCACTGAAAACAACATAGCGAACTAAACCTCATCATTCTGTAAAAATCAAATTGAAAGGAGAAAACATCTTAACATCATGCAGGAAACATAATGTTGACATTACTTCAATAAAGATAACTTGTACAAGTTCAAAACATAATAAGACAGTGCATGTAGTTTTTTCATCAATTAAAGTTCAAGTGGATAATTCAGGTCATGAAGCCAACTTCCTAGTAACTTTGCCTTTTTTATGCTTTAAGCTTCGAGATAAGAATCATCTTTAGAATTAAGGAAGAAGAGAGAACTTCAATTAGTGAAATTGGAAACCTTTTTATTTAAAACTAGCTATCCATTAGGGGTTCAAATTGTATAGTCTAGAACAGGCCTCTATTTCTTTTGTTCTTTTTTGGGAGGAGGTGGAAGGGAAAGAATTCTTGTGCTTTTATCGCTGTTAAGCTATTGGGTACAGTGACATGGAAAATATAAAAATAGTTCCATCATATCTATATTCTACTTAAATGCTGACACGGGATAGATTATGCAAAGAGTTGAACCTGGTGAGTAGCAGTGTTTGAGCTTTCACAGCATGGAGGCGTGAATTGGCAAATGCTGAAGCTGATTTAAGCATCTTTAGCTTCCACAGAAGTGTTTCTTTGGGTAAGATATTTGCTAGAACCTGTGACATGAACTATCAATTTCTTTTTTGCGAGTTTAAAAAGAACATGGCCTAGTATATGCATCAAAACAAGGAGGTACAGGGAATCACTATCATCTCCACATGAACTTCAACAGAACAAATTCCAAAAAATGTCCAACATGATTATTCTTCTGAAGTCTGAAGATGCATGGATCATAATAATGATAGATCTGTCATTACAAGAGATGCTAAAGACTAAGAGTTATTAATATGTTGAAAAAGTGCCTTTGAAATCTTAGCATATTAGATTTCAAGAGTTAAATATGAATATTTTAAATAACCTAATGTGGAATCTTACAGAGACATATGATGACATTGCAACAACATCTTTAGATAAACCTTCGGCTACTTGTTGTAGAGGAGGTCCCTTCATTACCTTGTCCATTGCCATCCTCAAAGGATCACCTAAACACATGCAAGGCCATTGCTTGTATCACTTGGGGATAAAAATGTGTGTAATGCTTAATTTGAAATGTTTTAGCATGCACAATTCAAATATATCAGGGAACAGACCAGAAAAATAAATAGAAAAGGAAAGGCATAGCTTTACCATAATCCATTCCTTGCAGCAATTTCAGTTTGAAGACCATGGCATCATACTCGATTTCAATCTGACTTTTCAAATGCATACTATTTATTTTGAAAGGAGAAAAGGGCCATTGGGCATCGACTTTGAATGATACCTTAAAGTGTCATGAAAATCACTCTTGACCCAACATGTAGCAGTGGTGAAAGGTAGTGGCAACAACACATAATGAACAGACCTCACATGCAAATTTCAAATAGACATGGCATTGATCTCAAACCAACTGTTCAAGATCCAAAACCAAACCTATCATGATTCATCTATCAGACATCAGGCATGTATACTTGTGGAATCATAATGTCACAATGATAAAAACCAGTGTAAAACTACAATAATATGTAATTGCTTAACTATTTATACCCTCATTCTCTACCAAAGAGCAAATGAAAGAAATAAAAATGACCATGCAGAAATCAAATGGTTCTTTATGCTTCTGGCCACATACCCCAACAACTAAGATCTGAAAGACTATTTAAGGTAAAAGGATTACCAAATAATCTTCTATCTGTAGAGTTGGAAGATGTTCACCAGGCAATTAACCAAAACTTCTTACAGTATGCAGACTATAAAATGGCTTTTATACTCATTCAACATGGTCCAACTCAGTCACAATCTGACATAAAGTATTTTATCTTCATTTTCTTATCAAATGTTTACAAACAAGTCAAAGAGGTTCTCAATGGACTTGGCATGGGAGGTTCTTAAAGATTCCAGACTCGTAGACTTTATGCACCATCTTTTTTGGTTTTTAGCAGATACATTCTTTTATAGTGTGGCTTGCTTCTATGAATCGTCTCAATACCATGGACAAACTACATGCTTTTCAAATCACTCTCTCTTCGTCATGTATCCTTTGAGGGTCATAGGTTAAAACACATGAACTTTTATTCTTTCAATTCCCTTTCTCTACTATAGTTTGGGGTGCTATCACAAGCATGACCCTTATGGGCTGGTCTTCTTTGACAAGGCATCAACTACTTTGGCGGGCATACATGCCCTTGAAAAGGAAAAAAATAATTTACACATCTACTTACTGGATTAACCTTCTCGACCTTGGTTTACTTCATATGGTATGAGAGAGATTACAATGTCTTTTAATAGATTTATCAATCTCATCAAGATGTTTGCGAGGACGTTCTTTATTTGATCTGTCTGGTTTGGTATAGCTTAAACCAAGATTTCCCATCCCAAATACTTTCAGGTTCATTTGGTTTCTTCGAGAATCATGAGATGTCATTGCTCTTATTAATTTTGAGATTTTATTTACCACAAGTTCATATGAAATTAGTCGATCGCTCTTGTTAATTTTGAGATTTTATTTACCACAAGTTCATATGAAATTAGTCGATCGACCAGTTAAGAAATTTTCAGAAACTGGTCGATTGGCTCATCTTCTATTGTTTGTCTTCACAGTCTGCTTTTGTGTTTTTCTAGTTTTTTTTTTTTACTTTTGCTTCTATTCCTACTTAATTTTGGTCAGATGGACTAGAGTGACAAGTTTTCGTTTTTCTTGGGTATGCCTCTTGTACTCTATATAGTTTATTTCCTATAATACAATTATTTTTTATCCAAAAAATATGAGTCAACATCACCCCTGCCTTTTAGAAGCAATGTTGGAAATGCCCAAGCATCTATGTAACCTAACATGTTATTTGTTAAAATAATAATAGTAATAATAATTCACGTAGTAGCAAAAACTGTGGCTCTAGTAGACAATAAAGATGAACCTGTCATGGAGCTCAGCGTATAAGAAAGGCTAAGCTGGTATTGAACAGGTATGATTTCCAATAGAGGTATGAGAGGTTGCAACTGTGACTTCTCAAAAGATGTTCCTGAAAAAAAATCTTGAAAAAATTGTTGCAGCCATAAAACAAAAAGGAAAGAACTTCCAAAAACACATTTATGTGGCTGTGAAAGTGTATCTACGCATTGCTTGAAATTGTAACAGAGGCTTGTGCAATAAATCCATGTCTTCGGTTCCCGAGTGTTAGCCAATCTCTTGCATTAATTCATTTTTCAAAAAATTAGTGCAGCCATTCCAAACCTTTGGATAGTCAAATGGACCAGTGACTTCTGTTACCCTTAAAACATATTCTCTATTTGGTAACTCCAATATGATAAATACACATGTTTTTAATTCAAGTACTTGTATCAGTTCTTGCTTTCAACATCCATACACTCATACATAGGGACAATATATGTGAAAACTTTCATCAATAGTAGAAGTGATGGATAATAATTAAAATCCTAGTGTAAGTAGGAATCCTTGATAAAAACAAATTGTGTTAGACTAGTTAACTAGAATCATTGTTTAACTAGCTACTTAGATTTTTTATTCAGTTATGATAGTTAAAAATACTACTCTCCCTATAAATATACAAAGGTCAATGTATTCAGAATTGAGTATTTTGATCAAATGAATAAGAGCTTGGGAGGTTCAAAATATTTTGTGTTTAGTTTTCAACAAGAAGCGCACCTGGATTGGCCAAAATAAGTGAAAGATTGATATCAGGGTTACGAGCTGCAACAGCTAACGCAAGGCATGCTCCTAGAGATTCTCCAACAAGATATATGGGTCTATTGGGTGAATGGAAGTTCTCTGATCTAACTGTTTGTTCTACCAACTTCACTAGGTCTGAACCAATAAGATTATAACAAAAAATCAAAAAACAAAGGCAAGGGTCTAATTATACTTGCTGTTGATTACATAAAATGAGTTAACTAGTGATAGAGTGAGATAGAAAATGACCGGTAAATGATGTTCTATCCTTAACTGGAATATGCAAGCACCATATGTCGAAAATCCTAATTTTAAAGGAAAAAAACATATTAGGTAGCAAGATTCTCATTACTAAAAGTATGGTACACTTGATTAGAATACTTACTTTCCCAGAGACTGATGATGCATAATAAGCCCTAGCCCAACACCATCGATCCCTGCATAGTTCAGAATTTTTCTAAAATTAATATTGCAATAACCATGACTTTTTCTTTTAAAGAAATGAAGTCTGCAATTTTTTCCCCTTCCGAAACAACAGACTCAATAAGGATTGAATCAGAAAATTAAGCTCAGGAAATTTTGTAAACTTCGTTTTTAGAGAAAGCAACAATCTACTTCTACATAACTTCCATTAGCAGAGAGAGTGCATCTGTACATGCCCCCCTGGAAGCCACATTTGTCCACATTGCAAAGGTTGCATACAAGTCTTTGAGTTCCTACAGGTAGCAAACAGCACAAACTTGTATGCTGCTCATTTCACACTAACATAGACATCTTATCTTTCACTGTTTCAACTCCAATAAATACCATCTTCATAGACTGTCAGGTTATGCAAAATAACAATGGAGATGCCAATGAGAGGGCTAAATTTAAAAATATCAAACTTTTGAGGATTTAATTGGAGAAAAAAGGTTAACTTTACGAATGCAAGAAAATACAATCCACATTTCCTTTGGAAATGCATGCTATGAAGGCATTATGGATTCATGGTAACATCTTTTTTTGCATTAATGATCCATATCCTTACCTTACTATCCCCCCCCCCCCCCTCTTCACGCTACGTAACCCATGTATTCTTTACTGGGGTTTTTCTCATGCCCATATGGCATGTAAAAACACATTTAATATGTCCTTTCTCTGGGTGTTTTCCTATACTGGTCAAGGGTGTTTTAAAAAATGATTTTTATTTAAAAATATATTAAAATCATTTTTTATATATATTAGCACATCAAAATTATAATAAACATTAAAAAAAATCATCAATTTGATATTTTTACAAGTAAATCACACCCAAAAGAAAAGGCACTCACTAAAATCAAGCATTATAAAGGTTTTGAAATAAATTCATGTAATTTCAAAAAAAAAAAAATTAGGAGAAATGTCTCCATTATCTTCATCTCTTTTACATAACTAAAAGTGTTTGTGGATATAATGGGTTAGGTTTTGATACATAATTATATTCAATCTAACTTTTGATATTTTACAAAATACAAACTCAACCCATATAATTTTTTCTTAACCCTAGCTGTTTGGACTAAATATTTCATGGATATTACAAATAAAAACGGGTTAGGTAAATTAATTCTCTTATTCTTTGACGGTCCTAAGAAAATATTGGATTACAGGTATTAAAACTAGATAAAAACTTCTAAAATGCACATAGTATGAACACCATAAGAATTATCATAATTTCCATGTAAACAAAATAAAACAAAAATCACAGTTAAATACTTTATCTAACAGGGAGCAATATAAAGACAGGAAGAAACTATAAAGTGTTTTTGGGTTTGTGATTTGACTAAGAAAATAAAAATCCATTTTGAGCTCTTGAAATTCTCATTCGTTTTCTTATTGTCTCTTAGTTACTGAAAATGCACTCTTATTTGATATGATAGTTTAACCTACTACTGCTTCAGCATTTGGAATGTGTGATTGATTAATTCTCAAATTATATATTATTTATTAATACGTGATTAATCATTAATTTTGTGTGATTAGGACCACAAAGAGGAAAAGGTGCGGGTCCTTCTCAACCCAAATATTATTACATCCTTTTTATCTCTCTAACCACCGATCAAACCTCGTAAAAGCCAAGCTCGAAAAGATAAGTGAATCTACTAAAAGCTTAATAATTTTTTTAAAAAAATAACAAAAGAAAAAACTGAAGAGAGATGGAGACACTGACTGTCAGACTGACCAGGCAAATAGAGGAGGAGAGGAGAATTGTCCAGGCGGGAACCACAGTCTAACGGAGAGAGCCACCGAGGCGGACCGCTGCCGCCACCTTCTGATCCGATCAAATCCTTTGACTCCTCAAAGTAATCCTTAAGGCTCTTTCTACTCGTATCTTCTTCACTTCCATTTCTCTCCCGCTCCAGATCGTACGGGTTTTTTGGTTTCTCTCCTGAAACTCCCTCCCTCGCTTCTTCTTTGATTTTCTCCTTGAAAATCCCATTCTCCCCAAAACTAGTCGTTCTTTTTGTTTCATTTCTAACTGTCGTCGTGAACTGGCTCTCGCTGGAAACAGCAAATCGCCTTTGGCTCGGATTCGGTCTCAAATTACCGGATGGTGGTGACGGTGTTAGTCGGCAGGAGAGAAGCGCCGTGGGAAAGGCAACACAACCACCGGTGGCCGCCATGGCAGTTTTTGAGAGAATTTGTGAAGGATGTTCTGTACTTTACTAATTATGACTTGATTTGTCCAAAAGAAATAATGATTTTCTAATGTGTGTGTGTGTAAGTACATGAAATTATAATAATGATATTAAATCATTGGATTATTTAAAAAAGGCAAATAAGAGAATAAATAAACATGAATGATTAAACCAAAGACGAGGGAGGGGTTTCCGGAGTGAGGTAGTTTTGAAATATGAGGTTTAAATATTTAAAAAGATTATTATATATCTAGCATGAGTGACATGGTTGTCAAAATAGCAAGATGACTTGTAAAATCATCATTAAACCTTGTTAATAGAGATAAAAAAAATTAGTTTGAATCAAACATGGTTAAAAAGTAATAAAATTATACAGCATTGTAAAATCAAACCATTGTAAAATCAAACCAGATCAATTTGATTTTATAATTTTCTAATTTTATCTAAAATCTTTTCTGCCGAAACTTGTCTCTGTCCTGTCCCCTCTTCTTTTCTCTCTCCCCGGGCTAGCCCATCCCCCTTCTCTCTCCCTAAGCTAGCCCCTAGGCGCCTCCCCCCCTTTCTTATTAAAATAAAATAAAATCAAAATGCTAATACAATGATGTAATTATTATGTATTTTTAATTTATTTTAAATCATATATAAATCTTAACTAATAAAATTTTATACTTATGATTTTATGATTTTTCTATCTACATGATTTTAGTTATGATTTTATGAATTTTTATACGATAAATTTTAAGTATGATTTTACGATTTCAATTTTACTATTCAAGTTTAGAAGTAATTTCCAATTAGTATCAAAATCACATTTTTGACAACCATGATGAGTGGTGTATTAGGAGTTTTGTAAAATATACATTTTGATCCTTAAACTTAAAAAAATAACATAAATTATATAATTTTGGTACAGGTCAACAAAATAAATAATACTTATGTCAAATGACTATATTTAATGAGTAGATTTTCATAGTAAATGTTTTTTAGCTTTAAAATTAAAAAAAAAATATTTGAGCTCTGGTTGATTTTGACTTTGGTTGGTTTTGAATTTTTTGAGATCATGGATCATTTTATTATAATTTCTAAAGTATTTTTGATTAAAATAAATTTGGGGTAAAACAATTTAGTTCTTAATTTTTCAACCACCTTAAAATCTGCACAAATGAAATGATGTCTATCTATGTCAATTTTTCAACCACCTTGAAATCTGCACCCCCTAATTCAGACAACGCATAGCCTCATCACGCCACGTGTCATCGAATTCTTTTACAAAATATTATTGGCGCAAATGACTTAAAGCAAAAAAACAATAAATGCCCAATCACATTGCCCTTCCATATAGGCCCCCGTGTGGTCCCTTAAAAAATAGGTTAGGCGAGATGGCCTGGCTTGCCACTTAATAGCATTTCCTAGAATTTGTTATATATATATATATATACATATATATATATATATATATATATATATATATATATATTATTTTTTATAATTCATATTTTTTAAATTAATGATTTTTGCTTTATGGTTTCTTCTCTAATTTTCTTTAATTTAAATTTAGATTAGTAGCCCTTTCTTTTTCTTTTAATTTTGTTTAGAGAGCTCTTTTAAATATCAATTATTTTTTCTTATACATTTAAACTTGGAAAGTTTTTTTTTATTCATCTATAATTATATTTTTGTATGGGTGAAATTTATTTTTGAAAATAATTTATTTTTCAGATAATATTTCCATTATATTTAGCATTGCATGATGTTTTATTCCCCATTTTTTATATTCATTAATTTAATTTGTGTCTCTATTTCTATTATCATTTCTTTCAATAAAAAATATTTTAATAAATAAATTTAGAAAATATAGTCAGGTTAAATATCTCATCTTGCAAGATTAAATATTTTGATCTACACTTGTCTTTTAATTTTTCAAGTTTTATTTTTTGATATTGTTAATGACTTTTTATTTCATTATTAGTACACACAATTCTCGATTTATTTAACTAAATGTATGCATACAAGTTTTTATTTGATCATAAATAATTTATACCAAAAAATAAATTAAAAAAACTTACATATATAAATGTTTTATAGAAAATATTGCTTAATTTCCTCCAATCAACCAAAGAATTCCATTGAATCATCCAAAATACGAAGGGGGGAAAAAACCCGCTATGGTTTGTATTGGTGCATGAATGCTGCTTGACACGAGTATGTTTAAAAATATAATTGTGGTTGTTTTTTTTTATAATATTTTTTTATTTAAAAATATATTAAAATAATATATATTTAAAAAAAATGCTTTTAATACTAGTATATCAAAATAATTTAAAAATACTAAAAAAATTCATTTAAAACAAATTTTTTTTTTAAAAAAAGCATTTTTAAAATAAAATAAATAATATTAGTGTAGTTAAAAAGGGTGGGAGTCTACTACTAATGGTCAGAGCTTGAATATTAGATCACTGGCCACTCAGAGTTTAGTTCAATGATCAAAGTGATTCCTTCTGGTAGGGTTGGGTGTTTTTTCTTTAGAAAAAAACTGTAAGAAAAATCATATGTAGCTTTGCTCGGGAAAGGCCCCTAACAGGGAAATCAGAGTCTCTTTTTTCTTTCTCCTTTATTAGAGATTTGCCAATGGTGAGACCGTAGTTTACAGCATTCTGTGAGGTCAAGTACCTTTATTATGCCCAGGGAAGATTTTCAATTTTCTTTGAGAATATGGGAGAGAATCAGTCTTCAATGAGCAGAAATGAATGCTCAAATTTCAAATGTTGGAACTTCAGCATCAAAGCCATGAGAGGCCTGGTAAGCCAACCGGGTCAATATATTCCTGTAAGGATCACTTTCTCTTTTCTCCTTCAGAAAAGCAATGCAGTTTTCCACCTCAGATTTGATATGTAAGTATAATTCATGAGCTTCTTCCCGGTCTCTTAATTCCTGCTTCCTCTCTTCAGCACAAAATTGAGAATTCAAGTCAGTAATCTACTGGCATTAAGAATATGTAAAAAACAATATTACATATTTCTACCACTGTTACTCAAATGCCGTTTGGACGAGCTCATAAGACAGTTTTAACAGCTTTCTTCACAATTTTAGTTCCGAATTAAGGCACTTTCATTTCTCGGTTTTGATCTTGAACTTCTTGAGAAATTCGGACAGGAGTGGCAACAAAAGTTGTGGATACTGTTTTAGACATGATATTGGCAAGGTGCATAAGTAATTAGGTTAGCTGGAAAAGGAACACAGTCTATAGAATGTCTTGAGTTGAAATAGCATCTTTTTCGCAAATCGCAAAGTGATGATTACACAAGCATACATGCAGGCTTAGAACAAATTGAGATGAATAGAATATCATGGTTTATTTAATTGATTCCACAAACAAAGTGAATTATCCAAAATTCCAAGGGGTCTCAATATTGACCGGTTGAGTGTAACCACTGCATTTTAAAGGATTTTAAAGATTGATGCAACAAACTGATTACTCGGAGTCGAAAGACATGCCTTCTAGTGAGATTCTTGCTTAAAACCTTGGTGCATAATGTTGGCACACGTTTTTTCTGCTACATCCATGATTATTATGCAGATAGTCAATGGTAACGAGTTGTCCAATGACCATACCTTCTGTTTCAATTGGTTTCCCAAAATAGTAGTAGAGCCTGCCAGGAAATTTTGGTACAATTCCTAAATGATGAGGATCTTGTTGTCCCACTTCACCATCCGCTTCAGTCCTATCAGCAAAACAATATGACAGATCTAAACATTGAAGCTGTCAAGTAAAAGAGAGAATATTGGAGCAGAGAAGATAAACTCAATATGGGTGAGATTTAATGGAAGGAAATCAAGGAAAACAAAAACTCACATACCTCAAACTCATAACCTCTTCTGATAATCTTTTTATGTAATCCCTAAGGAAAGGAATCTTCATTTGATCATCATAATCAAATACCACCTGAAAAACCATGAATACACGCAATCAATTATTATGATACTAGCCCAGCTTGATTTTAATTGAATGTACGAGAATGAGTCTGATATGAGCCGAACACAAGGCTTAGTGTTAACATAGATCCGCCATTGAAGAGATAGCAAGAAAAGGTTTATGCACAGAATTTCTGCAGGAAGCTCTGATGACAAATGCACACAAAAAATTTACATGCCTTTAGTGTCAAGATTTTGAGTAAAGAGCATTCGCCACGGAGCAAGATATACTCCACTGGCAAGATAAAATATTTGTGTGTGCGCGTGTGAGTGTCATAATGGTGACGCATCTATATCCAAAAAAGTGAAGTAAATCAATCAGATAGAAATGAAGTCCTAAGACTTACTTCTCCAAAATCATCCTCTCCAACGACACCAAATGGCACAATTTTGGCTCCAAATCTAGATGCCATTCTGACAAACTCTGACTTTTCTGGCCAGAATAACTTGTATTCTCCACCCTGAATAGCATAAGAGTCGACCATTAGCAGAGCAATTTCAATTTGTTTATATATGTTAAGTCAGTTTTCTCTTAGGGGCCAAATGGACCATTGCCACTTCATTATATTTCCATATTCTTTGAAACAAATTAGTTTTTTTTCCCCTGGAACGTAAGTAGAGTAGTTAAATATGTTATTTTATTCTGGGGTAGTCTTACGATTGTTAGAGTCAAGATTTAAACTTAAGAGAACATAAGATTAAACTTCTTTCGAAATGTAAAACCCGTCTATCTCAGTAAAATGTATCCATCGGAAGCTTTACCTTCCGATGAGTGGCCTCCCGCATTCCTCCTGGGTACAAGAGCGCATGAGCCTTTGAAGACATAAGTTTGTAGAAATTGCTTCCTGAAACTGGAACTGCACCCATAGTTCTGACTGCATCAAAGTGTTGCAATGGAGGCATCATCCCCTCTTTCTTCAATTTCACGTACAACATTGGATGTGCTATCCCTCTTATAAGAATATTTCTTTCCAACAAAAAGTTGGATATCAACGGGACCACTTCAAATCCCATTAGCATGTGATAACCAACAAACAATACTGGTCCTTCCGAAGGAACTCCAGCAAGGCCCCTCACAATTTTCCCATCTTGAAAAGATGAGAGCATCACAGGACTTGTGGCCAGCACAAACAATCTAAAACATAGCAATACTTGTGATAAACCGTAGTTAAAGCAAACATATTCAGGACTCATTTGATAATGAGGAATAAAGCAAATTTCAGGTTGGCTTTAACCTATACGAATCAAAGTTGCATGATACATTGCTAAAACCCTACTGTGAAGTGAACTTCAAATTAATGCTTGAGAAGAAGCTGATATAGGCATATTATTTCCCATACCCACTAATGTTATGCCAACAATACACTGACAAAGTTAGAGAAAGTGTTTCCCAGTTCTACAGATAGAAAATATGCTTTTTATATTGAAGACAGTAAAATAGGGCTACCTGTTGGAATCATATAATTTTTTGAATTCAGGAGGCGTTGGTGGTATGTAATCTGATATGTAGTCAAGATAATTTCCACGACGATAGTAACTAGCTCCCTTGATGATAGTTGCCAAATCAACATCATGTTCCTGCCACAAATGGGTATAAATATTACAATGTGTAAATTACAAGAAAACTTGAAAGATAACATGGTGACACATGATATTTTTTCAGTGCATACCCAAGGATAGGAGAGTTGGAGAGATTATCTTACCAAGAAGAGGAAGTGACCACTGTCGTTAAACTTGCGAGTCTCACATTTTGGGAGTGCAACATAAAGCCTTTGACCTTCTTCTTCACTTGGAAGAAGCTGATCTCTTCCACTGAGAAAAACAACAAATCAGACTCTAAGCAGCAAAGGTACTAGTGTGCATGAAACACAATTAAAATAAAGTTATGGAAGTTAGAACTCCAATTCTAGAAGCAAATATATTTGGATTTTCCATCGAGTTAAATTCAAATGATATGGAAATGACAATCCCTAGTTACTGTTTATATGTCATGGTTTATATTCTAGACTACATAAAGGAGAATTTTTAGTTTATATTATAGACTTCGTAAAGGAGAATTTTTTGTCGTTCTAATCTAAAATTTTATTATTCATGGATTAGCTAAATAATGAAGCATTCAGAAGAGTCAAAGCTGGGTGCCAAATAATAATTCGCGTGTTTTTTTTTTTTTTTTTCTATTTAGCTATTTAAACAGTTTGAAAAGAGTTGATGCATTTCTACAACTGACCTTTGATAAATTATGTATGAGAAACAGACCTAGAAAGGACGAGTGTTTGAGATTTCACAGCATGGAGGCGTGAATTGGCATATGCTGAAGCTGTTTTAAGCATCCGTAGCTTCCAAAGAAGGGTTTCTCTAGGTAATATATCAGCCAGAGCCTGCAGCAGCAACTATCAGTTTCTTTCCACAAGAGTAGCACCACATGACTTGGTGTAAGCATCATCATCTTACATAAACTTTAACATCTAGATGTCAGATAGGCTATAAATTTTGATTAATTTCTCTTTATGATCAATTAGGACCATGTTCATAAATATTACAGGAGACACTTGAGAGTTCACGAGAAGTCAAGTGAAACGGTCTTTTATAGTTTCATTAAGACTGTACTACCGTTTTTCAAACAAATGTAATTAATATCAATCAGGTTAACATGTCCAAACGTGAAATCTTACGTTGAGGTAAGATGACATTGCAACCAAATCTTGTGATAATCCTCCAACTGTTTGTTGTAGAGGAAATCCCTTCATTGCATTGTCCATGGCCATCCTCAAAGAACCACCTAGATAGATGCTAATTAAATTCCTGGTGTAAGCAGGATCAAATATTGTATATATGTATACTTATTTTCCATGATTTATTGAGTTAATATTCAAATAATAACAAACAAAAGGGAAAAACAGAGGAAAACAAACATCCACCAAAACTGCAAAACAGGACTGTAAACCACTGTAAAATCAAATTGAGCTTATTAAGCTTGACATTTAGCCCTGTATCTTTTTGGTGGATTCCACTGGGTGGTGAGCCATCCTAAAGTCTAATCTTTGAGGTGGTTACTTTTTCTGTATCTCTAAAGGGATTAAAAAACCCTGTCCTTCATTCATCTTTCCTCCACATTTTCATTTCCATCATTTAAACTAACCAAAAATTTGTTGGCACCGGCCTCTGAATTTTTTTGGTACCAGTAGAGAAGCATAATAATATGAAACTCTTCGGCTACACCTCCATGCCCAAGTTTCAGCTCACTTCCAAGTAAACCCTCTTTGATTTATGGATTTACATGAATGAGCACCTACTCTTAAGTTCCAATCAATAGAGGACCATGTAAATTGTTTCTGCCAAGGGTGGATTGCAAGGTTCTTTTCAGGCAAATCGAAAGATTCCCTCCATAAATCAAAAGATTAACAGAGAATCTTATAGAGCTAATCAGAAACTTGCATTGCAACTGACACCAAACATCAGTTCGTATGCATATGTAGAAAAAATTATTGCATAAAACGTTTACTTTTCAAAAAAGTAAACAGGTTGTTTTACCTCTTAGCGTAATCAGATATCTATTTGAAGCAACAGAAAATATCAGAAAATATATGTGAACCTGTCATCAAGCTCAACATATAAGGAATGGTAAGCTGGTGCTGGAAGGGTAAGACTTCCAATAAGGGTATTAGAGGCTGCAGCTGTGACTTCTCAAAAGACGTTGCTGCAATAAATCATCAAACAAAAATCATATGTAACCCAGCAAAATGAACAACCTCTTATAAAAGCATATGTGATTATTGGAATAAATCTAAGATTTTCTTCCCATGATCTAACAGATAGCTCTGTTTTACATTAATTATCCAAGTTAAAGATCCATTTATGCTATTCATCGGCATAAAAAAATACATATTCTGTTAAGTAGGTCCTTGTTCATGTTGATTCTCTATTACCTGCTCCCATTAGATGATAGATAAGGTATTAATTTTTCACCTGGATTAGCCAAAACAAGTACAAGATCAACATCAGGGTTACGAGCTGCGACAGCCAGGGCAAGACATGCTCCAAGAGATTCTCCAGCAATATATATAGGTCTATTAGGAAAACAGTAATTCTCCGATCTTACTGTCCTTTCAATAAGCTTCACTAGGCCTGTATCATGAAAATCCTTTTAAAATGCTAACACAAATACAAGAGCTCAATCTATTACAAATAAGGTTACCGGGTAAAGAAAACTACCTAAAAAGGATGTTCTGTCCTTAACTGGAATATGCAAGCACCATATGTCGAAAATCCTAGTTTCAAGACGAGAGAAAAAAATCATCTATTAACCAGCACAGTCATTAACGTGAGGCACAATATGTGGTCAAGAAGTAGAAAGTCCTGTGATAGTTATGTTGGTTTTGGATGACCTACAAAAAAATGATAAAAAATCTTATGTAATAGCATCAAGGTATCTGACAGAATACTTACTTCCCCAGAGTATTGTGCTGCTTGCTAAGTCCTAGTCCAATACCATCAATACCTGCAAATTTCAGAATCTGTTAACCGTTGAATTGTTTTTTTTTTGTTTTTAACAGCAACTTTGAACTGACTAATTTGAAAGTGGGAAATGAAATCCCAGTTCAAAGAGGCTGCATACTTGAAAATGAAAGTTCCATAAACATTGCATACACTTCAAACTCCTAATGTACAAAATTTCAAATTTAGATATAAAAAATGAAATTTCACATTAAAAATAAAAATAAAAATGATAGAGGACCAATATAAAATCCAAGGTCCTGCAAACCTTATTAACTAATCTACAGAAAAAATAAAAGGTTTGCGTCATTCAACAATCATTAAACCTTGTCTATTTTTGAAAACCAGAGTTAAGTCTCTGTCTCCCATTACTATTTTCTTTCTTTCTTTATTTTTTTCTCGACAATATGGAGTATCACGTAATCAGCTTGTTCATCAACATCAATTGGAATAAATTTACCATAAAATCAAGTGAATTAAGAGAGGGAGAGAGCAAACCACTTTTACCATAAAATCAACCTAATAGGATGATGTCTCTGACCACCGTACTAATGAAAAGGAAATTAAATCTTCAAACAATCAATATTGTTTAGGATGAAAAATCAAGAATGTTTTTGGTTCAAGGAGGTGATCGTTAATGAACGAAGTAAGGTTCAGGTAGCTTTTTACGATTTGACAAAGTTTTTATTCTTATAAAAGTACACTTTCCAGTAAATTCGTAATCTACTATTGTAAATAAATAGTAGCTGATCTACTAAAATAATCAGATAAGAAATTGGCGAAAGAGGACTGACCAGGCAAAAATAGAAGAAGGGGAGAGTGATCCAACCGCGACCCACACTCCAACGGAGAGAACCACCGTGGCGGACCATCACCACTTGATTTAGCCATAAAATTCTTGGACTCCTCAAAATAACCCTCCAGGCTTTTTCTACTACTTCTCAAGTCCATTTCAGTTTTCTCTAACTCCAATGCATACGGATTCTTTTGCTTGTCTTTCATTCCTTCTCCTTCTTCAGTCTCTTTCTTCATCCTTCCATTGCCTACATGTTTCCTCATCGTCGTTTCATTTCTCTCCGCTGTCGGTTCATCTGATATAGCTTGCTCTGTTGAAAAAGCCAAACGACGAGCCGTATTTGATACAGGATTCAGTTTCAATCTGCCGTTTGACAAAGGTGAAGTGGACGGCGGTGCAAAACAACGAACCGACGAGAAAAAACTACCTCCGGCGGTGACGGTTGACATGGTGTAGTGTCTTCTTCTACCTTTCTTTGTTTCTCTTGTTTGGCGGTCTTGAGAAATTTAAAGAGCGTGACGGTTGTTATGATTGTTCTTTTAGGCTTACAATAATACTCCAAATACTACAAATAATAATAATTCGATGATTATTAAGTAAATAAATGACAGAATTAGAGCTTATTAATTATTTATTTTCCCCCCGAAGATTGAAACTGAAATTAATAAAGCTTATTAATATTTAGATATGAAGCCAGCAAATATATAGGAATATTCTCCTAATATACAGAATTAAATAAGCTTATATGTTATAATAAAAATGCAAAAAAATATTTGATAAAAAAATAAAGATAAATATCTGAAATGTAAAATCTGCCACAATTTTATTTTATTTTTAAGAGAAAAAAAATTTCTGTAAAAAAAATTATAAAAAATAATTTTTAAATTAAAAATAAATCAATCAAGATTGTTAATTTAATTTATTTACATGTAAACACACATAAAAGTCTTAGTGTTATTAAATTTAAGAATTAAGTAAGTATATTTGTATCAATTTAAAACAATATTATTTTAAGATTTAAAAAATAATAATTTAAAACAATATTATTTTGATCTTTTTAAAAAATAAATAAGGTTAGTTGAAATTTTGATAACTCAACTAAATTATAAGTATATTATCAAGTCAACATTCATATAATTTAATATGAAATAGACATGTATTTAAAATAAACTTGTATTAATGATTTAAAAATTAATGGACATGACATCTACTAGAAGAATTCATGACATGGAAGGGTCTTTGATATCACTTTTATTTTATATTCTTAATTATGTATTTTTTTTTTCTATTTATGTTTTTGTTAAACCAAATAAAAAATTATTTTATTAATCAAATAAATTTTGTTTTTTTTATTCCGAATCCAATTTTTAATTATGTTTTAAAACTTGATTTATAAAAACAAAAATAATTTATTTATTTATACAAAAATTATTTATTATATATATATATATATATATATATATATATAGTTGCATATTGAAAAATATTGAACTAGTGGATCGTGCTGGCAAAAAAACATAGGTCTTCTAGACCGTTTGCTGACAAGTGAGTCATCGTAACCTGACGCCATGGACCTCATAATCAACCAGGCCCTGGTCAACACCTGGTCCTATTTGACCCGAGTCTTAATTGACCAAAAATCCAAATTTGCTGGACTTAAGCTTAACTAAAGATTGCGTGGGCCATGTCTTAATTTAAGTTGTCATATCCAATTAGACTTGTGCTTGGTTGAAAGGTAATGTTATAGATTTCGGTCGGGGCGGGTATATAATAATTTTTTTTACTTTTTCTAATATCATTATATTAATATCTTTATAAGAAAATTATTTAATATTTTTTATATCAAATATTTTTTTATAAAGGTATAATTAATGAGTATGAAACATTATAGATTTTAATACATAAAAAATATTGATGAGATTGAACTCTAGATATATTGGGAATATAATTGAGGTTGTTTATAAAATATTTTTCTTTTAAAAAAATATATGAATAATTTTTTTTAAAAATATTTTTAATATTAATATATTAAAATAATTAAAATATTTAAAAAATAAAAAAAATATTTTTTTTTAAATACAGTACTAAACAATACCTCTATCTCTATCGATCCTCTTGTTGGTGGAGGTGTAGCTAACAGTGAAATTGAATTTTTGAACTTAATTCTTTCTCCATTGGAGAAAGCGAATACATTTGTAATTTAGACCACACATCTAGTTATCATTATGCCACTGAAGCTCTTTGATCTTCTTCATAGAAAATAAAATTTCTGAGAGCAGAACAATCAGATTTCAGATGTTGGAACTTTTAAAAGTAAAACCATGCATGGCCTGGTAAGCTAATCTGGCCATTGCGTTCCTATTAGGATCACTTTCCCTCTTCTCCTTAAAAAAAACAAGGTTTCTCTCCACCTCAGATTTTATTTGTAAGTACAGTTCTTGAGCTTTGTCTTTGTCCCTCAGTTCCAGCTTCCTGCCTTCAAAACATATCAATTATTCAAGTCAATCCACTGCATCAACTTCGACAAGTTTAAGTACTATTCGTTTTGCCTATGTCCACAGTTGTCTCTTCTATTCAAAGATGATGTTTCTTTTGTGTGTGCCAATGGCCACACCTTCTGTCTCGATCGGTTTCCCAAAATAGTAATAGAACCTGCCTGGAAATTTTGGTAGAATCCATGGATAATGCATATCTTTGTTTCCCAGCTCACCATTTATCTGACCCCTGGCATTGCAAGTAAGTGAGAAACTCTGAAACAAGCTAACAACGTGCTGATAAACATTTAGAACGAGGACAGAGCTTTATTTATAAGGTATTGGACTGTTTTGATTGAAGTAAAAAAGAAATGAAAATGACATATTCAGCACCTCACTTTGATTCCCTCCTCTTCTGTGTATCTTCTGATGTCTTCTCTTAGGCAAGGAAACTTCATATGATCATCATAATCAAATACCACTTGAGATGATGATCATGCGTTCAGTTATTCAATGAAGGGTAGAAATAAAGTAATGTGATTTGGACTGAAATTTATTTCCCAGGAGGACTCACTTCACCAAAATCATCTTCTCCAACAACTCTAAATGGCACAATTTTAGCACCAAATCTGGCAGCTGTCCGAACAAACTCAAAATATTCTGGCCAGAATAACTTGTTCTGTTCACCTGAAAAGTATGAAAACATTTGATTGTTCCATAATATAAAATGTTAAAACCTTCTGAGTATCAAGTACATAAAGTCTTAATGCCACAAGATAGACGCAAAAAGCTGCTAGAAAACTTTGGTTCCAGTTTCACTATGTGTATGGATATATGCTAAATCACACGTTATGGAGTTGGGACAACACAAATATTGCTGCAATTTTTTCAAAATGTAGGAATGTTTATCAGATGAAACCTTGAATGCTAAGCTACCTTCTGATGAACATCCTCGCCGGCTCCTTCGGGGTACAGTAGCACATGAGCCTTTAAAGATAGAAATTTGAATAAGTTAGTTCTGGAAACTGGAATTGCACACATCACCCCCATTGGATCATAATATGATAATGGATCCCTTCTTTCTTCTTCCTCATGAAAAGAAGTGGATGAGCTAGCCCTCTCAGAAGAATATTTCTTTCCATCAACATCTAGGATACCATAGGGGTCAGTTCATGTCCCATTAACATGTGATATCCAACTAACAACACTGGTCCATCTGAAGGAATTCCTGCAAGGCCTTTCACAAGCTTCCCATCTTCTAGAGTTGAGAGCATGACGGCACTTGTAGCTAATAGAAATAACCTACAAACATAGATTATTAGAAAGCAATATTTATCATAACTTGATTCTGCTGCAATTTGAATCACCTCAACACCTATAATTTTGATGGATGTACTAAAGTAGTTGACAAATTGGTGTACACATTGTCTACCATAACATAAATACAAATTAAAGTAGCAAATCACATTGATCTATACAGTTCTTGAGAGGAAGTTGAAATAAGCAAAAATTTTCCGTTTCCCACAACTATCATGTCATTGATGGACTAGCTAATTAAGTGATCTGAAGGCTTTTCATGACCTGATAATAGAAAACGATCACTTGTTATTGTAATAGAATAAGATAAACAACCTATTCAATTCGTACAAACTTTTGAAATCAGAAGGGGTCGGGAGTACATAATCTGAAACATAGTCATGGAACATTCCGCGGCGATAGAAAGCAACAGAACCTTTGATGATTTTTACCAAATCAATGCCTTCTTCCTGCCACAAACAGGCAGGACCACTAAATCGAACATAATATTTTTTATATGCAACACACATGCGCATAAATGCTGAGAGGGATTGTCTTACCAGAAAGAGGAAATGTCCACTGTCATTAAACTTACGATTCTCACATTTTGGGAGTGCACGAAAAAGTCTATGACCTTCCTCTTCACTCGGTAGAAGTTGATCCTTTCCACTAGAAAGAAGACAGGTAATGAACCAGTCATTTATACTTGCAGAAGCAAAACTCACAATTATCATGCAGGAAACAATTTGTAAGAGTTCAGAGAATAGTTCCTAATGCAATTACTGCTGATTCCTTGTAGTTATTTCAAATTCAAGTGCAACGTGAATGGCAATACCAAATTACAACTTTTGATTTTACTACCACGCAATGGATTCGGAAAGGGACAGGCAAACCTGGAAAGTACAAGCGTTTGAGCTTTTACAGAACTGGGTAGTGAATTGGCGAATTCTGAAGCTGGTTTATGCATCTGTAGCTTCCAAAGAAGTGTTTCTCTAGGTAAGATGGCAGTTAAATCCTGTGGCATAAACCATCAATTTTCATTAACAACACTAACTACATATGCCAAACCATGAACATCTCTAATAAAAGAGTCAGTTAAAAGTTTTTTTGTTCTTCTGACATTGAGGTGAGATGACATTGCAATAACATCTTTAGATAATCCTCCAATTATTTGATGTAGAGGAATTCCCTTTGCTGCATTGTCCATTACCATCCTCAAAGAATCACCTAAATGTGTGTAACACAGTGGCTGGTCTCAAATTGGGAAAAGTAATGTATAGATAGTTTACTAAAATCAATATTGTAGTGGTGCAATCACGATGAATCCAGTCTAAGACTCATTTATTCAATATCTAACATAAAGAAGAAAAAATCATTTACAAGATATTTTTGTTCATGGCAGTTTTACCCCATTTTCTAAAAGCTAGTAATTACTACTAGCAAAATGAAATGAATATCTCAAGCAAGTAGCAAAAAGGCAAAATATATTTTTGGGCCTCGCCTGAGATGGTTATTTGACAAACCTTTCATTAAGATCAGGATATAGAAAGGGTAAGTTGGTGTTCGACGGGTATGATTTCCAACAAAGATACAAGAGGTCGTAGTGGTGACTCCTCAAAAGATGTTGTTGTCGTACAAACATCAGAATAATCAACAAGGATCATTTTGAATCATACGTAAACTATATAGTAATAAGCTGCCACATCTCATTTGAGAGAGAACTTTCTTTGTTGTCCAAGCAACTTTTCACCTGGATTTGACAAAACGAGAGAGAGATTAACGTCAGGGTTACGTGCCGCAATAGCTAAAGCAAGGCATGCTCCAAGAGATTCGCCAACAAGATATATAGGTCTTTGCGGTGAATGGTAATTCTCTGATCTTACAGTTCGCTCAGCAAACTTCACAAGGCCTGAAGAATTGAATTTCATCAAGTAATTAAATGAATATATGCATACAAGATTAATCACGGTGGCACCAATCTATATTGACAAACAATGGGGTAATTGTGGATCGTTTCTAGCCACCATAACCAACTGTGCTAGACTATGCAAGTGCTACTTATTAGCTTGAAGGAATACTTACTTTCCAAGAGAATGGTGATGTTTACAAAGTCCTAGCCCAACACCATCAATCCCTGGGTGTGTGTGTGTAAATAGACTACTTTTAATGCTTGTAATGGTGAACAAAGAGAGTGTTTTTTAAATTTTCGATCAGTATAAGAAAAATAATAGAGACTGATCACCAGGCATAAAGAGAAGGAGAGGCGAATTGTCCAAGCGAGAACTACACTCTAACGAAGAGAACCACCGTGGCGGACCGCCGTCCAATTTAATGAAATTCCTGCAGTCTTCAAAGTAAGCATCCAAGCCTTTTCTACTGCTTGTAAACTCCATTTTTCTCTCTCTATATCTGATACACATGGATTTTGTTCTTCTTTCTCCCTCTCTGTATCTGTTTCGTCCCGCTTCTTTTTAAACTTTTCATTCCCATTTAAATTGATCGTTGTCGTTTCCGCTGATATCTGACCAGAAACAGCAAAACGAAGAGTCGGTGTTGGTGTGTGCTGTTGTTTTAGTTTACTTGTTGATGACGCCGAAAAGGGCGTTACACAGCAATGCATTACCGTAAAAAGGCAACCTCCAGTGACCGTTGACATTCTAGCAACCTCTATAATCTCTCAATTGTCATTGCAGATAAATTTGAATTTTTAATCGGGTTATCTAAAATATTTTTTTAAAATTTTAAAATATAGATTAATTCATGTCTTATTAATGTAAGTTTTATAATGTTTTTTTAAAATATTTTGTGGTAAGCAGCAAGCAGTCATGTTGGAATGATTGTCATATCGTCGTATGAATCTTGGATCTGTGGATGGATTGTCCACTCTCCATGTCTCTTTGGAAGCTTATAGATGCATGCAGGCTGGTCCTCCTTTCTTTCTTTATATAATTTATTTGCTTTGTAAAACTAATTTATAGAACCTTCTATAATATTTTTCATCACAAGAAAAATAATAATAATAATAATAAATGTAGCCCTAGGCTCATGCATGACTAACCTCCTTTGGTAAGATGACCAAGATAAGATGGTGATATGATTGGCTGCGGTGAATTTTCAGTGCTAAAAAATTAGCTGCTGTCTGTAAATGCAAGGAGGAACGTGTGATGAGAAGGTGCGGTTTAGACTACCTTCTTAACATTTTCCATTTTCTCAACACATCATGGGGCTCTGCCACGTGGGATCTCTTAGCGGTCCCAAGTCTTAGGTCCTGTCCCATGTTTCCATTGTTTTTTCTAGGCAATCACTTCATGCAATTTTTTTTCTTTTAAAAAGCCTTTTCAATTCGATAGTGGCAATGTGGTATCAGGTTACGGTGTTGAATTACTGGTTTAATTATTTGTTCCCGATTAATTTCTTTTAGTAATATTACTTTGTTTATGTGATCTAACGTTTAATTAATGCTGTTGTAGTTACAATAGAGCTTAAATTTAATGTTTTTTAAGTTTTGGCTGCCATATCATCCATGGTTGTTAAACTCGTGAATTGACCTTTAAAGTCAAATGATTTTGCGAGTTAACTCAACAAAACTTATCAATCGGGTAGAAAAATTGAGTTTCATTAAAATAAGATAAAAATCAGTCTGGATCGCACAAATCTGGCCAATTACCAATGTCTTGTTGGGCTGTCCCATTCGCTGCCCCCACTCTCTCTCCTGGTTTAAAAATAAAAAAATCAATATTTTTTAAATGCTCCTGTGTTGATTCTCGTATATTTACATAATTGTTTTGTAATATATTTTTAAATTATTTTAAATCATATATAAACCTTAGCTAATAAAGTTTTATGGACATAATTATGCTATATTATATTCAAAAATATTTTACTTGTGATTTTATGATTTTTCTATCTCCATGATTTTAGCTGTAATTTTAAGATTTTTATACGGTAAAATTTCAGGTACGATCTTACAAGTATGATTTTAAGATCCAAGTTCAGAAACTGCTTCCAGTTCATATCAAAAATCATGATTTTAACAACCTTTATATCATCTCAAAAAAGAAAAAAAAATCAATGCCTTTTCGCTTTCAGTAGTATCCAAGCCATGAGCGATGATCCCCGATCATTGACTTGGATACACACATACCAATTATTATTCTTATTATTAGAATTTGAATCAAGTTCCCGAATGACAATTTTCTATATGAAACCATAAAATGAAAAATATTAAAATCATAATAATCCAAAATACTTAAAAATCACTAAAGAAAACTCTAAAGTGTGTGTTTTACATAAAAAAAATATGGTGCTGGGCTGTTAATATACTCATAGATTACTATGAATTCACTGTGCATTTGTTTTTTATTTTAATAATCAAATTTTATTTTGTATGATTTAATGAAAGGCTAATTGTTTCTTATTTTTTAAACAAATGAATAATTGAGAGATGAATGGATCAAGGCCAGCCCCGACTTTTGAGAGGATTATGCCAAGTCAATTACTCCCTTTATTTTTTTTAAGCCGTTCTTGTTCTATGGCTCAAGTTTCACATGAGCAGGACAATCAAATATCAAATGTCGGAACTTCAGAAGTTCGAGCCATCTGTGGCCTGGTAAGATAGTCGGGCCAGTATGTTCCTATAAGGATCAGTCTCTCTCTTCTCCTTCAAAAAATCAATGCATTTCTCCACCTCAGATTTGATTTGCCTGTATAATTCATGAGCTTTCTCCCTGTCTCAATACAAATTAATCACGAGGTTCTTCTCATTCTGTGTGAGGTAATAGAAAAGGAGAAGAGCCATCGTTTCTTCACTGTCCTCCAATTTTCTGAAACAATTTCCTTCAGGAAGGGAAGCAGAGTACTAGAAGGATGCGATGCGATGCGATGCTATGCTACTATAGGATTGCAAATCATTAGATGAAAGTTCTAATTCAAGTGCAATATGAATGTGGAACTTCTTTCACAATTTAGTTTTCATTATGATGAAAAAATTCAACCATTCAAAGTTACCTTGCGATGAGAGGCCTCACGGTCACCTCCTGTGTACAATAACACATGAGCCTTTGAAGCTAGAAGTTTGTATAAACTGGTTCCTGAAACAGGAACTGCTCCCATTTCTCTAAATGTGTCAAACTGTGACAATGGAGGTAGCAATCGCTCTTTTTTGGTTCTTATGAATAGAACTCGACGGGCTAAACCTCTCAGAAAAATATTTCTTTCCAACAAAAAATTGGATACCATTGGTGCCAATTCAAATCCCATTAACATGTGATAACCAACGAACAAAACAGGTCCCTCTGAAGGGATTCCTGCTAGGCCCCTCACTATCTTCCCATCTTCTAAGGTTGAGAGCATGGCAGAGCTCATGGCAAGCAGAAACATCCTAAAATATCACATTTGAGAGAGAATTACTCATGATAAACCTTATTCACTCCGTCTCAATTACAGAAACTTGTAAAATGACTGTTACTGCAGTAACCATTATCTACTACAAAATACACTGCCATAGCACACGATCATGTATGGTTTTGAGAAACAGAAATTATAACTTCTTTCTATAAAATGGAAAAATGAGAGTAACTGTTTGGTTCGTCTACTATTTTAAATTCTAATGGGGTCGGTGGTACATAATCTGAAACATAATCTAGGAATCCAGCCAGATCATGGTGCAGACTGCAGAGCATTCAGATCCAGCTTCACGTGATTTATGCTTATTATTTATTTACTTATTAATCAAACGAAGGAGAGCTCAGCCTGACAGACAAATAAGCTCCCTTGGAAAAGACAAACTTCTTCTAGATGGTTGATAGAAGGTTCCATGCTCTACCCTTTCTTTTTTTGGTTTACTGTATGGTTTTGCTTGAGAAAATAACTAGATGTGCTGAAGAAAGATGTTAATCGCATTGCTTTTTATATAATTTATGCCACTTAGTATATAATATTTCAAAATGGGCCATCCCTTCTATGGAGTATAGTGAATGTTAATGATATAAAATTGAAAATGTTGATGATAGGTTAATGATATAAAATTGAAAATATTGATGGTCGGTTGATGGGTTTGGTTTTAATCATGGTTATAAATCTTGACTCAAGTTATAAGTTGGGTTGGGTGGGCACGGTATAGCTTGGCCTTGTTATATTATTTAAAATAATAACAACAATTATTTTTTTTTTGTCTAAGACAATGATGTTTTCTAAAAAAAAAAGAATTTATATAAAAACACTAAATTGATATTGAATAGGTCTCGTCCATGTTCTGATAAAGGTGCTTAAAATGGACAATAATTTTTTTTAAATGATAAAGAAGATGACTCTTTTTATATATATAAAAAAGAAGATAAAATAGTATTTGTTTTTTAAGTCAAGATCAACCCGGCAGGTTGACTCGTAACACCATTAACCCGAGACCTAGGCAAGGTAGGGTTTTTAAAAATATACAGGGAGTAATTGATATGAAATAACCCTATTAAAATATTAAGATGACTTGGTCAAAGTCCAACCCCAAACCCTTTGACTTTTTTAAAAATACAAAACAATATTATTTGATTTTTGATAAAAATAAACCATTGTTTTTGTTGTTAACCCGTTTGGCCAACGCGGTTCCTAATTCAGGTTTAATAACCATGAAGAACATATAAAAAAACAAACAAACAAGTCAAGATTACGTGAAGCCCAGGTCGTTAGATCCAGGATCAATTTTTTTTCATAACTAGAATCGATGTCAGTGATGACTCTCTCTTTGTCTTTGTAATTTGACAGTGCTCTCTCTCCTCACTCTAACAAGGAGCTAAAAGAGCATAATTTTTGGACTAAAAATGAATTTTTCACATTTAAAGAGACTAGAATTGATTTATTTGTAAAGATTGAGGACCAAAGTTTACTTTCATGCAAAATTTGGACACTCCATCCTTTTTATGCATGTGTTTCATCTTATCATTTGCATGTTAATAGCAGTGGTCGGCCTTCAAGTTCAAATAATCTTTGGGATACAAAATCTGATTTCTGTATCGAAAGTTCATCTTCTTAGCATTCAAGAAACCGCTCTGTGTTTACAACTTTTCAAAGTAGTTGATCGATGCATGTTTTCATGCATTAAAGTCCCAAACTACATTCACCGGCAAGTGGAGCTTGATGGATACCCTTCATGGATATCATTGCCGGGCTACGTTTGTCGTGTGAGTTGTCGGGTTATTTGACATTGTATTTTGAAAATTTGTGAATTTTTTTATTTTTAATTTTAAATTAAAAAATTAAATATTTTTATATTATTTTGATGTGCTAATATCAAAAATATTTTTTTTTAAATAAAAAATATTATATTAATATATTTTTAAATGAAAAGTATTTTAAAAACAACTGCAATCACAATCTCAAACAAATACGTCATCTACTATGTGATAGCTATGCTCTCCTTTTTTCTTTTTTCTTTTTAATGTAAAAACTTGGATTCTATTTTTATGGTAGACAGAAATAATAAGGATAAAAAAAATCTCCCTATTTTTTTTATATCATAGAAATTCACCTTTAAAAAATATATTTACTTTTATTAATTTAACCCAACATAATTTATATATATTCCTTTTATCTTAAGACACTAATTTAACATAACTTTAAAATGTTGTGTTATACCTTTACATATAATTAATTGGGTTTTATTTGTGATTGACTCTAACTATTATCAAACGTTTTAATCAAATTCAATTACTTTTCAAGTGTTTGGGAAGTAGCCTCCTAATAATATATATCTACTTCATGATGATAAAAAACTTATGATTTGTATAACTGATTTTTAGTTTAAGTTAGGATATGCATCTCTTATAAAAATATGGTATAATCAAAATTTTAGTATGTAAAAATAGGTTTTAGATAGGTAAGGTTTTTATCATAAAAAATGAATAATATATATAAAGAGAAAAGTACAGCTTACCTTCGTTTTTATTTAAAACTCTTTTTTTTTAATGGGCTAGAGCTGGAGGTTTCTTCTCTCTCTATCTCTCTTTTTAATTTTTTATGAGTAAGTGAATTTTTTTATTTTTTTATTTTATGATTAAGAGGATTCTATTTTGGATATTTCAACTCTTCGCTATAAATATTTAATCCATAATAATAATAATAACCACTACAGAAAAAAATAATAGTTCATCAACAACTTGATCGCTGAACATATATCTTTGGAGCACAAATTGGATAAAAATAATAAGAATAAATAATCAAATATGAATAAATATTATTCCCCAACCATACTAACCAGGAAAGAAACACCATAACTAACCTTGATTAACAAACATGAATAACTTTCTTATCATTATCGTTTTGTTTAATTATTTATTATTGTTTTAGTCCGTCTCATAATGTTCAATCTATAATTACTTGGCTAATACGTTGTTAGCTGAATTGATACACACACACACACTCACGCTCGTATAATTAATTGGTCCGGAGAGACGAGAAAGAAGAGGATAGTTTACAAGGTAGCTGAGCTATTCGTTGTCAATATATATGAGATAGAAACAATCTTCTTGTTTTTCTTCTCTCTTAAATGACCATTTAAAAATCAATTTTTATTCATTATTGTATATTTTGTGCTGGCATCTGCCTTGTATATATTGCTTTTATTTGCCTGACTTGTCACTTAGTGGTGGGTGGGTTTCCCTCGCATATTTATTACTGGTTGCAGACTCTATATCAAACTTCATTTTCATCCTCCATTTGCGCTCAGATTTTTTGTTTTGTTGTTCAGAATCTATAGCAGAGAGGGTTTTTTTTCTTCGATGGCTTCTTCAGATAAAAGTTTTTTCCAGGCTAATTCTCCAGGAGGCAAATCAACCGCAAGTCATTCACAGGGAAGTTTCATCACGGCTCAAATTACATTAAGGTTTTTAGCCATTGCTTTCACTCTGGCTGCTATCCCTGTAATGATTACAGCAAAGGAGCCAATCTCTCTTTTCGGGCTGGCCATTTCACCAAGTTACAAACAAAGTTCTGCCATGAAGTAATTACACTCGAAACATACATATAATTTGATTTTGTGGGGTTCAGGCGCTTTTAAGCCCGTATTATTAGCTAGACAGGAGATATGCTAAGCTTTTTTGCTTCTGGGTTGTCCTGCAGGTTCTTGCTTGGTGCCGACGCAACTGTGTGTGCCTTCACTGTGCTGTCACTGCTCTTTGTTTGGTCTCCGAGGCGCTCAGAATCAAAGCATATCAACTTTTTTTTTCTTCATTTGCATGATATGGTAAGTGCGTATATGTTGATTTTCTAGCACATGAATGTAAGCATAAGGAGCATACATTTAATCATCGTCACCTTCTTCTATAGATATTTTAAGGGAAAACGAAAAACAGTTGTCACCTACCTACCTAGTTAAGGGCATTAACCAAAGGTTTCCTCTTTCTTTTCTTTTTTTCTACACAAAAAAGGAATAAGAATAAGAGTTTAAAGAGAAGTAAAATAGTTTTGCCAAAACAAAACAACTTATTCCTTGATGATGATGATGCCTTGGAAGGCGTATTACAGTACTAATAATTTCCAAGTTTTACCATTTATGTTAATTTACGTGAAAGCAAATTCATGAACAGTTTGGTTTTTAATTAGACTGTACGCCATGTTTTGTTACTGATATGTCTGTCTAATTATGAATCCCAAGAGCAAAGTCATTAAATATGGCACAGGTTGACTGAAAATACATGGATGTTGAAACAGTTTCTGGTTAAATCGAACAAGATTTTTAATAGCTCGGTTCCCGGCTGGCCAGGTCAATACTAATGGAAAAGAAAAGAAAAGGAATTTTTGGTTTTTTTTAGTAAAAACTGTGCTGGCCTTGACTAGATGACCGCAGCCATTCATAACTAGCTATACTAAAGAGAGAGCTACACTTGATAGATTCCATCGTTGCCTTAATTCACGCCCTGCATTCGTGCAAATTTACTTCCCGAGAAAAGATTTTCCCGACAGTATAACATGTAAAATGCTATAAAATGCAGATAATATTGTATATACCGCATAGCAGCCGGTCTCTCTTCTCTCGGTTTAGTATTAAACTTTATATACTAGTTGCCTCTCTGTTTTTTTTAATCTGGCTGGTTTATTTTTGCCAAAAATTATTTTGATTACCTACTATCCACCACTTCTTTAAAATAGCTAGACTCCTTTAGCTTTAAATCGTCCCACAGGTTGGTGCGAGGTTGAAATTTTTACGCTGTGCAGGTGATGACGCTCTTGTTGATGTCTGGTTGCTCAGCAGCAACAGCTGTAGGTTATTTGAGTCAATATGGGCAACCAGAGACTTATTGGTCTCCTATTTGCGATATTGTGAAGAAGTTCTGCCACCAAATCTTGATATCTACCGTGCTATCGTACCTTGCTTTCTTCTGCTACGTGGCACTTGATGTTCTATCTGTGCACCAATTCTTGTCTCGAGAAACTGAGTGAAATTTGAGCAGAGAAGAGGAGAGGCTGACCAGGAAGATTAAACAATAAGATATAAAAAAGGAGCCTCTAATCAACAACCGTTTAACTATTTCTGTTCTGGGACGCCTCTCTTTGTTTTACAAGATGAAAGAGCGATGGAGTGGAGTGGAGTAGATTATAGGTGTCTTTCTTTCTTATGATTGTCTCTCATTGGAAGCTACAGTATTGCTGTAGAACACACATTTTATTAATAGAATATAACAGAGACACGTTTGTGTTTCGGATAGTGTTAAGTTTCAGTTTTGATGGCAGGTGGCTACAATGTCACGAACCTTTAAATTTAAGGGCGTTTGGATCATGCTCTATCATTTTCTATTTTCCGTTCTCGCAATTGAATGTTAATTCTTAACCTCTTTTGCAGTCTCCACCATGCTCAGATTATACTTGCTAAGAAAGAATGTTATTACACAGTTTATTGTTATCGCAATAAAATCAGGTGTAGAAATCGTTGGAGCTATCATATCCATCTTTCCCTGCTAGCGTTGCCGAGAAGTTCTGAGCTTATTTGGTGATAATCACAACAACTTTTTTTTTTTTTTTTTTGAATGTGAGAAAACCTCTGCAGAGTGTACTTTGTGAGCCCAATAAGCGATTAAAACCCTAGCTGTCCCAAACTCTTATAAAGGATACAATGTGCACACCTTAACTTAAACTCGAAACCTGCTATTTAGATCACAAACTATTTAGATCACAAACTATTTACCATAACATCACGCTCCTTGGGGATAAAATGTTCTCAGCTTATTTGGTGATAATCACAATAACCACTAAAAGATGAATACTGATCGAAGCGTAAAAACAAAAAGTTCTTGTTTTTGTCTTGCATCATAACAGAAGACCATATTTCTAACGATATAAAATCCTGCAGGTTTTATTAGACTGTATTTTAAAACTAAAATGTGCATAGACGTGGAAATGGAAGAGACAGATGAAGAACAAATTATCTTGTTGCTATTCCACGGTAAGCTATGGTGTACTGTATTAGCCATGCATGGCATAGTTTTCATTTCATCAGAGTACAAATGCAATTACACAGAAGATGTCATAGAGGGTTTCATTCAGTTTCAGCCTCATCTTCAGAATCTTTGAGGTGCTCTTTTAAAGGCTGGCTCTGGATTTCCCACTTGTTGCGATCCCATGCTGAATCTATTTCAGGCAATATATAGTCATCAGGTGCTAATGACAATTGGAAATCTGGTAGGTCAGGCAGTGCTTGTAGAGCCCTGCAGCATTAACAGTGTTAGAATTTCACCTAACACACACACTCTTTTGGACAGTAATTGTAAACAAAAAAAAAGTGAACTGAAATACAAATAAAAGTCAAGCAGAAAGCTGCTTACTTCTCTTCTTCCAAGAGGTAGCCATACATCTGAGACTTCCTTGCTGCAACTTCAGGAATTTTCTGGTTCAAGTGCTTCATTACACCCCAAAGTGGAGGAGATCTTCAGGAAAATTGGAGAAATAAGGGAAAATAAAGGACAACAAAACAATTATTCTAAGGTACTTCTTGCAAAAGACTGTCAAAACCAACCTGGTAACAGGAGCGGTAAGGCAAAAGGTTAAGCAGGCCTTCTTGCTCTCTGACAAAAGTCCATCTGCAGCTAGAAAACAGCATACAGCAGTAACATGACAGGCTGGTTCAGTGCCCTTGTCAAGAATCAGACCATGGTAGTAGTAAGCTGCAGCCTGATAGGTTATATGGAATAATAAGATCCAGTTGATGCAGAATTGTGATATACATCCCTAAGATTGATGTAGTAATCAGAATTAAAAGTTGATTGCGATGGGAACCTTTGCTTCAAGGAACTTCCACTTGATGAAACAGAGATGCTTCTTTCCATGCATGTTACTCATGTCAGACTCTGACAAGCAGTGATAAGCCTGAACAAACATACAGGCAAACATTAACTATGAGACTTGAGAAACAACGAAGGTTTCCAAGCTTAAGATCTAAACAAACAAGGAAAGTCTACCAAATACATCAAGAAAAAGTATTTCAGGGATAGTCTTCTAGTATATTTCAAATGAAAGTTATATGTTCCTCCTTAATGAATGGTGAGCTCTACTGAAGGAGGCTTCTAAAATCATAACCCATAAAATAATGCAGTAGAACATTGTACCGGAGCTTGACCAGTTCAAGTCTTAGGAAGAATAAGAGTTTAATCACAAACCTGACCGAAGTATATCAATTGTTCACATGCCAACCTCCTCTTCACCGACAATGAAGCCTTTTGACTTTCGACAGCTAAACCAAGCTGAATTTCAGTACCCTGAATTTGACAATAGTATTAGTTTCATCTAATTCACATTCGATGATAAAATGCCAGTCACCTTGCCTTGGAATTGATTGTTAAAGAATAGTAGAGGCAAACAAATGTTTGATAGTCTGCATTTTGATGGAAACACAGAAGCTTAAGACGATAGCAGAGGTCGACTAGCATATACCTGGCCTAGCGCTTGGATTGATATAGCCTCCAGGACACCATCCTGAAAATCTCTTGAAATTTTTTTCCTGAATACACAGAATCAATCACAAATATTTACATATTGACTTAAATTCACCGGAAAAATTCTTAAGTTTGCATCTTCCTTTTCTTACTTGATATCTGGTGGTAAATGAGCCATGATTTCATGGACGCAGAATACCAAGCATCCTGATGCCTTAAGTAGTAAATCAACAGAATCCCTCTTACAATCTGAGTTTTATGTTATACACTTATCACAATCCCTTGAGATTTTGACAAAAAGATCTTTGTCATAATAATTGGAGACTAAACATGGGCCATTAAGGATTCGAATGCGAACCTGAAGATACAACCCTGATGCCAGAACCAGAGTGATCTTTAGGGATCATCAACGTGTTAGCCTCCGACAAAGTAAGCATTGCTATCATGTGAATGACAGATAGTAATTCAAACCAGGAGTTTGCCACAGAGTTTTCCTGCTGAATCATATTTGATCAATTTCAAATTACCTTTCTACCACCAACCGAAGGTATTCCAGGAGTAGCTACTGGCAGAGAATCGATATGCTTACCAGTCGGCCATCTTCCAGATTTTTCCACTTGAATTCCACCAAGTCCTCAAGTCCATGTTCTGCAAGATAAATATACAATTCATTAGAAAAATAGATGTGAAAGAGACTGACGAAAAGATTACCCAAGAAATGAACCCTTAAAACCTTTCTTGGTGAGCCCAATAAGAAGAGGCAAGTACTCTTCCAATGCCCTCCTCAGTTCAGCTACAGCAGATCCACCTGCATCGACCACAATTTGTATTGCAATTAAATTTCCTAATAAATTCATTAAGAAAAAAATCAAAAATCCCTTTCAATAGCAAAAATGCACAATTCCCAGATACAATATGTCCTTTTCCTATTTCTCCTCAACAACCAATTATGGAAAACACAAACTTATGAAACACTATAAGAGGGATTGTGAGAAACAACAGACCAGTATCCTCGGCCACTAACACAATCTGATTGCGAAGACAGGCCAACCTATCAACAAGATCGTGAGGAATTAACCCTCTAAGTGGCCTTTGAAGATCAGATTGTGCTGGTATTCTCATTGAAGGAACGTACACCACCACTTCTGGTATATCTGTCTTCTTCTTTCTCTTCCCGACTGCATAAATAGAAGCACTGCACCCCATTTTTTCCTCTTTCAAGCTCGCTCCAATATAGCATTCTACACAAAATATATCACGTAAGAAACTCTCTATACAGCTTTTCTTTCATTAAAAAAACACATTGCAAGAAAAACAAACAGCACTATTTAAACAAATACAAGAGAAGTATGAAGTATCAGTGGAAGATAACAAGAAATGGAAGTGTCAACTAATAAAGATTAATTAAGAACAATAAATACAAACATTGGTAATTAAATAATAGAGAGAGGACCATCAATGGAGTAGTGTAACATATAAGAGCAGGGAGATTCATAGTTAATAAAGAAAGCAGACAAGTGAAGAGATCTTGATCACTCACAATTGGTGCAGAGAGAAGAGAGGAGTGGATGAAAATGTGAAGCTTCGAGGATGCATTATAAATGTCGATGATATCAGAGAGGAAAAGAGAGAGAGAGAGAGGGAAGCACAGGAACCGAGACATGGCTCACATGGAGTCGACGTAGAAGTCTCTGCGTTGTTAAAGAAGCTCTTTGAAAATTTATAGTCAACTTGTGTTACAATTATTTCTTTAATCCAGGTATGCTTTGAGTTAATTTTTCGATATCTCTAACTTTATTTTTCTTTTTATTTAATGGTAATTTCTTTATCTTATTTCCTTTATTTTACTTCTTTTTTTGTACAAACTACAAGCATGGCCAATTTTAATCACCAGGAGGTCGAGGTCGAGGTACATTTGGGGGAGAACTCTCTTATTTCTTACAAATGTATATGCGGGCCACCAGTGCTACACTATACATATAATAACTAGATAATGCCCCTGCGCTTTGCCGCGGGCGGTATAATTTTTTTTTTAATGTAAAAAATATTAATTGTATATATTTTTTTTATTATAATATAAATTTAGCTAAAATAATAAATTTGTGCAGAATTCATGTCAAGTACAAGTTTTCTATAAAATATATAAATTTAAAATCGATATAAATTTATCTGTTTTGTAGTTTCAAATGAAATAACCAGCATAAATTTATCATCATCATTAAAAAAGCAAGAAAACTCGGATATCTGAATTATTAAATTCACTGTATTAAGATTAATTCATTTTATAATTCAATTTAAATCAAACAAAAATAAAATATAAATTGTGAAAATACCTACAATAATAAAAATAAAAAGTTGTTAATTTTCTATCAGCAAAAAGACGAAAACATAGATTGAAAATTCATCATGACGTTATTGTCATTATCATTGCTATAAAAGCTAAAATTATTACTAACATTACAGCCAAAATAATTAAAATAATTAAATTTCCATGAAAAATAAAAAATAAAAAAGCAAAAGATTTTTATAAAACAACAATAAAAAAATAATAACTAAAATTATCATTATTATAGCATAAATAATAAAATCATAAAAATCATATAATCTAAAGAACAAATAAAGAAACAGAAAACAAAAAAAAAACGAATAAGGGGAAAAATAGAGTAATATTACTTTGAAAATGATCACCGATATAAATTAAAAATTCAGGAAAATCTAAAAAAAAAAATCAAAAGATTTTATAAAAAAATAATCACTAAAATTATCATTATTATTGCGCAAATAATAAAATTATAAAAATCATCTAATCCAAAGAACAAATAAAAATAAAAGAAAACATCTAGCCATGGCACCCGCGCCTCGACGCGGGCGGAATCATATTTTTTTCAACGTAAAAAAATATTTATTATGTATGATTTTTTTATCATAACATAAATTTAGACAAAATAATCAATTTGTATATAATTTTTATGAAGTGCAAGGTTTGTATAAAATATATAAATTTTAAATGAATATAAATTTATTTGTTTAGTAGGTTTCAATGAAATAACCAGTATAAAATAAGTTGTAATTTTCTATCAACAATAAGTTGCACTGTGGATTGCAATAGTTTTTTTTTTTTGTCATATGAACAGTGGAATAACGTTTTCGTCTTATTTGAGGATATTATGATTATTGTATTATGCACATAAATGAAAGAAATTGAAAATATCTCTAATACCATGATATTATTTAAAACACACTTTACATAATAAAATGAATATATAAAAAACTAATATACATTTTTAGAAGTTCTACGCATATGTGGAAAGCACTGTAGCAATCCGTATTGCTTGTAAAAAAATTCAGCCTAAGAATTAGTCGTGGTGTGCTTAAGCTGGTCGGAGATCCCGGTTATAAAAAAAAAATATAAATTAATAAAACAAAAGGAAAAAAAAATGTTCCAGCAGGAAAGCACATTAGAAAAAAATATGGGTCCGGGGATTGTTGTGGTATGCATAAGTTGGCCTGGACACCCTGGTTATCAAAAAAATTTGGATATGGAGATTAATCGTGGTGCATTTAAGCGAGCTCGGACACCTCGATTATTAAAAAACAAAAAAACCAAAAAAATATATAAGTAGAAAAAGAGAAAAAAATATCATAAGAAAAAAAATAAAAAAAATTATAATAAGGAAAAAATAAAAAATAAAAAGGCAAAAAAAAAAGAAAAGGAAAAAGCAAAAAAAAAAGTAGAGAAAAAAATCGCAACAAGAAAAAAAAATCACTTATAGGTAATAATATAAAAGACTATTATTCTTTTGACTTTTTTTTTTTGTTAAATTTATCTTGGATTAAAGGTAATTTAGTCTTTTACTAAATAGTTTATTGGCATATTTTACTATTTACTACCATATTGTAATTATGTTTTTTTCCATCCTAAAAAATTCATTGAAATTACCTTTTGATTTAGGCACAAGCATAACAGCACAATAACAAGCATAAAAAAATAGAAGATAGGTTGAATTGGGGTTAAACACAAAGACCTAAAATTTTATTCTATTTGTCAATTAATATTATGACCAAGTGTGCATCCTAATCCTTAAACATAAAGAAAAATAACATGAAGCCTAAAACAAATAATAAACCCAAAAATATATAGGAAAAATATTGAAATTAACTCAAACAATAGCATTTGAGACTGAATTCTAATTTTGAAAGATTTAACTGTCTAATAAGCAACATTATGGCTTTTTACTATAATTTTATATGTAAAATAACCTAGAAAAACTTAAGTTTGATTTAATGGTTAGATCTTATATTATTATCATTTCAAGTTATTATCTCGGTTTGCTATGATTAGACCTTCTTTTAGGCCTAAAACGGTCTCATTACTCCATGAAAACAATTATTATACCGTCCATCTAATATTTATGAGATAGATCATCGTGTACCTTATCAAAACACTTAATCTCTACAAAGTCGGTTATATCATTCTTCCTGGGTTGGAAAGAAATCAAATTTGGGTTATGGTCACTATGCTGCCAATATCTTTTAATTCAACAACTACCTCCTCCCTTCTAGGTGTTAGTACTTTATATTCTCTTCTTATACCAAGTGTATACATATTACATCTTTCTTCATAGATAACATTCTTGTCATATTGCCATGACATGTTTAGCAATATATGACATATATTCATAGTCATCACATCATACCAAATATTATCAAAATATCCTTTGCCTATGAAGAACAAAATGAGAGAGATTATTGTTTTTATTTAGCATTTCATTTTGTAGGGGTTGAGTGTCTTTTTATCATAATATGCAATTTCTCTATCACTTTAGTTGACACTCCATTCTTATTAGGGGTAATCATTTTTTTTTTTTTTACTACAAGACAATCAAATCAAAATTATGAAAGAAAACCACAACCGAACCGAAATTGGTCTTTTAAACTGACCGGTTTTGATTGCAGTTTGGTTTGGTTTTTCATGTAAATAATTGAATTTTCACCAAAAGTAGATTTATCACCTACTAATGTAAAAATTGGTCGAATGTTATAGCACTGAGAGATACCTCACCTGAAATATTGTCTGTTAACATTTATTTCAATTATATATAAATTAGTCCATTACTATTAGTACTATTTTAGTTGTCATGTTGCAGTCCTATTAGTAAATTGGTCCAGTAGATTGTCATGTTGTAATACTTTTTTTTACTAATACTACTTTAGTTCCTAACTTCCCTCAACATTAGCATTATTAGTAAGAAAATAAATTATCATGTTGCAATACTTTGTTTACTTTAATCGATTACTTTTTTTATAGTATATTTTTATAATTTGAATTGGTTCTCTTTTTGTTTATTGATTTTAGCATTAAAAAACCAAAATCGGATCGGATCGAAAGTTAAATTGATTCGTGTTAGAATTAAGATTCGTTTCTTCATACATATTTTTTAAATTTAGATTCGTTTTTATGATTTCATCTTTCAATGTTAAATTGATTGAGAATTAAGTTTTTTTTATTGAATCTGGATCTAGGATTTTAGGGGTTGTGGATTTTAATGGTTAACCCTTGTTTAGGAAATTCACATAGGCCTCCGTGTTTTTTTAAGCTTATGTTTTTTTTTTTTTTAATTTTATCCTATAAAAATTTATTTTTATTTTTTTAATTAAAATTAAGGTTAGCTGAGACTCAGTTAAAGCGAGAATAACTCATTTTAATCGTGTCCTTTATAGAGATGTTGATTTCACGAGTTAGCATGGGTCAATACATTTTGTGGCCACCTTTCATTTGACCCCCTAGATTGCTTTTGGTTTAATCCTTTGATAACTCATTATCTTACATTTGAGCTAGGGTTAGGTAAGGATTAAAGCAATGACGATATTTTTTTTAACCAGGTTACCATTTGAACAGGGTAGTCAATTTGCTTTTTAAAAATAATTTTTTTGAATTAATTTAATAAGTTTTGATAGGATTTGGTTAGATCAATCAAGCTATATATCAACTAAGTTTGAATTCATGAATGTTCTTTTCAATACAAATAAAGAAGCTAGCACATGTAAGACTCTAAATTGCAGTTTTTTCAGATCAATCCACCAACCCAGATTTGATTTAACATCCATGCCTTAAACCCACAGCTCCATCCAATAAAATCGCAGGAGCCCTTGTTTCATTGAAATATTTTGCGCATGTAAGATTTCTTGATTGAATTTGGCTCCTGGGCTATGTGGTCCAGCCATTATGACATCAATAGGAAAAACCCACAGCTCCATGACCATGCATGTGTTCAAACTGTGCGTTCGCTTCTCAAATTGTATTTATATCTTCATCGTGCAGTCAGATACAGAGAAGTGCTGCTGTGGTTTCGATAGATCTGCCGTCAATGACGCTAGGTTTAAATAAAGTTGGCAGTTTCCTGTTTACGTGCAAGATTAGATAGGCAGGATAGTTCTCATGAAGAAAATGAAGTACAAGCTTCACAGATGCAGCATGTTACTTAGGACAAGACAGCCTGGTTCATGCTTGACAGCAATCAATGTTCTTCACTTGGCCTAACGAATCCCAAACTTGTTTTTTGTTAGCAAAAAAAAAAAAAATTAATGCAAGAAAACCCATTTTATATAAAATATATTTTTTAAATCTAGATGAACAAAAAAATCATAATTATCTAAGATTTTTATAAAATATATATGCTCTAACTTAAACTCAAGATCTACTCTACTCTACCAATACGTATTTTTTTGGGCACAATAAACAACTTAATAATGCAGCCGTCATTGTACAAGTAAATGGAGTGATCATAAGGAGATCCAAAATTATAGGAGATATAAGGTTGAATATTCACACAATACTTAGCCTCTGTTTGGATGAGCGGTTCTAACCGCATTTCAGTAAGATTTAAATTTTTTTTTCAATTTAAATAATTTTTTTATGTTTTTAGATCATTTTGATGTGCTGATGTCAAAAATAATTTTTAAAAAATAAAAAATATATTATTTTGATGTATTTCTAAACGAAAAGAACTTTAAAAAGTAACCACAATCACACTCCTAAACACCTCTTAATATATTATTGGAGAAATGTTAGGAGAGAAAGGTGCTCCAAAGACCACAAACTCAAACCACGAGATGGTACGCAGTCTAAGTGACAAGAAAACTGAAGCTTAAGACTCTCACATACACGATGAACAATTCATTGTATATTTTTTTTTAAAAAAAAAGTTTATTGTAATTGTAAATAAAATAAATTTATTTATTTATTTTTAATGTTTGTTATCTTTACTAGGTGCACAATACAGACAACAATACTAAAAGTTTAAAATTACTTTTATTAGGTCTAGAAAGAAAGATCCAATGTTATAACATATATTTCATCAATAGATATATCTTTCATACAAAGATTATGATAAGACTAGAATACCTCTAATAATAGGGTTTATGTTAAAGGATCAACTTCCAAAAAAATTAAAGCTCATTATTATAGAAGGTTAGAAAAGAAGATTGAATTGAAAGATTTAGGAGATTTCAAAGTGGACATGTTAACCCATGTTCAAGCTTGAAAATTTTTATTTAACCTATAACATGTAAACTAGTATTTACTAAGCTCACTAACAAAAACTCTTAAACAGAAGGGTTTTTCACTATATCAATCTATAGTGCATGTAGTTTTTTTTTTTTAATTTTATCTTTAATCTTTGTTTCTCTTCAATCGCATCATATTTTGCCCTTATTCATGGATGAATTATCAAAAAATTGTTAATGATAGGCAAAATTAAAACAAAATGGACTGAAGTGTAAAATAAAAAAAACACATGGCAATTTTAAAAATACGATAAAAATGTAATATGGTCCTCTTATTTTTAAATTGATAACTTTGTTATCCCTAAATATCTCAAAATTTTAATTATGGTATAGAATTGTTTTTTATTTTTCAGTTCTTGGTTTGAGGTATAAAAGAGGAACTCCCCCAGTGATACAAATATAAAATGTTGATTTATAATAATGGTCATCAAAATGGTTTCTTATGATGTTTGTGAGTTCTATTTGATAATTTTAAATAAGATGTTCTTTCATCTTTAAATTACATGGAAAAAAAATATTTGTGTTGGAATTTGTTTTTTATTTTAGATTCATTTGTTTTTTTTTTAATCATGTTTTGGGTTATTTAACGGTCTACTTAGGCATTTATCAAAGAAAATAGTTGAACCAGAAAAAAATTAAAAAAAACCCAAAACCAAACCAAACCCAGTTTAAATCAATTGGGTTCGGTTTGGTTTTTAACTAAAAATAAATAAAAATATAGTTCAGTTTTTTAGGCTTTTTTTTTCTTTTTTACTTTAACCAAGTTTTTTTTAACTCTCATTTAACCAAAACAAAAGCATGCCTATGTTCACTGAATTACGCAAAGCAAGTGAGTTGGTTTTTTGAAAAAGAATAGGGTTGACCACCCCTTGAAAAAATGAAATTTGTTTAAAAGGCCTATGAGCTCGAGTTAACTGAATTAAATAATTTTTTTTTCATGCAAGTTGTGGCATGAGTTTTTTTTTTTCATTTTTTTTGTCTTTATTTTTTTGGATTTTTTTTTCAATTTGATCATTTACAATTGATTTTTCTTCTTTTTTTTTTCTAATTTGATTCTTTATAATTAAATATTTATTTATTTTTCTTGCTAAAGTCTCTTCAATTTTATCCATTGATATTGTGTTTATTTTTTTATTAGGCAACATGATTTGTTTTGATTTGATATTTGTAGGTTTATTGCCATCTCAAATAAATATTTTGATATTTAATTTATTCTTTATTTTATGAGCGTCTATATTTTTATCATATAATTAAATAAAGAATAAAAACAAATTATTGAACCTAATTAAATCCATGATCCTAATCATGAGTTTGATTATTTAACTTGAATTAGTTAAAAATGGAGTTTTAGAATTTATTGTAGCTGCATAAATAATTTTTAATTTATTTAATTAAGTACTTGTATAAAAATTTTAATTAATAATTGCTGGCATATTTATTTTTCATGTTGAAAACAAAAAACGACCCACAATAGCTGGTTTAAACTTGTTAAAGTAGGAACCAATTTTGAACTTTTTGCGAGTCAAAGTTATATGCCTCAGTCTAGAACTTGCATTCACTTCGCTATCCACCATGATCTTCTAGTGTTAATATTTCGATAGGCCCAACTGAGCCTTACTTCAAAGAGCGACTAAGTCCAAACTTTGTCCATTTTATTTGCATCTCTCTCTCTCTCTCTCTCTCTATATATATATATATATCACCTGAAACTAATCTTTAAAACAAACCACTCCTATTCCTTCCAATTCTGGCCAAAGCATTAATGGCGATGCTTGCCCAAAAAACACAGGTATTCCTCTCTGTCGACAAGGCATGTGTACAATGATCAAAGTAAATATTATCAAAAAATGCACTGATTTGAACACATTAACCTCTCGGCTCTTCCTCTAACAGGAGGGTTTATAGAGCTACGGAAATTTATTGCCTATGCTGCAGGTAGCCAAATATAGGCCATGAAATACTGCATTTTTAGTGATGGGAAATAGAGAACACGTTAGATATATACATATTTCTTCAGTGAACTCCATCCTCATTTGATACACTACTATAGAACTTTATTCAAGTGAAATGAAACTGCTGCGAGGCTGCAGGTTGTAGTGGGAAAATCTAAGGAAGATGTAAATTAGTGATTCTCGATTGCCTTTATGAACCGCCCTTTCACTCGCTTCCTCGTATCAGCTCTAGCCTTCCTTGATTCATAACGGATACGTTTATCATATCTGTTCATGGTTCAGCACCCCATTCAGCGACACAAATTGGAATTTACTCAAAATTTTCAAGGCCAGTGAAATGAGCTAAAGCGAGACAAGATACAAACAGATGAGTAAAAAGGTATCAATGTCATGCCTTCGATTTTTCTTCTTTTCCCTGTACCGCAACATGGCGTTGCCTCTGTTCTGTGCAAAAAGTCCCACATCACCCTTTTGTCTCACCTCATTTAGAGTTTCAAACCAGGTGAGAGAAGGCTTCTCCATGACCTGGATGTGTGCATTAGGCTCACCTGGCATGGATTCTGGAGACAGTCCTGCTAGTGGTGTATTGCTGCAATTTTCTGGTGGTGGTTTGTACCTTGACAATTGTTGGTTGGAGCAACTCTGTAATTGACAACAATCTCATGTTTCAATACAATCAGGAACAGATAAGCTGTGCAAGCAACAACAGGATTCAGGTTTAACTATCTCGATTATGATATTAGAGTAGAAAATGGCTAGAGCCACCAGTATAAGATATTATATTCTACATGTAAAAGCCAAAGCTAATGCATCGGATCAAATCAAATAGGTAAGTTTCTAGTCAATCATCAAAAGTACTGGGATATCTTATATTCCCATTTATTCTGAATGATTCTCCATCCCTAGCCTGTTCTCATAAGAACAACCCATAGAATGTGGCTTCAAAATTTGAAATTTGCAGGACTAGAAATCTGAATTTCATTGATGCAAATATTTGAGTTAGTTGATTTGATTTCAAGAGAAGAGGTATGACTTGAGAGCTGCCATCATGAAAAAATACTATTTCTGACTCCAAAAGGGTAAAAATAATTCCATTAAACATCCCTCCAATGATCTCCTACATGCCTGCCTCTCCCTAACAGGCCAACTATCAGGACAAAGGATATTTGCGTTGGTGATGGCAAGCCAAAATGACTTCAATTTGCTGGTCACTAGTCCCACGATCTAATAGTAGTTGAATTCATTCATACAGAAATAGGATATGTAATTTCTGACTTAATCTTCAATGGAGTGACTTACATTTCTTGACAAGTTATCCTCACACGTTGAAGAGCAGCAGCTCGGGACATGACCATCATCCAATACTTTCTGTGATGTGAAGGCACCGTCTTCAGTGAAGTCGACATAGTTCTTGACCATGAAACCAGGATCCTTTACTTCTTCTTGTGGAGCAGGTGCTGCACAATCCATTGATGTTCCAAGCTGAAAATCACAAACCTGAAAGGGCAGAAATGAAGGTGAACCACATAGCTCAGCTAGCTGTTTTCTAATTGAAACACATTATGCATGCTTCATATAAAATGGGAACAAGGTAGATCGGCTATCACTGAAGACAGAAATCTGGCCTGGAATTTCTAAAGGAAAATGTCAGCCAATAGAACCCAAAAGGACTCAGCATCAATCTTTCCCAAAATGGGCATACTAAGTTAATGAAATTAGGGATCAAAGAGTGCAATTCAGACTGTTGCCACCTCTCACTGCTTCGAATTAACTAGCTAATTAGTAGAGAATCTACTGTTGGTTCCAAATAGTAATTAACATCAACCAAAGGACTAAACATTTGCCTCGGAGCTAGCTCTCAATAGAATTACAAGATAGCTCAATTACACAAACATCATATTACCACAAAAGAATCTAAACTCTAAATGTTGGCCGCAAACCTGAGCTCCTTGATAAGTATAATTGCAATCCCACATGAAACCTGGATCCGATACACAGCCATTCTCACTTGGGTCTACATGGTTTGGCAATATAAGCAAAGAGGTAAATGGTGTTTGCTGGTGCAGCAATTCTTCATCCCCATTCTCCAATTGAAGACTCTGAAAATTCCATTTCACTGCACATCTACTCGGTGGAGTGCCAGGCCCCATTTCAGCTCTATCTCCATTCACCCTCACCATTTCCCTCTTTCCCATCTCTACTAACTGCTTATACACTTCTTGCCTACTCTTCCCATAACTTAACAAAATAGAGAAGTCATCACTTGAAACCACAAAGTCTTGAAAATTAACCGCTCCTTGCTCAAACAAACACGACCCAGGATCAGAATCCACAAAAAATAAAGATTTGAAATCAAACCCAAACAAAGAAGCAAGCTCAGAAGCTGGAGGGCAACCCATGAACCCTTCAACCGGATATCTATTATGAAGGGAAGGTACAGAAAGACTGCTGTTATGTGAACCCCAATCACAATCTTGACAAAGAAAAAGATTATCATTTGAGCTATGAATTGAAGCAGGTTCAGCTCTGCAATTGTCACAGATCTGTGACCTTACATGCTTGAGAGACAGAGTATTTGCAGAGTGAATTTGCTGGTCACATAGCAAACAAAGCTTGGCAGAATCAGCTCTACAATACAAAACTGCTGCTTTTGATTTGCAAAACTCACATGGTAGAAGCAAGAAAGAGTCTTTCTTTTGTTTAGAATCTAAACACTTCTCCATTATCATAAAAATATCTCGTCCAAAACACTGTAGAATTGGATAAAAAAGAAACCCAAGAATGATCCTATGTTTCGGGTATTAAATTTATGGAATTGTGAAGAAAAACTTATCAGTTCTTGTTTTGGTGGGTTAAGGGAAGCAGAGAGGACGCGAGAGAATTTATTATCGGCTTTAAGCTTTGAAGCTTCGACGGAGTAATATAGGCGTCATCTAGATGTATTGACGCACATGGTAAACATGAAAGATATGAAGACGTCATGTCTGAAGGAGATAAGTGAGGGTCCACATGTGATATATATCGTCACGTTTTGCCGGGAAAGTGAATCTGCGTCTTTTAGTGCTTTTTACTTGTACTTTTCTGTTTTGAGCTTTGACTACGATTTATATTTGGACATGTTTTTTGTTTTGTTTAATTTCCCCAAGAAGTTAACGGAAAAAAAAATCTTGGATTTTGGATTTTAGTAGCATTTATTAAATTTTATATTTAATATCTAGAAAATGTTGCTAGAAAGAGAAAGTTATTACAAGAAATGCTATGAGTGGAATTAGCCATAAAAATAAGTATTGAGAAGTTATATATATATATATATCAAAAATATTTTTATTTAGAAGTAATAATAAACAAGTTAAAGCCTTTATATTCATTAGCCTAGTCAACCTTTGCAAACAAATCATTGATTTGATGATAGGTATGATTTGCTAATTTTGAATTTTATATTAAATACTTTGCATGTAAAAATATTTGTTTAGCATATAGTATGGCAAGAGAGGTTCTTAATTAATCATGTCAGTCAAATCTAAATGATGTTATATGATCTTCTTTTTAAATATCAAGATAATAGTTTTCATAATGAGTAAGGATCTTAATGATCTTAAGTCAAAGTTTACTATAAAACAATAATAATAGAAATAGTTATCATGAATATGTGCCTAGAAATAAGCCTAAATATAAGATCACATTAGCCTATTAGTTTGAAGATCCATTATAAATACTTCGAGAGAAATTTTATGTTCCTAGTTACATATGAAACTCTTAAATAAAAATAAAAACTAAACCACTATAGAAAAATATAATTCCTTCCACACAAGAAAAATTGAGAAAAAAATATGATCTATATCACGAGATATATAAGAAAATAAAAATAATAACATTCAAAGATACATAAACAACTATAAAAGCTATTTTCTAAAATATACAAGTTAGTAGGTGAAATAAATGACTAAAAAACTTTAGACTATGAAGTTACAACAAGTGCAATATATATTCTAAAGTTAACCCTAACATAGTCTTTGTTCTTTATGAATATAAATTAACTATTTTTTAATATCTTGGTTAATATAAACTATTTTTTTTACATCATTATTGTTCACCTAGTCACATATTATTGTAGATTAGAGTAGTTTTTATATAATTTTAAATTTGATCTTTAAACTTATATTTCACATATTTGAGCTCTTTTAAGACCAAATTAGTATCCAATTACATATATTTTTTAAGGATGATTGAATTGCAAAACAAAAAAAAATTGAAGTAAAAATCACGAGTAACATAGTTGGTGGCTTCGCAAGTAGTTTCAAAAGTATATTTTCATCCCTCATTTTTATTATTATTAGATGACCTATCCCTTTAATTTCAGAAAATTATAGTTTGGTACCAACATTTATTCTCTTATTTTTTTTCATGGGAAAATAGATAGGAGCCAATCGTTGAATTCGGGTGAATAAAACAAAACTTTTTGTTGGTGATAATCTTAACTACCTAACAAATTAAGATTGGTGTCAATGAGTTCCACTGAGTAAAGGGAGTCTTATAGTGGTTGTTTTAAACCTCAATATAACCTAAAAAACAAGATGTAAGTCACGAATGAAATATTTTCTTCTGGTTTAATTTTATGGTTTGGACTTTATAAAAAAAAGGATCATAATTGAATTTCTTCTCAATTGTTTTTCTACCAAAATAATATTATTTTTACTTTTTAGCTGAATAAAATATCAAATGATTAACTAGGGAAAAATCATGTTAACACTTGTTGATTTATTTTTATTTTATCAAGATAATGTTGTTTTCACTTCATGCACAATAAAAAAAAACCAATTGACCCCTATAAACTCATTTATTCAACCCAACTCCTGACCTGAGATATGATGGAGTCACTCTTAGGCTGAGTTTTAAAAGCATACAAAAGCACCAAATATGATAAGAATTTCATTGAAGTAAACAATAAAGGATGAAATAAAAAAATCAATAATAGAACTAAAATAAAAGGAACTACAAACATAAGAATGAAGATCAAATTCAATAAATAAAAAATTAAAATAATTAGGGGTCAAATTAAAAAAAAAACTCAATCATAAAACGATTTGAATAAAAATAAATAGAAAAGAAAATGAGAATGAAATTTAAATTAAAAAAAACCATAACAAACCAAATGCTAAGGGATGAAATAAAAAATAATAATCAAATTCGGTACAATTAAATGATCGAGGATCACTTTGTAATTTTACAAATCCAACATACCTTTTGAGATGAAAGAGAAAGAAAAAGAGGAAGGAGAAAAATTATTCTCAGAGATCCCTTGTGCCGTAAAGGTTAACATATGCCACCTACCCTGTAAAGGGTGGTGTGATGCTTTGAAAGCCACCGCAAACGCCTACTAACAACCACGCCTCCTACTTGCTAGTTCACGCTTTATATGGGGTAACCAATTTTTTTTTTTAATTATAGAAATACCATAATAACTTTAACCCTAATGATAATTCCAACAAAACCATGGTTAAAAAAAAATAACCCTAAACCTTAGACAAAAAAAGGTTAACTTCAAAGGTTATACAATAATTATATTGTATAAAAAATAAATATGAAAACAACCAACGAATAATAGTTGTGTTTTATTTCAAGGGTATGAGAGTAATTACACTACAATAAATACATGAAAATACGATTATGACTCTAAGTGTACATTTATTTGTTTTTATTATTAAAATATTTATCAGTCATTATATTATGGATTAACATATACGTCATCCATAGTAAAACACTTATGAATTTTACTTTTTTTCACTCTTTATTTCTTGATTATTGATGTAACATGATACTCATAAGTAATGATAAAAAGAAAGTTTTTTTTTCTAAAAAGATTTTTTTCCAATCAGTTTAAGTTAGGTTAAAATAACTAAAGCAATTTCTTAGCTATTTTGGTTAGTCTAAATCGCTATAACTCTCAACCAAAAACTCATACAGATTTGGTGTTGATCTTACCTCACCATTCTTACAAAACTCTCTCTTTTATATATTTTTTTGGAATTCTAGGAGTTGTCCACACAAACATTTCAAACATGTATTTTTTTATACACACAACTTTTTTTTATGCAAAGCAACTACCTATTTTTTTTTTATGCCAATAGCAAACCATTACCAATATTTTCACCAATAACATGTATTGCACAAAAACCGTGACATGATATACATGGTTGCTAAAATTACAAGTTCACTCGCAAAATCATACGATTTTACGAGTCAACTCATCAAATCATGTTAACTCGGGTAGAAAAATCAATTTTAGTCAAACTTGGTCAAAATCGGTCAAACTCGTAAAATCAGACTGAATCGGTCCGATTTTACTTATTTTGTCGCCACCCAAAATTTTCATGTTAATTCAAATTTTTTTGATTTTGTTCGTTGCCCCCCCCCCCCTCATCTCTGTATATATATAATCTCTCTCTCTCTCTCTCTCTCTCTATATATATATATATATATATATATATATATATATATCATGTAATCAGAAAATTAGTAATATTAAATTTAAAATTTGTACTTAAAATTTTTGAAAAAATATATTTTTTTATTTTTTACTTTGAATCAAAATTTTTTGATTTTTTAAAATCATTTTCATATCTTGATGTCAAAATAATTTGTTGGAGATAGAGCTAATATTAGCAATATTGGTGTTGATACCAATATTAGTATTGATAATCCTTTCAATAATAATACTTTTGATGAATGTATTAAAAATAACGAGGAAAATGACGGTCATGAGACTAATTTTAATTTATATAGCATATCAGCAAAATATTTATTTTAAAATTATTAGTTTTTACCTAATGAAATTCTATGAACATAATTGTTTTGTAATGTATTTTTAAGTTATTTTGAATCATGTACGAACCTTAAGTAATGAAGTATTGTATTCAAAAATATTTTACTTATGATTTTACAATTTTTCTACCCACACGATTTTAGCTATGATTTTACGATTTTTGTACGGAAAAATTAAAGTATGATTTTATAATTTTATGATCCGAGTTTTCAAAGCCCCTTCCATGTCATGTCAAAATCATGATTTTGACAACCATGATGATATATCAACCAAAAGCCACCATTTTAAGTCAAACCATTACAACACCATTTTTTTTGCTTTTTTACCAATGATACACTAATTTTCCCATGAAAGAATTTCAAGATCTAGATATATAAATATACTTAGTCACCAGGTATGAAGGGAAAAACAAGACTATTGAACATTGTTTTAGCAAGAAAAGTTAGCCCTATTTCATAATAGGCAAGCCAAACAATTGAAAGTCGAGCCAAATCAAACTAGTTCACATAATTTCTATAATAGATATGCTCTCCCTAACCCTCACTTTATATTTTTCTCTTTCTATATTTTTTTCTTATAAATACGTACATTGATTTAAGTATTGAATAGTTTTTTTGTTTCTCATGACTTATTTTTCCAAAATTAGTGAAGAATATCAAATAAGACATAAAATTTCTGAATTACATATAAAGTTTTTTCTATAATTTCATCAAATATGTTTATATAAAAAAATATGTTTATTGATCACCTTTCTTAAACAAAGTATGAATATACAATGTTCATTTTGGCATAATATTAAAAATTACTTTAGGTTTAATGCTTAACTTATATTTCCTCTCTTAATTTGTTTATTTTAAACTTTGGAAATAAACTAATATCCAAGAAAAAAATTAATTTTTTTTTTGGATTCTAAGGACATGTCCTTTAAAATTGTTTTAAAAAAATGATTTCATATATATTGATAAATATATACAAGTTGATGCAAAGATGCCTTTAACCAATTAAATATTTTTTATTTATTTGAAAAGCCTAGGTGTTGACAACTAGTAGCAGATGATGCTTGGTAATCTAAGGTGACTAATAGCTATGATAGTAATGGATAATTCCTAGCAAGCCAGAAGATCAGTAGTTGTAGCTGTAAAAGGTCTTCTTCAATAAACTTGGGGGCTTTGTAATAGTTAAGTTACTAAATGTATAGAGAGAGAAAGTGCAATAATATCTTGAAAAGATAAACTCTAAAAATATATAAGCTAAAAATATTAAGAATAAAAAAATTATGAATCTTAGGCTTGATAGATTCATGATAGATTTATAACTCATGAATCTTGTTCTTTTGTGGAGAGAGAGGCTAAAGTGTAACTTCACCCTTATGATATTTAATTGTATTATACTCAAAATAATATGTAAGAGATTGGTATAAAATACCAAGATACCCGTGTGGGGTCCTGAAAATTTTTTTGTTGGGTTTGAATAAGGTGTTTGAGCATATTAAAGGTGAAGAATAGGCCCAATCATGTTGTGTATACCTAAGCATGTTAGGCTTATGGGTTGTGCCCGAGCTTAAGTATGTTAGGCTCAAGGAGCACGCCCCAAGCTTAAGCATATTGGGATTAAGGAGCACGCTTGAGTATAAAAGATTGTTGGCATCCATGTGTGACACCCTGTTGGGCAATACACCCAACAACGTGTTGGGCACACACCCAACATCTAGTGCCTGTTTGGCACTGCGGCCAAACTGACGTTTGGCTGCTTTTGCCTTTTTTTTCATTTTAAATGAACATGTTTTGATATTTTTAGATCATTTTGATATGTTGATGTCAAAAATAATTTTTAAAAAATAAAAAAAAATATCATTTTGATGTATTTCGGCATGAAAAGTATTTTGAAAAGTAACAACAACCACACTCTTAAACACTCTCCTAAAGTGATAGTGTGCATGCCTAGCATGCTGAGCAATATGCCTAGATAAGTGTGTGCCCATCCTTCAATGGACTAAGGCATATTGCATGAGGACATGCACCTAGATTAGCATGGGTTTAAGCTTGGTAGCTATAGCTGAAAGAATGTTTTTAGGCCTATATTAGAGGGATTTTCAGGTTTATCTTAAGGGTTTATTGAGCTCATTTTATTTGAATCTATCAATAGCCTTCAAGTCTTTGTGGTAGTAAACTATAAAGATCTGTAAAATATTTGGTAATCATGATGTGTTTGTCAAATATTTTTCATATGAGAAAAGGGGTTAAAACCTTATGTATTAAACTAGAAAACCCATGCATATAGGTATACATTATTATTTAAGAAACTCTTAAGTATTTAAATTGGGACCGTAAAGAAAACCATACTTATAAAAAAAAAAAAATTAGAATAGTGCGGTGAGATATAAAAGATTTTATACTTAGAAAAGTTTTCTAATAAGCTAAGGGAAACTTATAGAGAAAAAGTTTATACTTACATTTCTAAATGGTTGGTGGAAACCTATAAAGGATGATTCTACACTTAGAAAATGTTCTAAAAGGCTAAGGGAACCTAAAAAAAGGTGAGTCTATACTTGAAAAATATTCTAAAAGATTGAGGGGAAACTCATAACGGTGATTCCTAGGAGTACCTATACTTAGAAAAACTCTTAAAAGACAGATGGGAACCCAATGATGATGACCCCTAGTGATACTCATGCTTAGAAAGATCTTTAAGGGATAAAGGGGACAAATCTATAAAAGGTAATCTCTGCTAACACCTATATTTAAAGAAAATTCTAAAATGAGGAGGGGAACTCATGAATGGTGACCTTGGTGATACCTATACTTAACAAAGGTTTTTAAAGGACATATCCATAAATGATGGTTCTATTGCATTAGAGAAACCAGGTCTATCTCTTAAATGTTGGTTTTACTAGAGTGTGATATGTATGTGACCTTTCTAGAATAACATGAGATATGAAATCCCTCAATTAAAAAATGATCTCACCAAATAGTGAAAGGTTTATATCTTTCATGGTAATGGTATAAAGGTTTGGAAGGCCTATATTGAAGAGTAGTGTCAATCCAAGATCACATTGAAATGGTGGATATCTAAGATCAATATTTAATGAATTAGTGATAGGGTATTTGACATCACTTGAAGATGTGTCGGTTTGAGATTGCATTAGAAGATAAAAGTTCCAAGATCAGCCCTTAGTGAATTGATAAAACACCTTTAGGAATCACCTAGATGATGTATTGGTCCTAGATTATATTGAAGAATAAGATATCTTATATTAACCCCTAGTAAATTAGTGAGAGCTCTTTAGGCATTATTTAAAGAATATGTTAGTTCAAGACTGCATTAGAGATTTATAAATATGAAATATGTGATAAAGACACAATACATTTAATTTAAAAATAAACTTGCATCCTCTTTAAGAATTGTACATCCTAAAGTGATTTAAGTGATAACTATGGGGGAGATACCAAACATGTCACAAAGTTGATAGGTGTTTGCATTGACTACTCTTATATCCTTGAATGGACGATCCTATTTCAATTTAAGTGGGTGGTAAATCCTTAAGAGATACAAAATGATTATAAGTCATTCCCTTATGGTTTTTCCTCAAGATTTTATTTCTACTCTAAGAATGATTTTGTTTGAAAGATTCATATTGGTTGTCCATGTAATAATGAGGGGGTTTATGTCATGGCAAATTAACCTTTTTTACCCATTTATGATTTTTCATGACTTGTTTTATCTTAAAAATACTTTTGTCTAGTAAGGCATAAATGTTTTGTTAAAGGGCATATTCTTTTACCTATTATATCAACCTCCAAGGTTATTAGCTTAAGGAATTCCTCTAGCTTAAGCATATTCTCATTGAATATCTTTAAATATACCTGAGTAAACTCACTCTCATGTTAGGTATCAACAATAACTATATAAAAGCTTTTGTTAACTGGTATGTTGTGCTGAAATGTAACATTAGCTTGGTATAGAGATCACAAAACCCTTCAATGGAGCTTGGCTCCAAATTATTAAACCAAACATGTAAATACCTTTGTAAGGTTACAAAGAGGATTTTTCACATTAATTTAGTGTCTTGGGTGATCAAATTTAAGCTATAACATATATTTTACACACGTTCTCTTAGGTAATCTAGGTCATCATAGTTGGCTAGATTTATTTTTAAGAAAATTTAATCCTTAAAGAGTGAAATGTTTGATACTTGTTTGGATAAGAGAGAACCTTTGTCTAATGAGAGTTGTAGTCATTCTCCTAGGTGTGCTTATGTATACACCATTTATTAGTCCTTTATCTTTTAGGCTTTAAAAGTCTAGAAAGTTTGTCATATACTGATGGTTACAATAACTAGTTTCCATCTCATAGTATCTAGTAGAGGATGTTTAGAATATTGGATAGATAATGGTATCGCATTAAAATGGGTGACCTTTAGATGAACTCTTAAGATTATCATTATGTTTAGTATATTCTTGGTAGTGTAATTGTCTATAAACATCTAGTGCGATCGATAACTATGACACTGATGCATGATTTATCACTAAGGGTGTTGAACTTGTCTTGGTGGCAAGGTCTAATTTTGACCCCAGATTGTTGACATGATCTAAGTGTAGGGTTACACTTAATTGATAAGTTGTTAATGTCTTGTTAAATATAAATGTTCATGGTAATATTTAGATTTGTCATGCATTCTCACCCAATAATGTATTAGTTATGAGCCATGAAATGACCTAAAAACATAAAAAAAAAAAACAAGTTTTAAATATTGATGGTTTTTTGTTATCGTTTTTCAATAGATGGTTCCAATTGATGATTTCTAAAATTTAAGATGCTTTGGAATAAAGCTAGTTTTTTAGTTTAAATAATTTTATCAAATCTTTTTACTGAAAGTGTATGATGACTTGATATGAAAAGCTCAAAGGGTTGGTGATTGGTAACAGGTGATGCCTGGCAATCAAATGTGACTTGTAGCTATCGTAGTAATAGATAGTTCCTAGCAAGGTTATCGATTTTTGTTCTGGTTGATGTTCTATTTTTTCAATTGGAACAAATTATTTTAGTTTCATAACATTTTGGTGTGCTGAACATTTTTCAATCAAAATATTAATTCAGTAAAGATAATTTCAACTCAAATCCAAAGAAAAATTAATTTGAAAGTATGCAATTCAAATTTAAAACACAAATAAAAAAAAAAGTTAAACTAATATAACTTGGTTAACTCTATAAATCCAAATACAACCTTAACAATAAGTAAAAATATAGTTTGACATAAAAAAACCTTAAGATGATATTTTTTTTTATAAACATATTGAGACAACAATATATTAGATTGACTGGGTTAACCTTTCAAATTCATAACTCGGGTCATGAGACCATAACAATCTTAAATAAAACAAATTAAAATAAGTTATAAAGCTCAATTATTAATAAACCTATTTTTAATGATGAAATTAGAAAAAAAAATCAATCTAAAAAACAGACATAAAAAATAACATTTCATTTTTTTTTATAAATTTGATTCAAACTAAAAAAATATTATTGACAGTCTTGCAAGGTTTTCTAAACTTCTATTACCTTAATATTTTAACTTGAGTTATAATAACGTTTTAGGAGACTCCTCAAAAACTATCAGCTTGATCCAATAGTCATATTAAAATATATGATCAATACCATAAAATTAGAATAAAAAAAAAAAGCTGAAATCAAACCAAAATGTTTTGCCGAAAATTTGGACTTGATATACAGAATAGGTCGAGATTATGAGTAAGATGAAATTATTTAAATTTGTTTTATTTTTTAAACTATAACAAAATACATCAATCATTCTAGATGAAACAAAATAGAATCAACATTTGTTGTTCTTAGTAAGCCAAGGTGGTCGGTAAGTTAGGTGACCAGTAGTTGTGATACGTATAAAAGGTTTTCTTTTATGAATGTAGGTACTCTCCAATAGTAAAGTTAATAACTTTATAGAGATGTAAAATAAAATGATATTTTAGAGAGATTTACTCTGAAAATATATATACTAAATATATTAAGAATGAAAAGATTATGAATTTTTGACCTGAAGGATTCATGGTGTATTTATAACTTATAAATCTTGTCCTTTTATAAAAAGAAAGAGTTAAAATGTAACTTTATTCTTATAATATTTTGAATTGTGTTATATTATAATAATATTTATAGTATCAATAAAAAATATAAAATGACAAATATGGGGTACTAAATAAAAATATTGGTGAGTATTAAGCTCACACACAGGTGTTTAGTGTCTATTTGTTTGTGGTTGTATTGCTATTTGGTTAAAAAAAAATTTATTTTAAATAAATTTTTTTAGTGTATTTAGATTATTTTAATATACTGATATCAAAAATAATTTTTTAAAAATAAAAAATATTATTTTAATATATTTTTAAATAAAAAATATTTAAAAAAATAACTACAACTATACTTCCAATCATGCCATTCATCCCATTAAAAGTGAAGAATATGTTCTGGCGAGCTGACTCGAGATGCGCAACCAAACCACAAAATGTTTGGCTCGGGGCACGTGTCCGAGCTTGAGAGGGTGTTAAGGTATGTCCACCATCCATTCCAGGCAGTACACCCAGCTGGGTGCTAGTTGCACCCTGCACCTTGGCTGGCATGCTAGCCTACGAGCATGCCTATGTGCTTGGTCAAAATTCACGCCTATTTTTTTGACTTTCAATTAAATATTACATATGAGCTTGGTAGCCTAAGCCTAATAATAGGGTGTTTGGGCCTATATTGAAGTTTTTTTTTTCTCTCTCTTCGTACTCGGGGGTTTTGGGTCATAATACACGTATTCGTGTAAATTAGTGGCTTGAAAAGGTTAGCATTTTGCATATAATATTGAGTTTTATTCTTCTGCCTAGAACTCTACTCAGCTTTAGACGAGTAATTCAATGTGTCAGCAGTGATATGGCCTCAATCTCAAAGTCAATCGGACAATAGAACCTTTATTTGGTGGCACCGCCATTGACCTGAAATTTTTGGTGGGGGCATTTGTCTATCACTAGTGGATCGGTATTGCCTTTGGAATCAGGTGCTTTCAAAATTAAAGCATATGAAAAGGTCAAGAGAGAAGCCATGCAATATCATGGTTGTCAAAATTATAATTTTAACACAACATAAAAAGAAATTCAGAAACTCGAATCGTAAGATTATAAAATCAAAATTCATATAAAAATTATAAAATCACAACTAAAATCATATAGGTAGAAAAATCATAAAATCATAAGTACAATATTTCCGAATACATTACAACATAATTATAGTCATAAAACTTCATTAGTTAAGGTTCATATATAATTTAAAATAACTTAAAAATACATTACAAAACAATTATGTCCATATAATTTTATTAGGTAAAAACTAATAAATTTAAAATAAATATTTTGTTGATGTGCTATATAAATTACAATACAATAATTTTATTTTTTTATAATATATATTTTTTATAATTATTTTTAATATATATATATATATATATATTTGTCCAGCGGAACGCTGGACAAAAACCATGCCGATGTGGGACAATGAAAGTTGTCCCACATCGGCCAAAAATCTTCTCCACTCTTTGGAGTTCAATATAAATACGTGTATTGTGTCTTTGTGGGACAAAGATAATGCTATTTGTCCCACATCGGACAAATAGTATTGTCTCACTTTAAATTTTAGTTTAAATATAATTGAAGAAGAGCAGGAGGCAGCTTAAAAATTAAAAATTTTGAAGCGATAGTCTTGATAGATAAAAATCATAAAATCGGACCGATCCGGTCCGATTTTACGAGTCAAACCGATATTATACGAGTTTGACCGAATTTGATTTTTGTCTCCGAGTTAACTAGTTTTCTTTAGTTGACTCGTAAAATCATACGATTTTGTAAGTCAACTCGCGAGTTTGATAACCATGTGCAATACCCTCCAATTTTTAGTTAGAATTTGTTTCCAATCGCAATGATCTATGACATCTATGAAGGTCATCGAAATTACTAGGAAAAACAGGTTAGAGGTCCACTTGCCTTCAAATCATGCTATTGTTTTCCTTGCAGCGGTCCAGAATTCAAAACCACTAAAAAGGGCTTGAATGCAAGTCAAGCCGACGAATGCTCACTGCCTTCAAAATTTATGCTGATGTTGTGTTAATCAAGAGAATTTTCCGTGCAAATCTATTGCTAATGATGCCAAGTTTATTGAACGGGCACTGCACACATCCCAATATCAATGGAAATTAATCAAGACAAGTTGGCGAGGCATATCTCGACTCGATCACAGGGACTAGCTAGGGGGACAAGTATCCTGTGAATGATCTAAAGGTCAAAGCAAGTTGCTTCTTGGCTGACTAAAGTTCTAGATGATCAAACCTTCGAGGGCTTTCTATCCTTGCTGAAATTCAATCTCCATTATTGAGCTGTCTCAATGACATGTAGCAAATAACTATGCAAGGAGAATATATTCCACCATGGACAAGTTAAATTATGCACTTGATAGGTGGGTGAAAGAAACATAATTGACCAGAAATGATTTCTCCATTCATGATACGAATATGGTCTTGATTCTTTTACGTGGGCTATAAATGGAAACTGAAAACATTTGTTGGAGCATACAATCAATGGAGTACTATAGCTCGAGGGGCAGAGCTGATATTAGAGGAGGAGAGGCCTGACATGAAGGTAAAGAGTCTTGTTTGGTAGCCAAGGATGACTTGCCTGCTCCATCAATTCTAGGAGGTTTCAGAAAATGCAGGCATGCATAGATCAGAAACCCTAGTTTCGTTTCAGGCAGTCTCCTTGGCTAACTTGACTGGCTCTTTCCTGTCATGCTATGCCCTTTCTCTTCTTCTCCAATAATCCCGTGCGTGTTCATGCTATCTGGTGTCGAGAAAACTAGTAACTGCTCGGTGCATCGGGCAATCATTTCGAGAGGAGGAGAGGCCTGCCATGAAGATAAGAGTCTTGTTTGGTAGCCAAGGATGACTTGCCTGCAACTTGCAGGAGTTTCTGCAGAAAGAGGAGAAAATATGAACGGAATTGAAACTCTGGTTTGATTGCCAGGCAGTCTCCTTGGCTAACCTGACAGGCTCCTCTCTCTCATGCTAGGCCTTCTCTTCATGATTTCACGAACGTGATAAGATTTTACGGCTGTTTATTTACTAATCAATGAAGAATACAGATGATGAGTATGTGGGCGTGCATGCCATGAAAGGAATTCCCACTGCCTGCATGAGGATTGAGCTTTAGAAAATGAAAATAGATCTTACCATATTTTTTATTTAATTACACTATTATTGAATATTTTTCAGCGGATTCCTTACAATTATCATATAATATCAGTAAACAAATCATGATCAGCCACTCTTTAATGATGAGGTTCACCTTTCCGTATCATTTTCAGTAGGTCCATCGCCTTGATTCCTTGCCCAACTTGCGGGAGGTGTGAATGGGAAAAATAAATCCCAGTCATCTAAGACAAAATTACATTCAATGGATTAATTATTGATTAGAGTCACGTTTAGTCAACGGTTTTAAATAAACTTATCAAACTCTTGACTCAAGACTCAAAGATAAATGAGTTAAATTAGATTATGATTAATCATTTCAATTTATTTAAAAAACTTTCAACCACTTTAATTTTATTCACTAGATCTATGGATTTGCTTGTATTTAACTAGGTCGACTCTTACTTGATTTTTTTTTCAAAACTTGATCCTATACTGGATTCTATATTAATTAGGTTTCAAGTCAACCGGCCATATTAAATCAAGTGATACTTGTTTTATAGAGTTTATCGTATAAAATTTGAATGAAAATTAAAAAAATAGAGAAAATATTAGTTTTGAAGCAAATCTCTTGTTTCTTTTTTTTTTTTTTTTTTTGTGTAATAGTAGAAACAATGGCTAAGCCTCCAAGAGACGTGATATTATAGCAGAGAGCTTGCGATTTGCATAATAGATTTCGAGTTCGAGTCAGGACATGCATCCCTTGTAAGAATCTGAGATAGCCAGAGTTTTACTCGCTTACCTGAGCTCATAAAATATATTTTTTAGGAAGATATGGTTTCATCACATAAAAAAATAACAATGAATAACTAAAAGACACATAAATTGAAATTGAAATACTTGACAGTACATTACTTTTTAAATTTGAAAATAGAAAAGCATGATTGTGGAGAAATTGTTAAATTTATTGGAATAAATATTACATAAAAACCTTGTATTTGTGTTGTACTCTTTTTTTCATATCCTATCTATAATGAAAGTGTTTGTAGAAAAGGATGGATCATTGATCATGAAGGAACATGATGAAATATTTAAAAAAAAAAAAAATTAATAAAGTTTTATCTATGTTTTAACAGAACAATCTAATGATAAAATCTTCTTACATCCAATCCAAATCTATAATTATGTGATTGATATTATGTTATATAATATTTTAAAAATAATTTTTTATTTAAAATATAATAAAATTACCTTTTAACAAAAAAAATATTAATAATAACATATCAATATCATTTATTGCGTCGCCAATTAATGAGACGTTACCGTTTCGATGTCACTGTATATTGGTTTAACAATTACGTACTTTATGGTCTGTCTGTCCTTTAGTTTTTTTATTTTATTTTACTTCCTCTTCAACATTTTTGACACAAAACCACCAGAGAGTCAGAGCTAACTCCCCTCCACCACCGTACGACCACCACCACCACAAACCATTAATGGCGAATCAAATAACAACAAAAATGTTATTCACTCTTGTAATATCACTCCTATTGGTGTTCTCATCAATCGCTAGCTCCGATGTTCCCTTCATCGTCGCTCACAAGAAAGCCACTCTCAGCAGCCTCAAATCCGGAACTGAGCGCGTCTCTGTTTCCATCGATATTCACAATCAAGGATCCTCGTTAGTTCAAATGTTTCTCTTTCCTAATCAGATCTCGTTTTTTAATTATTAGTTTATATATATATATATATATATATATATATATATATATATATATATATCAAGAATCGGAGCTAAGTTTAATTCCTGATAATTTAGAAAATTAAATGTAATTAAGAGATTTAATTGCATGTGGTGCGGAATTATAGGGGTTTGAGTTGGGAGATTTGGTGTTTGGCTCTCTAATGGGAGTTATTTGCTTGTTGTTTATTGAATTTTAACTTATATTTATGGATTTAAAAGATGTTTGTTGGGTTGTGAGAGCTGAGGAGCGGGAGTTTTGATCTGATTGTGCTCAAATTAAGGACGGAATGGGATTGATTTCCATGGGAGGATGCGAAATCTGAAGTTTGTTAGCCATTTGTTACATAAAACTTAGAAACTTATAGGAAATTGTGCAATGATCAGCTTCAAAAGTTGGATTGTTTTTAATTGCGGAAGGTTTTGGGTCAAATGATGATGCCGAGTGTTCTGGATGTTATCGAAGGTAAATCTTGTTTAAGAGATATGAAATTTATTTGAGAAATAATAGCGTTAAGTTTTAGATCATGGTGCTTCAAGCTGGACATGCTTTATGCATCGAAGCAATGCTTGATTTTGAAAATGAGTTTAGGTTTGCAGGTAAAAAGCGTTTTGCTCTTGGAGCTTTGAGTTTTATGTGTGGGCTTGGCAAGGATTTAATGATATGGGAATTTAAGGGTTAAATGTATTTTAAAGCTGCCTTTAATATAGTCCTCAAAAAATGCTTGATGGTACCTGGTTTTCTTTTTAAACTTCGAGTGGAGAACGAGGTGTTTTTACTTTTGTACTTGATAAATGCAATGAGATGATTATTTGATATTTCACGGGTATAGTGTCCTCTTGTTTCAATCTATTTCTGTTCTTTTTGGAAGATGCTTTGTTCTCAAAAGGGCTTCCACATTCTTCTTATCCTTACAAAATTTTATCCATATACAAATAAAGTGAAATGATGATCCCTTGAAGCATCAAGGAACTATGGTAAATTAGCATTAATTAAAAAAGGTAGCTGCGTGGAAATGTCAAAAATTGTTTAACAGCCTGGTGCATATATAGGCATGCAAGCAACTTTCTCATGTTGCTCGTGAGCTTCTGTAATTGGAGTATAAATCCTTTCTGCTGATAAGGAAAAAAGAAGAAAATGTTCTGTGCCTCTGGAGACTTGCTTGATGGGTTGATTGACTGCGTGATAGAGTTGGTGGCACTAATGCTTCTGACCAGTATGTTAGAACCTTAATTCTTCACCCTGTTCAACTATGTGCATGAATGCTCCAAGAGAATATATGTGATGATACTTTTTCCGGTTTTGCAAATAATTATAAATGCTTCTCTGCTTGTTGCTAGACAGTGTAGTTAATTGCCACAAGAGAAGAAAACAGTTATTTTATCCGCATAGATATGTCAGCTAACTTTGAAATGCACACCCCACTCCCCTTCTCCCTGGCTGTTGGCAGGACTTTGCAGTTGATCTACTTAATTTTCTCGTCATTAAATGTAACATGAACCTATATTTTGTTACATCTGCTTTAGAATCGTTTATTCATAAATTTACAGGACTGCATATGATGTAACTCTTGTGGATGATCACTGGCCTCAAGATGTGTTTAATGTTGTCAGTGGCAACACTTCACGGTCATGGGAAAGGCTTGAAGCGTGAGTTATATCTTGCAATAATGTTTGTCTATCCTAGCTTTACCATTCTTTAGTCAATTCTCCACACTATATTTTGCAGCGGTGGCCTTCTGTCACACTCTTTTGAATTGGAGGGCAAAGTGAAAGGATTGTTTTATGGCTCTCCAGCTGTCATTACATTCCGTATCCCCACAAAGACTGCCTTACAGGTTTGATGTTTATACAGTCAATACTGTTTTCTTTGCCCTGCCTTCTTTCATTAAGTTTTCTATCTTTTGACTTCCGCTTTATTTACAGGAGGCATACTCAACTCCCATTCTGCCTCTTGATGTCCTTGCTGAGAAACAACCAGTGCAGAAGCTCGAGTGGGTAAGTTTCTTGTTGGGATTTCAAAAATATAAGTTCCTCAATATATGCTTGGACACCCTTCTTTTTGGTTTTGCGGTTGCTAACTTAATGTGGTCTTTTTCTTTCATTTTCTATGGGATGACCTTGGTTTGGCCAAAATTCTGCAGGCAAAGGTACGAACCATCTTCTTCTTGTCGTGATCATTAGTTGTTAAAAGTTATTATAACATGCTTTCTTGAATTCAAGCTTGACTTGACGAGTAAAAATGCCAAAAGAAGGAAGGCTTTGTCCATTTTTTGAACTCCCTTACCCCTCCTAACTTGGTGACCGTGAAATTCTGAAAGGAGAGTTGAAAAAAATATAAATGGTAATATTATTTGGTGATGTTGAATGATTCCTTGACGACCATCTCCCCCCACAATTTTATGTAGAGCAACTGCAACTGCAACTGCTCCTTCAAGTCTCCATAATGACGTGCTTTTCTTCCCAATATGCAACAATACTCATTCAATTTTCTAACATAAGAATTTTTCTATTTGCAGAAGCTGTTGGTTAAGTATGGGTCTCTAATTTCTGTGATCTCCATTGTGGTTTTGTTCTTGTACTTGCTCGCTACCCCGTCCAAATCTGGTGCTGCCAAAGCAAGCAAGAAGAGACGTTAAACACTACAACCGAGAAACTGATCCAGTAGGGTGCCTGCAGCTTAGATTTTTCAGAGGAAATCTATCCACACCACACGTACTGCTAGTTTAACTGTTTTCTAGCCTTGGAACTGAAATTTTGTCAGTGGGAGTTGTGAGTAATTTAAATAACATAGCTTCTTTTTGTTACTGCGTGTAACCGTAGAGCGTCGGCCATAGCTCCATCCGTAAAGTGGACTTGGGATTGTGGAGCTCATCGTGTGTCATGTTCCTGCTCGTATATTGATAGCATATAGCCGATCCTAAGGCCCCCATCCTTTTCAATAGAATCCTCTTTCATGCCAGTGAAATGTTCGTCTCTTCGACGTTGCCGCTCCATGAGCCAAGTACTAAACTTTCTAGCAAGTAGCAACAGTGACTTTTAAAACTACGAATGTTTTCTCAACAACTCCGAAAATGTCATCTCTTGAGATGCCAATTTGATGGGTTTTGTTTTTGGATAAATATTGTTCTTAACTTGATGAGGTTTGAACATTTAAAATCTTAATTCAATCGAAATTTGTTTTATATTTTATATTGAATTACAAGCAAAAAATATGTTTTTTTTATGAGAATGAGCGTATATATTAATAGAATAAAAAGGCATGAAGCCTAAAGTACCGAAAAAAGACAAAAGCCCAAGTGCAAGAGAAAAAAAGAAAAAGGTACGAAGCCCTAAAAAACATGAAAAAAAATGGACAGAGGAAATGAAACAGAAGGGTCCAAAGCTCAAATATACTTGAAGAGAAGGTGATTTCCTCTGGTTATAAGGCTGTGTTTCTTTTTTAGAATTTACTTTTCGGAAAATTACTTTCCAAACTTTCCTGTATTTGTTTGCTTTTCAGAAAGTTGGTTAACAGAAAACACTTTCCAGTTAAAGAAAAATTTGACTTGGTTTTCAGGAAAGTGTTTTCCGGAAAATTTGGGCGGAAAACACTTTCCGGAAGTTGTGAAAAATTTAGAAATGTCATTATTTGCTGATTATATCAAATTTGATCCTCAAACTTTTGATTGCTATATATAATTTATTTTGAATATTTATTTTTCAATTCCATCTCTTAAAATTTAATTTTTATATTAATTTTGGTGCTTATTTTTATAATTGCTATTTGCTTTTTACTTATCATTTTTTTATTGAAATTTTTTATCTATCAAATTTGGTCCTCATTTTTTTTATTGTTACTTATTTTATTTGAAATAATTTATGAAATGTTAATTATTATTATTTTAATTTATTCACCTTTCATTTTTTTTAAAATTTTTCTATTTGATCTCTATTATTTTGATTATTATTTATTTTATTTGAGATAATTTATGAAATTATATTTTTTTTCAATTTCATTCTCATTCAACTTTTTAATTTGTAAGATTTGTTCCTCATTATTTTAATAAACTTGAAAAAAAATTAATTTATTAATAAATTATTTTCCAGTTCATTTTCCATAACACAAACAAACACTGGAAAGTGTTTTCCAGTTCATTTTCTATAACACTGCCAAACATCGGAATTCACTTTTCAAGAATTCACTTTCCAGGAATTCACTTTCCAAAAGAAAACCACTTTCCAGCAAACAAATGGGGCCTAAACATATTTCATCATTCACGAAAATAGTGGAGCAATATCAATGACCTTGTCTAAAAAATAGTTTATTGTTGATTTAGGGGTATTTTAGTATTTTTCACACAACACATTAGTTATTAGAGGTTTGTTTAAGGGTATTATTATATTTTCAATATTCTAATAAACAAATCATATTTTTGTATTCTCGATAGTCTAATGAACAGTAAAATAAGAAATATACCTTTAAGATTAAAAAAATCAATGGTTTCGGGGATGGATATATAAATATTTTTTTTTAGTACAGTGTAAGATTACGCATGTAACCTTGGATCTAAACAAATTAATTCATTAGTTTAAGGGGTTTTAGGGTATTTTACATTTTTTTTTAATTGTTGGTTTGATTAAGGATAGTGATGTAATTTAATATTAAAATAATATTTTTTTATTTTAAAATAAATTATTGGTGAATGTATAGCAACATGCACCAACATATGAGAGTCGTCGTATATTTTGGGCAACATGCGTGGTGTCTCCTAGTAGCAAAAATAGGTTTTACATTAGAGTTACGAGGGAGTTCGTGGATGCTTTCATGCTATTTGAATGGTGTGTGCAACATTGTTTGATAGCCAAAATACAACTTCCACGATGATATTTTATTGGCTACAATGTCACCTCGACTAACGAGCAGAATGTGTACCAAAACAAATATCTTGTTTTGCTCCAGTGGTCATTTTGTTTTTATTTCATTCTTCCCTCTCTCCCTTCAGTTATAAATTCTTTGCATGCACATTTTCTTTCTCATTTGATTTTTTTCTTTAAAATTTAATCTTTATTTTTTTTATTGTTATACTCTCGACCTCTTGTATCAGGCCACATGTTAACCTAACTTGACCCAACCAATGTTTTTTGTTGTCTTTTTAACATGTTTTTAAATTAATTGTGGTTTAACATGCTCTTATATTTCCTTTACTTCTTGAAAAACACAATTATGTCCTAGTTTGTTTTTTTGTGTTGAAAATTTTTTTGGTTTGGTTCAATGCCATGCAAGCCACCAACCTAGTTAAAAGAAACTAAAAAGGGTACCGATATTTCTATGCATTATTTATTGTTTCTTTAGACTAATTGACACTATGGATTGAAACAATGAAATGATAATTTTGGCTCTTTAAACATAACATAAGTAGCATTAAAAATAGAGGTATAATGGTTTTTTTTTTTTTGTAATTACTTACACTTTGTAATTACTTATATACCATTGGAGGAAAAAGTTAAAAAAATATATTTGCAGGGGCAATTTCAACCTTTTCACTTTAGTTACATAATAAAATTATCACATTGCTTTTACATTAAAGTTTTCTTTGTCCTAGGGTAAGGGGTGCTTATGTCTTTTCAATTTTTTTTTGTAGTTATCAAGATGGGCATAACATGTAGTTTACTATTTGTGCATAAATAAATTATTATTTAATCTAAAAAAAAAAGTTGACTTATTGTTGACGCGAACATGTGCTGGTTCTCTAGTGATTTTTGTATAGCATGTGTAACGTCTTTTAACGGCCAATCTCTAGCTTCAATAATGGTGTTTTCATCTTTATAGTGTAGTGTCCATTTGGTAACGCAATTGAACCTATGTTTCAAACCATAATTAATTTTGTGTTGTTTTGTAAAGCAAAAAAATAAATTAAATTGGTATGGGTCCCACAACAAAAATAGATCGAACTTGCTTTTCTTAATAAGTAGAAGATTTATGCTTTTCCTGTGTTTTATTTTACTGCCTTAAGCCATTACAATGATTGCTTCTTATCAAAAAAGGTAGAGATGTGCTGCGAAAATAATTCACGCACCTTCTTATCAAGCAAACCTCCCTTTCATGATCGTAAACCCTCCTCCTCCTTTAAAGTGATGAACTAGAAGACGTCATGAACTAGAGCTTCTCTCTCTCTTTCTCCATGGCAATGCTTTCTCTCTCTACATAGCGGCGTCTCTCTCCATAGTCGAGGTAGCTCTTGGAGACACTACCACCGTCGCCTTTATCACCAAGAATTTCTTCTTCACTTCATAATCACCTATGTGACCACCTCCAGCGAGAGCAAGATGCCCAAGCGTAGAAGCAATAGCGACGACAACAAGCTTTCAACACTTCTATCGGCCACCATTTTTAACACCACCACCATAGAAAGAATCACCTTAACCTCCTCTACCCATCAGCATCAACCGTTGAAGCTCTAGTCGTGGTTGGTGGGACGCTACTGTTAATGTTTTAAGAAGACGTGAACAATGTAGTGCACCGTTTCATGCCTAACCTTTTAAATATGGACTTAGGTTGGGCTTGCTCTTGGCCTAACCCAACTCCAGCAGAGTTGGGCTTTGGCCCAATTTGGTTGGGCCGACCCATTTAGTTGGGCCGGGCCCAACCCTTTTTTTAATATATTTTTTTAAAAAATTATATTTAAAAATAAATAAAAATAAATGTGTAGATAAAGATCAGTCCTGATGAAAAGGAAAGGCGCATGACTTCATTTCACTTCATAACCCTGTTGTTTTTCAATTGATTATGAATCAGAAACTTGCAACTGAATTTGACATTGGAATTAAATCTCTACATCTAGATCACAAATGTTGTTATTAATGATATTGTTACCAAATATTGTGCCTCGATCAAATAGCGAGGGATCATAGAGGCATTCACGTTTCGATTTAGTTCGTGATGAAATTACAAGTAGTTTGATGAAAGAATAAAAATAAATATTTTTTTTCATGAATTATTAATCATATTTTATTGTTATGATTATTAATCTATAAAATTAAAAAAAAATATTATATATATGTATGTATGTGCCCTTTAAAGTAATTTCACAAGTTGATAGCAATATGAAAAACATGATAACCAAACACACGAAACTGTTTTTTATCAACCTCAAACTCAATCACAGTTTTAACCAAATACTGGCATAATTATTTTGAACCGTAGTTAAAAGTGTTTTTCATGAATTGTTTTTCTTTAAAATTTAACCACAAAAACAAAACTAATACCAAACACACATGTAGTCTCCATTATTGGGCGGCACATGTGCCAAAAATACATGGGGCTTTTCACTAGTGACTGCTCTATTTCCTTTCCTCTTTTCTACTAGATTCCAAAGTTAACCCGTAAACATTTTTAGAGCAATCCTTTGATTTTTTTTTATTTTTAAATTTGGTCCATGTATTTTATTGTTATATATTTTATTTATATTATCCATGTAATTGGAATTTCTTTCAATTTAATCCTTTTTTGGTTTTTTCACTGTTTAGATTTGATCTTCATTCTTTTTATTTGATTTTTTTTAATTATTTCTTTAATTAAATTATCTTTTTAATTTCATGCCTCAATATTTCATATCATTATTTTTTTCAATTACATCCCTCATTATTTCATTTCATTTCATTTTATGTCAAATTTCATCACAATTTTTTTTATTGCCAACTTTTTTGTTTTTAATAAGTTTTTTTTTTCAATTCCATATCTCAACATTTAATTGATTGGAACTTTGTTAACATTTTGAGTCACTAGTGTGAAAAGTATAATTGGGTTTGATTGAAACTTTTTATCCAACTCCTTTTTATACAATTAACTTTTTTTGGTATCGTCCTTATATAGGACTATTTTGATCTTATTTATTAGGTCACATGTTTCACGTGTTAACCTAGCTTTGATTGGGTCAATTTTTTTAATCTATTTGTTATTATTGTTACCTAATTGTTTTAATCATGATATCAATTTACTCAAGATTTAACCTGATTATCAAATTTATCATAATTCTTTTAAAACACAACCATTTCCTAAGTTTTTTAATTGCAAAAATGTTTGGTTCGGTCCATTGCAATGCTTGGACCATTAATCTAGGTGATAATATATAGCATTGATAATTTAGCCTCTTTTTAGGTGTGCTATCCAAATAGAGGTTGGATAAAATTTAATTTGTTTTGCTTAAAATTACTATTTAAATGTTTTTTTTTTTTGGATTGTTTGATGTAAAAAATAAAATTTATAAAATAAAAACAATTATTATTCTGATAAATCTATAAGCGAAAAATATATATGAAAGGAATTATTACCACACTCTTAAATACCCCTTTAAAAACTTGCAAAGAGTTGAAACTAGCTTACAAAAAGAGAACAATAAATATCACTTGAGTAATATATATTCAAAACGGTCATAAATTAAATATAACTATTCAAACTTTTTATCAATATAATAAATAATGAAAAATTATTATTTCTGTTGAAATATCATTGGTTTTTATTTTAGATTTTATAAATATTTTATAAGAAATATCACCACAAATATACAAGACTCAAGAAAACGAGCTAGATTTCTACCTCCGGATTTTGATAGACTCTTTTGCCAAGCTTTCATGACCCTTCTCTTCTCATCTACTCTTAAATGAATATAGGAGGGTGTGAATGCTCGCCATCCCCATCCCACTCCAGCACCACCGTGCTCCATAAGAGCATGCTGGTCTTTGTTACTGGTAAATAATCTCTGCAACCTTCTGAACTTGGTTCCTCAATGTCGTCGATGCTGTCGTCTGACTCGAGTCAAAAGAGTGTTTCACCTTTTTAATGTCGTTGCTCAACTCGATCCAGCTAGCCTCTCATGCGATTTCCCAGGAGGTTTGCTGTCATTCATACTAGGGTTTTTCAGGTTTACATAAGAATTAAACCATGATTTTTATTTTTTCACATCCCCATTTCATTCCGTTCAAATTTACCTTCAGAGTGAAAATACAACGTTCATTCCCATTAGTTTATTCTTTGCTATCAAAATAATAGCTATAGAATTAGTTATATGTTATAAGAGAGAGTTACTTACATGAGCGAGAGAGATAGAGATAGAGAGAGAGAGCTTGGTTTTAATATTATAAGGTGATTTTTCCACTTTTATTTTTAATATTATTATTTTTTTCTTCAAAAAAGAGAGATGGCTTATCAATTGCTAACTATTTTGAGACCCTAAATATTTTTGTATAGTGATTTGGAGGGTCACAGGGTTTAATCACCCTAAATATTTTTTTGACATGAATATTACAAATAAGGTGTTTAATGACATCTCGATAATTCTTTTTTTATTCCTTTTATATAAAATTTGTTCAATTTTGTCTATCATCCTTGCTTTTCTTTTTGGGTTTGGCAAGAGGGTATTTGAATTTTGGGTTTTACCCATTCATCCCTAAACTCTCTTAACTCTTTTGATTGAGTCCACTTACTCTTTGAAGCACGATCAAGTCCTATTATGTTACAGTTTGTTGCAAATGATATAGAAAATTTATGAGTTTTCTATCCTTATATATCACTCCCTCAATGAAATTATTTTTATTTTTTGAAGTTTTCATGAGAGAGATTGCAAACATGATATCAATTCACTATAATCTTTCATTTGCCATTTTCATTTTGTGTGTTTTTTCAACCTTATTACAGTTTTCATTCAATCTAGTAGTCTGTGTTCCGAAATATGATATATGATGCTTTTTAAAAATACATCAAAACTAATACTTTTTAATCAAAAAATTACTTTAGCATATCAAAATCATCTCAAACATCTAAAAAATATTAGTTTATTATTTTTTTTAAATAATAGATTAGCTTGCAAAGCATTTTAAAAAATAACCAAATCATAAAAACAAAAGCTACATGGATTTCCAAATCTAAACATAATAATGATGCCATAGAGCGTTACATAAATGAGAGATGAGTACATGAGGTCCTTTCAAAAAATAGATGTTTTCTCTAACACATTGCCACGTAATGCTTAGTAGTTACTATACCAGCTTCAGGAATTTAGGGCTGGTTTAATATTTTGTTTTCTATTGATTGAATGAAGAAAATTGTGAGTAACCATTTCTTATTTTTTCCAAAAGTAGTTTTTCCTTTTTGGTTATTTTAGTTATATTTCTATATATAAAAAAAGATTTATTTATTAATCACTAAACACTTTGTAATCTAAAAACTTATGACCACCTCATATTCAGTGTTTTTTTTTTTAAGAAAATATATGCTAACTTCAAGTTATTTTATTTTGAAAGGAAATATATGTTTAATTAGCCTACACTTAAAATAATTAGATGCTTTGGTTAAGATAAGTATCATCTTGACATCATTGTTTGTCTCTTATTTTAAACATATAATGGATGCATGTCTAATAGCATCTCATTGATTTTTTCTTCCCACATGTTACTTGTTCAAATATTTTTAGATCATGACCTAGCAATTAAGGACTCTTATTCTCTAACTTCTAAATCCTAATTCACCCTTCTTGATATTTTAGCTTCCAATTAGGTAATCAAATATTCAAATCTTAGAACCACACAACTTAATTATATTGATTTCTAGACACTTAATTTGCCAAATGGTTATTCACAAATAGTGTCCTAATGTCTAACTCGGTGTGAGACCAAGTGAGTCAACAACCTTCCTTTCCTATTTTTTTTCTATAAATGCCTCCATCTCTACTCAACCAAGAGCCCACACATTTCTTCTCCAAGAGCCCTTAACATAGCTAGCTATTGCTATCTTGCTCTCAGTGCGAGCTAGTTTCTCTGCTACAATGGTTCATGATCTCATGTTTGTCCTTCTCAACAGCCCTGGAGGCCCCATCCCCCATCCCTGGGAACGTTGCTTTGATATTACGGTTATCTCTTTCTCTCTATCGTTCTTCCACCCCCTCTCCCCACACACATTCTTTTGCTTTACCCTCATCAAAATCATATGTTAGACGAATATTTCGATCATGTGGTAATTCAAAAAAAAAATGCATGCTTCGTTTATCTAAATCAAATTTCTGTGATGTTGCTGTTCTGCAGAATGGAGTGTTATTCTACTCGAACTCCTTGGATGACACTATTTTGATCGACCTGAGGTGCCAAATCAATCTTGGTGGTGGTTTGTTCCACACTAATGACATGTGGCAAGACCTTTCTGGTTGCACCTGCTGTATCCGTCACCGCCGCCCTTCGGTCCTCCACAACCAAAACCCTCAGCCTTTTCTCCTCCATGCTACTTGCTGCGGGCCACTGGTGTATTTGCTTATGCCCGAGTTCGACCACTGCCCATTCTGCGGGAGTTTCGTTTATATCGTAGGCTAAATCATCATCAATCAATCACATCCCCCGTCGGGGCCTTTCAATCTTATCTTGTTATTCTTGTTCTAAGTTTTAGTGGGGTTATAGGTTAAGAGTTTTAAAATAAATTTTATTTTATTAATTATAGTTCCGAATTAAATTAAGGAAAAAATTCCTTCTTTGTATTGAAGCTTCACATTATATTAATTGCATGTCTATTAATTTGATGAAGTTCTCATGCAAATGTTGTAAGACTCAATAGTTGGATTGCTAATGACTTTTATTTATTTATTTATTATTATTTAGTCCAAGTGATGCTGCCTCATAAGATTGAGATTCAAGGGTTAAAATGAAAAGAACTTGAGAAAAATCCTAAATGTTGTAGAAAGTCTCATTATACGAGTGAAAATCTGAAATAAATGTTTACAACCCACAAACTAAGCTTAAATAGGTAGGAATAGAAAATTAACTAAAAAAAAAACTTTTTATTATTCAATAGTTATTCAATAATACGTAAAAAAAAGTCTAAAAAGTTTGTCTATGGATTAAAAAAGCACAAAAACAAGCCTAAAAAAGTTATAAAACTAAAAAAAAGAGAAAGAAATAGAGGCTTAAATAATGGAATTGGAGGCTTGAAGCAACCTTTAACAAACATAGCTAATTGTATGTGGTGTGCTCTGAAACAAGCCTTTCAAATTGGGATAATTTGCACTATTTTGATACATATAACAAAAGTTATGGTTAAAATACTAAACAATGTGCAAAATATTTCCAGCCTAGTCTCAAAATAGCTAATTGTATGTGGTATGCTCTATCAAGGAAGTTGAGAACAAGGTTGTCAATACTGTTTCGGTTGCCATTTTATTTTTTTTATTAGTACAAAACGTTTTGGTTTTAGACCATTTAGAAGTGTCGTTTCGGGGTTGTACTGTTCATATATAATTAATTATATATATGAAAAAACTTAAAACGCAAAAAAATAAAATATAATTTTTATTTTTATAAAATCAAAGTTGACAATAATTTTATTTTTTTATAATATATATTTTTATTTTCAATACATCTCATTAGAAATATTATATATATAATGACATGTCATTTTTGGCCAAGCATAACTCACATCACTGCTGCATAGTATATCACTTTTGGCTAGGCATGTGAGCGGGAGAAAAACAGTGTAGGAAACAAAATTTTTCTTTGTAGCCGAAATGGAATAGCCGGTGTGATTTCGGCGTGTTTCGGCCGGTATTTGACTGTATTTTACGGTACAGGCTGGAATTTAAACCTAAACAAAAACAATGTTGTTTTGTCTCATTTTTTTTACTAGTACAAAATGTTTTGGCTATTTCAGCCGAAACGAAACGGTATTAATTGAGAATCATCAATTCTATACTTGACAGCTCAACTCCTCTAAGATCTCTTACATTAGTCTTTCATGCACCATCAAGACTCAACGAGTTTTTCGATGGATTTTAACAAATCTTAAGAGCAAAAATGGATTCTTTGCATGCTAAAATTGTTTTTTGGTCAAATCTTTGTTTTCCTTTTATGTTTTTTCAACTAAGCAATAATGTAGTAATTTATTATTATTTAACCTTTTATAATTAATGAGAGGATCTATTAATGACATGGTTATAAATTTAACACTTTGAATATATTAAAATTTACTATCATTAAAGACAACCATATTTTGCCCATATCATAATAGATAGTGTCTTACATGTGCAATGCATACGTGTTAAACACTTATAGTTTATATATGATAAAAAGAAAAGATACCATTAGATTTAAAATCATTAAAAATGATAAAAATATCTCTTATTTTTAAACTTGTTTTTTATTTTTAATTTTATCTTTCACATTATACTTATCCATAGCTACAACTTGAGCAATATAAAGTTTCTATAAATAATCATATGCACATAGCTAGCCTTAGCTAGTATTTTATTAGGAATAAATTGTGTTGATTATTATGCATAAATTATTAATTAAAACTCAGATGCTTCATGCTTTATTGTTTTTTATTTTGTTTTATATAGTCAATTTGAACTTGTAATTTTCTTATGATAATTGATAAATATTATTGATGAAAGCTAGCCATTTATCATGTGGATAAAAAAGAAAAATAAGAGTATAAATTAAATTACTTGTTTTCGAGAAGGAAAGAAGTAAATTTACAATATTGATTCATTTATCTAAGAAACTCAACGACTAAGGTCCTAGTTTGACCATTTATGAATTGTATTTGCATTTCTTAGTTGATCATTACATGTGTAACTAAAATTTTATTTACAACAATATATGCAATAAAATATCCAATGGAGAATTATACAAAAATATTATTTTCAATTCAATTATATTTGTTTAAAAATTAGGTGATTCTTACTCAACCAAATACTTCAAGCAATGTTATATAAAAGGAGGTTCTATGTTTTCCTATCGAATATACCATCTACCAATATTGGCAATTCAACCAAAAAGTGATACATCAATAGATCCCTTAAAGATGTTTATTTTTAATTCTTCATTTGCTATTAGCTTCTTTAAATAGTTTTAAAGGAATTTTAGTTACACATGTAATGATATGTTAACGATCTTTTATAAGATGTTAGTTGAGAAGTACTAACCATCTTTCAAAAATAACCATCTTTAATTTTGTATTTCTAACTATAAAAAGACTTGTATTTGATGTATTCATCTTCCATAAAGTACATGTAATTTGAAACATGTATCATCCTCACCAAATGTTTCGTGGTCTCTTGATTGATGTCAAGGGCCACATAAGCCTCATTTAGCATTTTCTACAAAGCCTTTCGATGAGGTTCAGAATCATTATTAAGGATAACAATGATATCTTTGCAGGAGTTCTTTTGAGTTGCTCCACAACATTGTATTCACTATGTTTCATCAGCTTCAAAAATTCATTGGCTTCTTTCTTTGTAACAACTATATTCATTTTCTCTATCACATTAATCACTCTCTTTTAGCTTCCTCAACTCCTCCTAAGTAAAAACTTTGTCACTTCTAGTTAGGCCTCTCCAATCTCTAATAGAACTAGTGGTTGCCCTGTGCCTTAAAATGAGTGCTCATAGTTGTACGGTATGATATTGTAAGTTTTTTACGAGTATCTATGGACTTGGACAAAACTAGTTTAGGTGGCTCTTCCGAAGTGAACTGAACTCATAATATGTCACTACTCAGTATGTCATCATGGAAACCTTATCCTCTATTATTGTTTCCACTCTCACCAATCCTTTGTTCATCATTTACCTTACCTTATTATGGAAACCCTACATTGGCTAACATAATGACCTTCCTAGTTATGATGCTTACAGCATCATATGCCATCGTATCCTGTTTTTATCAGTATTTGATAACACCTTCAAGCTTTTTGGACATTTGATCTCAATATGCTCACTGATCCATTACTTGAAGCATTATTAGGTAAGTGATTAATGTTTACATTATGGGATTTTTTTAATGTTATTCAACCATCCTTTATCAATTGTAGGAGTTTTATTTTGAAGACATTACATATATGGATGTTGTGTCATGTGATTTTTGAGTGGTACTCATAATTAAGATCTGACATATACCAACTAGGGTAAGGTGGTTGTAAAGGTACAGAGACTACTTGTTCAATGCTCAACAACTTCTGATATATTTCATTCAAAATTAAGGGTAATTTTTCTTGAGTTCTTTAGTGATTTTTTTTGGGAAACCTTTGGTTTGGGTTTTTGACAAGTTCTCGATTTGATTTCCAGGTCTTTTGATAGGGAATGAGGATTTGAAGTTGACATTGGCAATTTGGGATGATGAGACACTATATTTTTGAAATTAGGTACTCCTAACCTTATAATTAGCCTCATTGTGATCAATCTCCCTCTTCTTTCCAATAAAACCTCTTTTCTCTATTGGTGAAGCGATTCTCCCATTCTTTCTCCCTTGCTTTATTCATTCAGCCACATTTACAACATCAATGAAGTGTTGTGCCTAACTACCTATCATATGTTCATAATAGGGTGTTTTCAGTGTGTTGGTGAATAAAATAACCATTTCCCTATCCAAAAAGAGAGGGTACACCAACGCATCTAGATCCATCCACCTTTAAGCATATTCTCTTATGCTTTCCTTTTTCTCTTTTTGCAATTAGATAGACTAGTCTTGTTAGGAGTGATGTCCATATTATAATTGTATCGCTTAAGGAAAGCATCCCCCAGGCCTTTCCAATTGTGAATCATGGTGTCATCAAGCTTTATATGCCAACTTAAAGTCACCTTGTTCAAACTATCATGGAAAAAATGCATTAATAGCTTTTCATCAAGTACTATCTCTATCATTTTGTTTCAGTATGATTTTAAATAAGTGACAGGGCATTGTGTCCTTGTATACTTGATGAAATTCAGAACGCGAAATGTTTTTGGTACTACCACATTTGGAACCAAACACATCTTTATAGCTTTTATTGGATCATATAAACTTGCTCAGTTAATGTCCCTTATTTTGGTTTCCAACACTGTTGTTTACCTTGATCTGCATTATTAGACAATTGTGTCTTATGGGAATCATTTGCAAACGTTTCATCAAATGGTGCTAGAATAGATGTCAGTGTTGTTGACTATATGAAAGCAGGATGTTATTAAAGATCTTAAATCCTATCTCCTATTACCTTGCTAGGGTGGTTTATTGCTTGCGTAGGCCTAGCTGAAGGACCTTTGCCTGAAGCATTTCTTAATGCTTGATCGAGTAGACCGGTAAGACGAGCTATACTATCTTTTAAGGCATTTAACACTTCTTGGAAATGAGTATATATTAGAACATGAAGCTCTTCGAGGACCTATATTTTAACTTGTCACTATCGCCGGATAGATGAGGCCGACGTGGTTCTGCTTATGATGGTGGTGTCAGAATTGGTGGTCGGGTGAGGCACTAAAAGCTTGTTGGTCTATGCTGGAAGAACTAGTTGTTATTACTGGAGGTCATAGTAGAGTTGCTGATAAGGAGAAGAGGCTATCGGTGTTGAGGAAGATGATGCAAGGAGGTCGGTCGACTGCTGTTAAAATAGATAGAGAGCTACCAACATAGTTTTGTTGTTGTCAAGGAACGAGAAAATGGGTTTTTTTTCCGCGTGTTTGCTTGTAAATTTGATCATCCCTTTGTGTTGTTCCCCCTCTATTCTCTAGCAATTTATAGATGAATATGGTAACCCATGTGTGCAGTGATGGGTTACCTCCTATAGCAACGTGCCTGCAGTGGCGTGGGCATAGTGGCGTGTCTATAGGATTTGGAAGAAGATGTAAATGCATTTTGATCCTTCGATTTGTAATTGTTATATTTGCACTCCCAATTAGTTTTAAACTTTTAAATTTGTACAATTGTATTTTTGTAAAAAATTCAAAAGCGTCTTTTTTTATTTTAATCCTTGGTTTTAGATTTATGCAATTTGACCTTTAATTGACCATTAAACTCTCAATTGTCTTCAATTTTGCCCCTCACTTCAAACAATTAACTTGGAAAAAAATCAATTTGGTCTCTTAATATTTCAATCTTCTCAATTGAGCCTGAATTAAGCTCAAAAACTAGATTTTTTTAATAATTAAACCTTTAATAAAATTAATTTGACTAATTTAAAGTATAATTAAGTCCTTACACATAATTGAATCCTTCAATTGGACCCTAAATTAATTTTCAAACATAATTAAACTCTAAATTGGTTGAAGATTATATCAAATCAGCCTATAAAAATATAATTATGTCTTTTGACTTAATTTTTACGCAGATTTATCCAATAATAAATTATTTTAGCCTTGAATCCATATTTTTCTTCATTTTTTTGGTGCAAAAGAAGTACGATCGGGCTCTCGAAAACATCCAAAATTTTCACCTTTATTTTTCTATCAACACGAGCCCCTTTTTTATTTTATTTTGAAAAATAACCCAGAATTTAGTTATAACTGATGGCGTGCTATGTGAGAGTTCTTATTTTTTAGTCAACTTGAGTAAGAAAAGTATACGAAAAAAAAATACTTTGAGTCAACTGAAGTTAATCTGCCAAATTCATGATCCAGTCAACTTGAGTAAGAAAAGTATACATAAATTATGAAACTTAATTCCCTATCAACTGAACGTTGAAGGATGAAATTAAAAAAATAAACAAAAAACTTAAGTCATCCATTGAAACTTGTGATCTAGTTCATGGAATAGGATGACCTTATAAAAATAAATTAAAAAACATTATGAATTTAAATTCTCAATAAGCCTGGTTTTGAATGATTGAATTTATTTTTTAGAAAATAAATACATAGTCTTTTAAAAAACAACAAACTAAAGGGAGGAGAACTTTATTATAGTGAATAATATTTTGTAAGAAAAAATATAGTACAACCCCCCCTCTTTCAGTTCTTTCATTAATTATGTAATATTATGATAATCAGAATCATAACTTTAAATAGTTTAGAAATGAATGTTTGGAGTTGAAATCCAAACGATACATTATAGAACTTTGAGGGGTAAATGGAAATAGCCCAACACAAATCTCTTAAGTGATCATGTAAAGATGTTTGAGATAAAGCTAATTAGAATGGACTATTGGCATATAAGCTTCCTTCAAATCCGATAAATAACATGTAAATTAACAAAAGTTAGAAAAAAAAATATTGAAATTTTTTGCTTGGCTCAGTAGCAATGTTTACTAGAGAACATTATAATGATGATTGTGCTCTTAAAAAACTATTTAAAGTAACAATTAGGGTCGTTTAGTCTTTAAAAAACACCTATTAGTCATTATTATATAGTTTGAGGGTATGAAAGTCTTTTTAATTTTAAAGCACAATATTATGACAATCAAAATACCCTAGAAACAAAAAAAATAATCAAACTAATGTTCATTGACACTTTTGTCTTTTCACACTTTTTTTTTTTGTTATAATAAAATGGGCTAAGGAAAAAAATTGTATTTTAACAAACATTAAAAAAAAATACACACATCAAGTGTGAGGTGGTAATGCCCTTCGAGCGGTCCAGAAAGGTCTCTTATTGCCTAAAAATTATTTTTTTTGTCATGTAATGAAATACATCACAATGTACTATTTATTATGAGATAACGCTTGTGATCATGGATGATGTGGTCCACTATTGTCAGCCTTTTTTTCTCCCTTACTTTTCTCTTTTCTTCCCCTAAAAATCATGTTGTGCTTGCAAAATCTTAGAATTGTCCCTTGATTTTTTTAGATTTCAACTTTCATGCCTATTATTTTAATGTATTTTTTTTATTGACCAATTTGTAAAATTTTGATTTGTTTTCAATTGTATTTTTCAATTTTAATCTGTGATGTGTTATTTTTTCCAATACGGTCCTTATTATTTGATTTTTTTTCTTTTTAGTTTCTTTTGTTAATTTTTTTTTTAATTCCACCCTTCAATCAAATTCTTTTTTTATTTCAATTTTTGTCCTCTCTTTTTTTGTCCTTTTATTAATTTGATTTTTTTTTCTCAATTTCACACTTCATAAAAAGCCAAGATTATTTAAAAAAAATATTTTAATCCTTATTCTTAAAATTTATATTTTCTTAGGTCCTTTTGTATAATTGATTTTTTAAAATTATTTTTTGCTTTCAACATTGATTTTTTTTTAAAAAAAAAGAGCTTTGATATTTTTCTATCGGATTATTCTAATTTTTTGACCAATGGTGTAGATTTTATGACCAGAACTAACTCATATTCATTTAGGTTGATTTGTTTTTTATTTTTTTTTCAATTTTATCCTTCTATATTTAATGGAATGAGAATTGATCTACATTGGTTTTTTCCTTTTCAAAAAATAGTTTTTTTCAAGATTATCATGATCATTTAAAAAAAATGATCTATTTACTATCATTATATATTTTTTCTATCATTTAATTAAATCAGAACCAACTTATTTGGCTCAATTAAATCGACAACTCAAATCATGGAATTTTGTTCCTAATTTAAAACATGTGTAGCATTTGAATATTATTTTTAATTGAAAAAAAAACTCGGACCTGCAACATAATACAGTCCACTACTAGTACCTAAATAAGCAAAAAAATCAACAAAAAATAATTCTTTAACAAGGAATAGGAGAGCTTCCATTCAAGAAATAAAGTGTTTTAAAATTAATATAAAATTATTTTTATGATCCTATGTAATAATTTAAATATTTCAATTAATTTGGTTCTTTTATATATGTTTGTACATGATAGACAATAAATAGCAAGGGATTAGAAAGAAGCACCTTTCTATAGATAGCTCTAAATGCCTCTTATTTTATTTATCATTTTCTATAGAAACAAGCACATATGCCTCATCATTTTCTATAGAAAGAAGCACCTTTCTAGTTTCCACTACTTCATTTCTCATCTTCGAAGTAACTCTTCCCATTTAATTAAATTGCTACATGGTCATTACCATACAAATTTAATGTCTTTGTTACATTGTAAGATTTCAAAATAACAAAAAAAAAAAAAATTGACATGTCTAAACATATAATTAAAAATATATCAAAATAATATATTTTTTTTATTTTTAGGATAAGCATATCAAAATTATTTAAAATCCAATATATCTAAAAACTATTAATTTAATATTATTTAGATAATAAAATAATTTGAAAGGCATTAAAAAACAGTTATAATACAAAACAAATACTAATTACCAATATACTTTTGGCTGAATAATTACAAGTTTTTTGCGTTTGTGAAACGATTACAATTTCAAATCCCTCTTTAGAAATATATTTACTTGTAAATTATTTCCATTAATTATCAATTTTTAACACTAACCCCCTGGGTGTGCACTAATTATAGGTCGCAAGCTCCTATTTATGGGAGAGAGAAAATCTAAATATATATTTCACAAAAAAATATGGCATGATTGAATGATCTAGAGCTCTATATCCCTGTGATAATGTTATTCATATGTTTTGCTTACATCATGAGTAAAACACTTAGAAATTAATTAAAATAGCATTAAAATTTGAACAGAAAAAAAAAAAAAAAGACCAGCCATGAAAATTTCTCTGAGAAAGAAGCCAATGGGATACGGTAGAACCACAAGTTTTACATAACCATCGGCTCTGCTGCTATGCTTCGTACAAACTTGAGATACTTTCTGATAGATGACGTGATGCTTTCTCAAAATTAACGAAGCCCGTGAACCAGAAATCAAGGCCATCAATTGTAACAATCTGGATGTATCTCTCGGCTTGATTTTCCCTCATGACTACAGGATTGATGGTGCCAATCTTGCTCAATGGTATCATCACCTGTTCCAGCCAAACCTCTGGCAATCAATTCAAATAATTCTGATAGATATTGAAGACATTCTTGAATAGTTATTTCATTGGTATTGGTTTGTGCTAGTAGCTATTGATCACTCAATTAATGTTGGATTGTGAGGATTTTCTTTACCTTGTAATAACTCCAAGCTCCCTGGCCTGAGGGTGCTGTGAAAGATAAGGGTCGGTCGCTACAGAAAGCTGCATGAGCATCAGATACATAAAGGGTTCCAGCAACTGGACCCGTTGTTGTGGACAGATAGCAGGCAAATGTCTTCTTCAGCTTTTCATTTGGATTAGTACCTGTGAATGTTTGCTTGTATAGAGTCTCAAATCCACCTCCTGTTAATGCTTTAGCTGTCAGGTTCATCTTGCCCCATGCGGCTCCAGGAACAGATGAATTAGTCCTAACTGTTGAGCAAAATGATCATGGTGATGTGAACATAAGAAGTTAATTTTTGATATCTGAATTGATCAAAGATTTTGAACTTAATGAATATTATCCAAACATTACATACGGTTGTGCCAGATATTTTGAGCCATGGTCTCAGCCTTGGTGCCCCAAGAATTAAACACTTGGAGAACGGATTCCTTACTGCTACTTGATTTTTCAACAGGGCTGTACTGGAGGTATGGATGATGGAAGTTCTGAGCTTCATCATCAGTTGCACCCCACAGGGCTGCCTTTTTATTATCTGGATGGCATGTAGGAACAGCAGGATTTCCCATGACATGAGTCCCCCATTTGTCATCGCATGGTGGTGGTGGAGATGAGAATGATGAATGACGGGAAGTGCTGGGCAATAAGTCTGGCATTGCTCTACGAAAAGGGTTTCCTTCTTTTGACAATGGTGAGGAGACAGAAGGGTAAAATGGCTGTGATTCTCGGCTGTTGCCGTTCATTTTGGGCTGAGAATGATGCAAAATTGCGGCTAAGCGGATTTTTATTGGCTGGCCATAGCATTTGAAGGAGACCGTTGCTTATAGCTGCCTAAAACATTTCATCAAACCGTGTGGACTAGGACTCTCTTATAATTAGAAATTTTCACGGATCCCAACGTGGATTTCTTCATTGTTAAGGATAGATAAGTAGCCAGGAATATGAAAACGAGAAGGTTGACCATCAATGGCGTCTCAAGTTCTTACTCTATCCTCTCATCGTTAACCTAAGTGAATATAATATATGTGCTTTGAAGTTGTCAATGTTTGTGTGCTTCAATAAGATTAATTGTACTGAGTGTTTTATATGATGCATGGGGATCTTTCTCCTCAGTCCTTTCTAAACCTAACAGGAAGAAGAAAAATATCTGTTTACTTGGGCTTCTAATTGGACTCTTGAAAGCTATATACTTGTCCTTGAAGCCCAAAGTATCAAGCTTCTGTATCTGGCCCATGAAACCTCATACTATGCCAAATCTTTTATTCAATACTAATATAAATTCTATGGTAAAATGCTATTTTGAAAAGTTATATTGATAAAATAAATTTTTAAATAGTGTAAATATTTTTTTTATTTATAAGTATTCCAATGATAAAAACCAATTAAAAAAGGCCAAATATATTTTGTATATTACTATAGATATAATGCAATTATTTTGTTAAAATATATATACACACTTGACCCTCAATCCAACGATCATCACCTTTTGTGCCACAAGTTTCTCTTGGCAGGCAGAAAATTACTAATGGGAGTGAAGCTGTCATTAACGGGAGTAGTGGGCAAAAACAGTAATCACCAATAATATTTTTGTTTTTTTATATAAATATGTAGAAACAACTGATAATAAAAGAAAACTTATTTTAGCTATTAATATAATTGTTTATCAAGTAAAAAATACAAATAATTGCTAAAAATATAATTTTTTACCTTTATCTTCTCAAATAGCTTATGCGTTGAAATTGTTTTTTCAATTCAAAGTAAGAGCGAGTTAGATTCTAAATAAATAAATACTATGAAGATGTCGAGTTTAATAATTATACTAGTAATCATATTAGAAAAATTCTTATCAAATATTAGTTTTTTTATACTATGTTATGAGTCATATTATTTAAAAAAAAAAATTCTTACAAAATTATTAAGATTATAAAGACTTTTTTTGACAATATCATTAAATCTAATGAAACAATTTGGTTTTGAAACATGTTAACCCAACTCCTTTCCTAACTAGAGGTGACTCAAAATGAATAATTTAATTTAATGTGTTAAAAAATAACTTGGATTACTAAAAAACAATATCATATAAATTTTAAAAATCTTTAAGACAAAAATTTTATATTAAATACCAAATTGGATTGATCTTGATCCCTTTGCTAATGAATATGGGGGAGAAGTGTTTTCTTTGCATCTTTTAGCTTTATAATAATGAAATAAAAATTATGTAAATTATCAACTCTAACCCTCCTAAACAAAAAGATAAAATAAAATATATTTTTCTTGTCTAAACCTGTGGATCGAGGTAATCAAAATTTTCTCACTAAACTCGTAAATAAAATAACTTACTTAATAAAGTTTAACAACTTAGTTTTTTAAAATTATTTTTTATTTAATTTAATTTTTTAAAAAATAGATCATACCATGATGCTGAGATATTTTTTACACCAACTTAATGCTGAAAATATTTTTTTGATATCACGATAACAATATAAAAAACAAATTATCAATTTTAAATTCTTATAAACACATTATATATGGAGTAGGTTTAAATAACTTATGAATTATTATTGTAATATAGTTCTAATGAAACTTTTAGCTTTATACTTAATAATATGTTTAGAAATAATTATTATTTAATTATTTATCAAACTAACAACTGCTAGGGGGGTGTTTACTACCTCTTAAGTGAATTTAATTTTTATTTTTTATTTTTTCGTACCTTACGGACTCTTAATTTAATGTGAATAAATGTCAATTAGTTTCATGCCAATTGTACACCTACATTACTATTTATTTATTTGATATAGCACTAACTTTAGTCGGTGGATATAATTATTTTCATTTTAAATATGAAAGTATAAATTTATTTTTTGAAGGGTAGCCGAGCCATTTTTATTTGAAAAATAATTTTAGATTTATTACAAGATGAAAAAAAATCTAATTAAATATGAAAATATAAATATAAAATATTTCCTAAATGGCAATTATATAGTAATAATTATAATTACGAACTCGTAGAAATGCTCCAAAGAAAGCAAAACTCGCTAAATTATTGGGTCTAGTATACCAATATTTATATTTTAATAATAATATTCGAATTATTTGTATGTTTGAATCTTTTATTCAAATAAAATCTTTATATAAGATACATGACATCAATAAAAAAATTATTTTAAATATTTGAATATCAAAATTATAATTCTCACAATTTTTTTATTTTTTTATAATATTTTTTTATACACAAAACAAATACTAAACATGAATAAAAATTCTATGTTATCTGAAAAATATGCTCAGACTTTTATAGCATTGGAAGAACGAAGGAGCACCAGTAACTTTGCCTTCAAATCAAGACCGTCTGATCAATTATTTGTCAATATCATCCAACGACTAAAAGAAATACCTCACTAACATAAAATAAGACCATCCTCACATTATAAGAAACCAGTTAAAAAAAAAAAATCAATTGCTTCCTTCATCTTCAAGTTTTACAATCTGAACACTTGACGAACCAAAGGAAAGCCACTCGACCATCTTCTTCTTCAATCTTTTGAAGATGAGTTACCAGACAGCCCCTCATCAACCCTATCCTCCTCCGGGTAATCAAACTCTTTTAATTCCCTAACTTTTTTTTTTCTGTGTTGAGTTTAGAATTTGGTTTGTGATTTATTTAAATTGTAATTGGGACAGGGTACTCACCACCTTACCCACCACCAGGGTACCCGCCGCCGCCACAACCTTACGAAGGGTACCCGCCGCCTGGAGCACCACCACCACCACCAGGGTACCCTGGATACCCACCACCGGGGCCACCTCGTGGGTACCAAGGGTATTTCGCTGAAGGGTATCCACCGCCACCGCCACCACCTCCAGGTCCGCAACAGTACCAAGAGTGTTATCACTATGAACATCATCATTACCAGGATGATGGTTGCTCCTCGTTTTTACGTGGCTGGTATGTTTTATCTCTATTTGCTCTGTTTCTTCTGATTATTTCAATCAATGATGGGATAAGTGTTTAGGATTGGAAAATAGTTCAGTCTTAGCAGCTTCTCCGAGCTTATCAGTTTCACTTTGAAGTGCTTTGATTCTGTTTAATCTGCTGATAACTAATTCTGTAGCAGAAGCTTCTCTGATCTTATGCTTTCTGTAATGAATCACACTTGACTTGTTAAGGGTTTTTATTAGCAAAATGAGGTAGGTAGGATGACATTGAATTGGACATTATCTATGTAAGAATCGGCTGAGCGTCTAAGCTACTAGAGGACCATAAAGCCGTTCTCCACCTAATTACTTCTGTGGAAATCTATCTATTGCATCTTACAGCCGAGCTTTAGTGCAAAGTGTATGAAATAATTCCCAACGAATGAAAAGGCATCCTATGTTAAAGAAACTAGATTGCATTGCAGGCTAACTATAGTATACAGAGTTTGAAATATTTGCTAAACGTATAACAGCCGTACACAGCTAGCACATTGTAATGGCTATTTCATATCTCTGGTAGTACTTATGAAGATTCTGAAGAACAATATAGTTGATTGGAGCTGTCCATCTACCTAACAAAGATTGGCTATTGTTGGAAAGCAATGGAACGGTCTTGAATAAGCCTTATAGATCCTTAAAAACCTTCCATGGTCAATTGATTATCATAGTACTTAAACTTAATGGATTCAAACCACCCAAAACTCAACAAGCTAACTTGAAAGTGATGAGGTTTGACTAGTTGACTTGGGTCCTCCTCGATACCTGTAAGGTCTTGGTGAAATTGGTGCAAAATTAGCAGGAGGCTTTTGATGTCTAGTGTTCATTGACTATGTTTTAGTTCAGAAACTGGTAGGATTCTATTGTCTTGTTATCCTGTGGAAAATACCATTGCGAGTTTAGAGTGATGTTGGCAAGGAAAATCCAGGAATTCTATATCTTTTGGGTTTTATCATGTGATTTGGAATTGCAAGTTATTTAAGAATTATTGTTTTTCTCTTGCTATCAAAGCATGAACCTTGGAGCTCTAATCTACAGCATTCTTGTTAACCGAAGCCCAAAATGGAAAATCATTTTGGTTTTTCCTCATACTCTTCTTTACAGAAAATTTGTGAATACTCTTACATCACTGTTTAAATATGTCATTAGCTTAAGTTTGGATTCGTTTTAAACTCTGGTTAGGGCGTTAGGTACCTTATTTAGATGCAAAGTTTTAGAATAACTAGGAAGGAGTAGAGAGAGAGTTTGTAACAGAAAAGACATGGAGAAATGTGTGATGAGAGATGATTACACGTAATAGTCAAAATGTTGTGAAATTTAGCACTAGAAAGTTCTTCTCTTAAAGACTTCTGTAACCTTGCTCGAATTTAATTTGGAATTGCTCAGCATGAGGTTGAAGCAGTAAATAACTAGACCAAAAAACATGCGCTATAACTATCTGTAATGGATTACTAATAACTCATTGAGGGTTTCATTCAGCAATATGAGGTAGCTTGGATGTCATTAAACTGGTGAAGATGATTGAGCACCTATAATCTTATTATAGGACCTGGATAATTTGCTTCATTATCATAGTCCGCCAATTCTGTGGGAACATTCCCTGCTACTTGAAGTCCCATCGTTGGGGCACACTGAAATTTCTCCACGCCACATGTCATATTGAGAAGTTCAATGATAAAACTTGAAACTAGTTATTGCAAGACGGGGTCAAAGATGTTGAATTAGTTTAACAACTTGTATCTATTATTATCTTACAGCCTAACTTTACAAGGCATGGTTTGAAACAATTATGATATTTAATAACAGCATTTGGATGTTAAATGAGCTTAATGGCATATTCAAGTCTTAATGTCACAACCTAAGTTCAAATTTCAGAAAACAAGGTCTTAAACAGTTGGACAGCATACAACAGCAGGCTGCCATATACATCTATCAGCTTTTAATGACTAGAATAATCTCTGACTAGTGTACTGAGGTCCTGAGATGGAGTAGAAAATAAGTGTCAATGCTTGTAAAAAAAATTGGCAGCTGGAAAGAAACAGAGGGTCTTGAATAAGCCTATAGAACATTAAATACCTGACTTGGTCAATGTATTACTATACTAACAAGTCATCAAGGTTTGATTGGGTGACTTCAGTCCTAGCTAGAATCTACAAGGTCTGGGTTCCCTGGAATCAACAGGATGCTTTTGATACCCTGTTCGATATTAGATCTTTTGTTTCCATATCCCAGGGCTTTCAGCAACTTTTAATGAAGCAAATGGGGGACCACTTGATGCTTTGTCACCAGGTTGGTTAGCAATCTGGGATTCTTTCACCCATCCATTTGCTTTGCAAATGGGGGAGCACTTAATGCTTCCTCTTTGCTGTGAATGCTCCCAGTCGTTTAGCTGTTGGTATATGAGATTGCTAAATCCTCGGTAACTTTACCCTGCAATGTTTATAATCATGGCATCTACCTGATTTTTTTGTAATGACTTCATTTAAATGTATTTGAATGGTGACCTTTATTCTAAATTATTGATGTGATAATGATGATTATTTGTTGTGAATGTGTAGTTTGGCGGCATTATGTTGCTGTTGTGTGTTGGAGGAATGCTGCTTCTAAATTTGTACTGCTTCATTGAGCTTCAAATGATGTATACGGGGCTAGGTAATTATGGTTCTGCATTCTTATCTAGAATTGTATGGGTTTCAATGTACATGTAACTTAATAGTTTCATTTCCTCCAACTTGAAAACAATTTAAATATGCCTCAATGCTATTGTCTCGAGCACCTTCTTGACTCTATGCTTATTTGAAAGTGTGAAAATGTGGTAGAAATTGTTTTACTAAGTGTTTCTCTCTCAAAAATGTATTAAAATAATATATATTTTTTAAAAAATTGATTCTTAACAATAGCACATCAAGACGATCCAAGAACTAAGAAAAGCATGTTGAAACTCAATGCTACCACTTGATGTGGCTTCCTTGGTAAAACCACATTTCTTTCAAAGCATGTTTTTTTAATTTCTACTGTGCTGAAAGCTTCTAGCAGAGAAAGCCTTACTTTTATAGTGACTCCTGACATTGAGGCATCATGGAAAGTGGAAAAGATCTCGATGAAGTTAACTAAGGTTGTAACTGGAAAGCTAATGGTTGACTGCTTATATTACCAGAAAGAACCAGCTAAAGATACTAGCACGAAGATTCCAGGAAAATTCTCCTGGAGGGGAAGCATAACTTGGGACACTTTCGACTAGAGGAGAGGAGCTGCGCAATGTTAAGTTTGGTACAGCTTATCATCCGCCAGAAGCCAAGAATTCACTGATACACTGACGTTGACTATCGTTCCAAGTTTCTCGTTATATGCCTGCAAACATGATGCGATATATCCCAACACTTCTGATCCTGTTTTTGAGGTACTAAAATGCTTCGTAGCTTCTAAATTTAGCCACAGCTGGAATTTTCTTTACCCGAAGTACTTCTTTTGATGAAAACTTGACGAACATCATTCAAAGAAGCATGCAAGGTTGAGCACATGGCAGACTTTGCTTTGTTGACGAATCTAGCAGAGCTCTTCTGACCATCGAAGTTATATCACTATCGACAGTCTGAATATTTTCACAACTGGAAGGAGGCAAACTCGTACTTGAGAATCCAATTCCTGATGGAACTGGCTGGTCATGCCAATACTTGGAACAGTTATGTATTTATAAAAACATCAAGTACAAAGTAGCAAATCTCTTACAAATTAAAAAATAGTAGCATGCCACTAGAACACCAACAAGCTAAAAAATCCATAAAATCAGCTGGCCTAAACAAAGTACAACTACTTAATAACAAAGAAATACCAGGCGGGGCCAGAAACATACACCCTAGATTCACCTATAAAGTCCACACGAACTCAGGTGCATCTTTCCTTCGCCCTGCCAATGTCCGATACAAGAACATCTTCTCTACCTTTTGCTCATCATCAGCGCTGATATCCATCTGATCAGTTTCATTTATGATCTCCACATTGAGCATTGGCATCTTCTTCGCAAGGGACTTGCAGCCTCCGAGGGTAACGTTGCAGGATGACATCCAAAGGGATCGCATTGTTTCATACTTTCCCACGTCCATTAAAAGTGCTGCATTACCAAAAGGGCAGTCCCTTATCTCTAGCTTGCGAAGTTTCTTGCAACCATTCAACAGATACTGCATTCCTTTGTCAGTGTCCCCCGCGAATGCAATAGAAATCATTTCAAGCTGCTCAGCATACATTCCAATGTAGAGAAAAACTTGATCAGTCAGCAGACCAGACATTGACAACCGCCTGAGACCCTTGCATGACTGAACAATAGCCCCAAAACCTTCATCCAATGGCTGATTGGTAACAGCGTCTGGTTTTGTGGGGTCAAGTATGCACAGCCTGAAACGGGTAAAATTGGGGCTGTTCTTAGCTACAGTTATGAGGGCTGCATTGGTCATCTGCTGGCAGAAGTATAGAATTGAGTGAAGCTTTGGGCAGCCACTTGAAAGTGCAACCAAGCCCACTTCAGTCACAGCTGCATTCCCAACAAATGGATCAGAAGGAAAGACCCTTATTTCCTGCAAGTCTTTGCAAGTGGCAGCTACAACTTCTAGTCCTTCATCTCCAATGCAGTCCAGTATCTGCAGATATTGCAAAACCATTGTCAGTAATCATGAGAACAAGTAAAATTGTGATTCCTAAAAGCAGGTGAACATGCATACCCATAAGCGCTGGAGCTTCCTGCAGTGACGGATTAGCTTTCTGAGCTCAGTCCCGTGAATTCCTGGAGCATAGCTTAGGTTCAAGGATGTCAGGTTTGGGCAAATTAAATGAAAAGCTGGCAGGCATTGAGGAGCAGCCTCCAGAAACCCTGACAAACTCTTGACTGACTTACACTTTCGAAGAGCAGTCACTAATTTATTATAGGTCTCGGAATCTGGATCATGTACATAAGACCCTACACCCAAGTCCACTAAATGAGGTGCTCTCATCAATATTTTTTGAAGTATATCAAGTGGCACGGCATGATTTAACCTCAAACTCCTCAGATTAGGAGATCTTGCTACAAGTCTCACAAGAGCTGCTAAATTGACATCTCCTTTGAGACAAGCAAAATTAAGTGATACAAGAGAAGTGCAGGTGTCAGGAAAGCAGCTAAGCCAATGGCCTCTATGATCCTCGACATCATTTTCTTGCAGGTCCAGCTCCCTCAGAAAACTGGGTTGAAGAAAGACGTTCAAAGTAATTAGAGCATGGCTAACTATCTCAATATATATATATACACATCTCTTGAAGCCCTAATGCCATTTCCTTCTATACATATTAAATCAATCAAATGCCTGTTGCTCTCCTTGTTTAATCAGTATTTTGTCTTTCAGAAGCTTTTAAAAAGATCACATTGGATAACAATTTCACAAATAACTGAAACCTCAAACATGAATGACCATCTGGACTAACAATTAACTGCGCTTAAAATTTAAATGGAAAATAGAAGTTGAACTTCAGAAATCAAAAAGGGAGCTCTTTTTTATTTATTTATTTTAGTAAATGCCTATTTATAAGTTCAGTAACCCTTATAAATAGCAATAAAATAGAAAAGCCTTCTGTATTAATTAGCAGGCCAGTATTGTTGACTGTGGACATATAGACACTTAAAAACATGTGATAACTCACAGATTATGAATTGAAATAACACAAAATAGGCACTAGGGGCACGTAAAGAACATAATAAATAATAATAAGATAAATAGAGGTGAATCGTATATGCTTCGAGGTCACAAACAAAAGAACCACCGAATAATCGACAATTTCACTATAAATTTTACTAAGCTAACTCCACTACTCTACTCTGTGCTCAACTGCTAGCGGGCAATTATGAGCATAGACTGCGTAATAGCCACACATCCACCATCAATTTGACAGCTGCAGAACCCCATACAATGCTGTCAAAGAAACCAAAACCCGAACTACAAAACAAGCACGAAAACTAAGAATACTAGCTCCCACCAATACTTATTAAGTCAAAGGCATTCCAAGACCAAATTACCAGTGAGAACCCAAACATACTTGACACTTGCCCTTGTATTCAACAACTGACAACAACGATAACCCAAACAGTGCTGACATTTTCACTAGCATTCAACAATTAGCAACAAAACCATGTTACGAAACCCACTTTTCTAATATAAAGCTTAAACAATTTCTAACCGAAAAAATCAGCAATAATTACAAGCTGAAAAGGCTAGATAGATAATCAAACAAAAACCCACAAAGGAAAGCATTTCTTACCTACAATTAGAAGCAATAGCAGCAAGGCCATCAGTGCTGAAGCCTTCACAACTAACAAGAACCAAGGACTTGAAATTGGCAAAAGACCTTGAAATCAGCTCCAAGCTGTCATCGGATATTACCATCCTCTTCAACTTGAGCTCCTCTAACCCCATATTATTCCTTGCAAAAGCGTCAATCCATGGGTGAACAAAGCCTCCCCAATCATGTGGAACCAAATTAAAATCAGCAAAATGAGGTTTTCCTTTCAAAGTGATAGATTTTAAACCTGGAAACCTCTCAATCACTCTCTCAGGACTAATTGCATAACAATTCCCTACAAAAACCTTTTGCCTGCTACTACTTTCGATTTTGTACCATGGTTTACACACTTGAGACACTGAGTTCCTGTCTCTTTGTGATGTTACAAAATCGAAAATATGCTCTAATACTTCATCTGGGAAATAATTCATTTTTATTCAAAAACTTCTAAAAAAACAAAGAAAAGGAAGAACCCAGATCTAGAAACTAAAAAATTGATCTTTACAACAATGGAAACAGATCTAGAGATCTAGAAACCAAATGGGTTTTATGAGAAGTGAGAAAAGACTCAGGCTTTCTCGAGAAAGTGAGGTAAAATTTTTTGTGTTTTTTCCTCTTTATGAAATGATAATGTTGTTGAATCAGATAGTGATGATTACATCACACAGAACTGGGAAAAAAAACAAACAACATAAACTGATCAAAAAACAGAGATCTGAGAATCTAAGGTTTCCATAACTGGGAATTCTTAACTAAATCAAAAGCCCATGATAATAATAGTAGTAACCAAAAACAAAAGAAATGAAATGATGTTATAAAGAGAGAGACCAACAAGTATTACTGCTTCAAGTTCAGATTTTTCATCTCTCTCCTCGCTATGCTGGGAGAAAAAATGTTTTTTGAGTTAAACTAAAGTGAGAAGTGGCTAGCAGCTTAACGTAACCATGGTTCAAAATAATGTTTCCTTTCAACCATGGTTAGTTATTTCAGAGATCTAAGGGTGAGAGTCATCTAGTTAAAAAGTAGAGAGAATCTTGACCGCTAATTCGTGTGACATGCATATGTCCTTATCTCTGCTAAAGTCGTCTTGTTAAAGAGACGAGTATTGTTAGATAACAGGACTTTGAGTATGGTTTCATTTACGTTAAATGCCATGGCGAAGATAAGATTTTTGTTCTGTACTCGCGAGTGTGAGTTCACTCGCTTTCTCTGACGTAGACATCACCATGTGAGCTGGCATCGTCGCGCCCAAGTTGAACAGATGAAGATAAGGAGGAGAGAGTATACTGGTTTTGTACTCTCTGAGATGGGTTTGTATTTAGTTTCCACAGGAAATGAGGACCTTTTTGTGTGTCAGCAAATTTTTCTATTTTTTCTGAATTTTTTTGGGTTTTATTTTCTGATTTGCTTTGTGGATAATTGAGAAATGGGTGAGCTTTTAATGATTAGGGAATCCAGTAAAAGGAAGGAGAGAAATGATTTTGACAAAATCTAAGACTGGGTTTAATAAATGTGTCTGTACTGAAAATTCATGTGTTGCAGGTTCATTAGTTAAAGATGTTTAAATTCTGCAGTTGTTGTGTAATGTGATAGCTATGGCTATTTTCCCCTCTTCATATCTCTCTCAGGTGTATTAAATTGATTTATAATCCTCACTCAAATGATTTTATTGAATTAAATTAGTTTAGTGTTTAAATTGGATAATCCACGTCGATTGTTATGGTTTACTATCATTTTTCTCATATCTACCAGAATATTATCATTCAATAAAAAATAAAAAAAGCTTTTTTCTAGATTTTTTCATGATTTTTTTATCTTACCCAAATTTATTAAAATATTTATTGTTCATAATTTGTCTTGCTGATCACTTGACCCAAGTTAATTTAAACCGATATCATTTCAAGATTTTTTTTCAAAAATTTAAACTATGTTGTTTTGAAAACAAATTAAAAAAGTCAAATTAAGTTTTTAACTATGATTGAAACTCGGTTCTAGCTAGGAATTGGATAATGGGTCATTGGATGAACGAGTTAGCCCCGGTAATCTACGAACCTAATCAATATTAATAATATTGTTCATATTGTTTGTCATTCCTTAGAGTTCCTCAAGATCTTACAAAAAAGATAGAAACATTGATTTAGGTTTGTTATAATCGAAGTCATTAAACTCGTTTGGTCTATGACTTGACTCAAAAATCTAGAAATATGCTTGCTGAATTAAAACAAATAGATCAAAGTCGAATTAAAACGACATCATTTTTTT